>VDFB02193867.1:102990466-103003349 GCA_007258455.2 Sequoia sempervirens
TATGAGGAGATCTTGTCCAATCCCAAGGTACTTTGTACCCCTCTCCATGTCATGTACTTCTCCTTCCACCTCATGTCCACTTCACCTTTTAGGGCTAAATCACATGCCACATGTCAAGATGTGAGGGCTTGTGAGTTCTCAACTCACCTCTGCCCTACATCTTGATATTTGGTGGCTCAATCTTGACCCTCCATTTCTTCTAGGAATTCTCAAGAATCCTATAAATACCCCCTCTTTTCTCTCATTTAGGGGGAGATCATTTTGCTAGCCAAACTCTTGCAATTTTGTTTCTCAACTTATACTTAGCCATTTTCTTGTTTTCATCCACTTGCACTCATCCTCACAAATCATTTAGCTTGCATCTACTTGCCATCCAAAGAGCATACACATCAAAGATCGAAGGGCCAACCAAAGGATCGATTCGACGCAAGGTATAGAGTTCCATTTTGTTGCTTTTGCTTTGTGTTGTTTCCAACTTACGCTAATCTTGAGGTGTCAGTTGTTTTGGTGTTTATTTGCACTCTTTTACTTGTTGCTTATTTTCTAATGCTCACATTCAACCTATCACATTTCTGGCATGCCCAGTGGGACCCACAAATGGGTCTATTTCATTCACGTTTGCTATTTTTTGCATTTTTCAAGGTCCAAGTTGCAGAGTGGTGGACCTGTCCTAACAAAGTGGTGAATCTATCCAGCGATGGTGGACCTGTCTTGACAGAGTGGCGGATCTGTCTTGTTGTGGCGGACCTGTCCTGCAGTGGCGGACTTGTCCTAACAGGGTGGCGAATTTGTCCTCTGGTGGCGGACCTGTCCTGCTGTGGCAGACCTGTCCTACAGTGGCAGACCTATCCTGATAGAGTGGCAAACCTATCCATGTAGAGTGGTGGATCTGTCCCTACAGAGTGGTAGACCTATCCTCCAGGAGGTAAAAATTTCAAGTTTTTTCTGATTGTCTTTTGGTAAAATAGGCACATAGCTTAATTAAAGGGGGTCAATAAACCTTGTTTGGCATGTTTGGGAAGGATATTTGACGTATCCAATCCCCTTGCACCATTTGGCGATCCTGGGTGACGAGAAATCATAGCTTTCCAAGTCCTTTTGAGTCACCCTTTTTCACTTTCTTAGTGGGACCTGCTTGGGGATTTCATCACCCCAAGGGATGATTCCAACCACGCATACTGGCAGGGTATATAAAGGGGGGAGAGCAAAAGTTGTACCTCAATCCAACCATGTTGTAATTGGCAAAGCATCGGGATGACGTGAAGAGTTGGTATGAGCCTTTAGTATCTCGCTAAGGTTCCTGAATCATGCTTGTAATGGGTTGGTGTTCACGGTTTGGGCCTCATGTACCGGGTGTATATTGAGGACTCCTTAGAAACCATGTGCATCCTAGAGTAGAAGACTTTGTTGACCATACCCGTTTCTACTAATCTTAGGGTTGTGCTATTTGAATTGTCTTTCTTGTGCATAAACTAGTGATTGTCAATTTGGCCAAGTCTTTTATGATTGCTATATTTTGGGTCCTTTGCCTTACCCATCCATCAAAACATCCAACTTAAACTTATCCTTTGGCAGACCTATCCCAACCCTGTGGTGGACCTATCCTAGTGCAGTGGCGAACCTATCCCAACCCTGTGGCGGACCTATCCTAGTGCAGTGGAAGACTTGTCCTAGTTCAGTGGCGAACCTGTCCCTGTGTTGTGGTAGACCTGTCCTAACCCTGTGGTGGATATGTCCCTGTGCAGTGGTGAACCTATCCTTGTGTAGTGGTGGACCTGTCCTAACCTTGTGGTAGACCTGTCCTTGTGCTGTGGCAGACCTGTCCTAATACTGTGGCGGACTTGTCCCTTTGACTAGCCTATATCATCACTTGGCATTCATTGTCCCTCTGTTTTGAACATCGATACGACCATTTAGCATCCAAAACAAACATCTGAACGTCCGTTCTGAGTCTCCATCCCTTCATTCTAAGAATCATTTATCCTGAATACTCTTTTGCTTGTTTCGAGAGCAATTCATCTACCCTAAGACACTCCCCATCCATCCTAAATCCACTTTCATCTCTGATCTCCATTATTCCATATAAACCTCGTTGGAGTTGTCATCCAAGTTGACCTAGGTATTCATCCCTAATCACAATCATCATAGCTGGCTTAGGATCGCAATCCATCTTAAGTCAGCTATCCTTTCTGACCCAATCAATCTGCTTCTATCTCAAGTTGGATTTGGTGTCGTACATCCACCTTTCAATCAATACCTAGTGTTACCAAGGATCCTTCTTAAACTCGATTGTGGATCTCGGTCTTCATCATATTTATCATCACCTCAATCCTAATCATCAGATCAATCTGATCCCCGCACCATCAAACCTATCCAGATCAAAAACCTGAAATCTAGGTTAATCTAGTATCTACCAATCAATCCAATCCAATTCCATCAAGCCAATCCATGTCGACCTAATCAATCATCATCAACTAATCTTCCATCAAAATCAAATCAATCTTTCATCATCAAGGTTTTTCTAATATCTTGATCTACCTCATCATCTTGCATGCCTGTTTAGACTCAATCACAGGCAAAGAAAATGGCCGACGAACAAGCCCTAAATGCCCAATCAAACAACCCTCAAAATCCCACCAACACAGTCAACATCTCATCAGATCCAAACTATGGTGCTAATATCCCTCACGATCCCCACAATGGCACCTCATCACAATCCAATGTGGATGGTCAAAACATGTCACCACCTGGGGAGGAAAACATGGTCGATCAACCTGAGCTCACATTCGAGGAACACTTTAGCAACCCAGTTAATGCACAAATGACAGAACGCCTTCTCAAAAGACATGGTGACAAAATCTTGGCTCACTTGATTGAAAAAGGTGTCAAGTTTCCGTCAAGTGTCGACTTATACAAGTATGGCACCTCCACATCTAATGTACCCCAAGGTTCACATGACATTCCTAGTAGCTCATATGTCCCCAACGTTCCTTCCATAGAAGGTTGGCATCAACCTAAATTTGGCAACGCTGTCCTGTATCCCATCAGCAATCCCACACATCCCACCATCTCGGTCACTGGAGCACCCCAAACCATTGATCCCAATGATCCTTTTGCCTATGGCATGCCACAAAATGTCCCGCAACCACAACCATTAATGCTACCGGCACCACCCCCCTCGAACCCACCTTCTGTGAACACTGGGGGCAACCCTTTTTCCACCTTTCCCCCACCTCCTGGGGCAACCAATCCTCCACCATCATCATTCATACCCCAACAACTACCCCAATCTACCAATCCTTCATCATCATCATTCATACCCCAACAACCACCCCAATCTAACAATCCTCCACCATCATCATTCATATCCCAACAACCATCCCAATCCAACATGCCTCCTCCATCATCATTCATGTCCCAACAACCTCCCCAAGCCTACGCTCCCACTAGCACTCAACAACCTCCCTCGCACAACATCTCAATTGCACCTCCACCTCAACAACAACCATTGGTCAATCCCCTATTTTCAACACAACCCTCATAGCATCAATCGCAAGGAAATCAACCTCGGCCTTTAGCCTTGACCATATCTCCATTCCTTGCATCCCTTTTACGCCCACAGGTGCAACCACCACATAACATCCCATCTCATCCACCACAGCCACCAACTACGTATCAACAACCACCCCATCATTACAACTATTATAACCAACAATAATACCAACAACAACCCTCCTATGTGACATCGCAACAATCATATCAGCACCCTCAATATCCACAAGCCAATCAACAACACCTTCTCCCTACTTCCCAATAGTATGCCACCCATAACTACCTGACCCATCCATATCCTGCCTTGCAACAACAACCTCTTTATCAACAAGGTCCCCTGGCGTATCAGCAGGGGATACCATCTCCTAATTATCCATACGCCCATCTCCAAGCATCATCTCAGAGCCCACAATCATCCTACCATCAATATCCGTCCAACACACTGGCTAACGCAGACATCCTAGAAATCAAAGCCGCTCTAAAAGATCTCCAGGCAGGGACTGGCAAACAATTGTTCAAGTTTGAAAATATATGCCCGTATCCATATGATCCCTCGATCTCATTGATTCCCTTCCCCAAACATTTTGAGATGCCAAAATTTGACAAATATAAGGGGAACAAAGATCCTAACGCCCACTTATAGGAGTTTTACTCCCATTTTCAAGAAGTGATCCACAATGACAACTATCTCTTGCGCCTCTTCCCCCAAAGTTTGGGAAGCAACGCGCTAGGTGGTTCATGACCCTCGAAAAGGGATCTATAAAATCTTTTGCGGACTTGTCAGAAAAGTTTGTCTCCTACTTCTCCTTCAATTTGGAGAAAGATACCGATACCTTGGATCTTCTCAAAGAGAAACAACGTGAAGGGGAAACCTTTACTAGCTACCTCCAAAGGTGGCATGCCCTAGCAAGCCGAATGAAAACCCCTTTGAAAGAAAAGGACATGGTCACCCTCTTCATGGAGAACACCCATCCTGACATGGCCCACAACTTCTAATTACATTGTGTCACCACTTTTGCGGAGGTAGTAGAGAAGGGACCCATCCTTGAGCGTGCCCTTGTTGCCAAGGGGCACATCAAAATATATAATCAAGATAAGGAAAGGACATTCAATGAAAAGCCATGTTTTTGGAACAAGAACAAAAATGTAGTAAATGATGGTGTCACTAACACTATACATGTCCACATGGCCAACACATCCTAGAAACAGCAACAATCCATACCTAATGCCATATCTGTACTGCAAGGGACACCCCGTCCCCCCCAACAGTCTAATCAAAATAACCAAGGGAACACTAAACGCCAATATGCTCAACTAGGAGAACCCTTGAGTGTCGTCTTCAACAAACTATTGCAGATCAGTTATCCGATCACATACCCTGTCACCAAGCCACTCGATGAATCCAAACCTAAGCCGGCATGGTTTAGGGAAAATGAATATTGTGAGTTCCATAAAATCAAAGGACAATTTTGAATAAGTGTCAAGGTCTGAAAAACTACGTCCAGGATCTCATAGATCGAGGTGACATCAAGGTTGATCCTAGTCAAACTCCGTTGTCCAATGCTCAATTGCAGATCTATCAAAACACCTTCCCAAACCATAACCAAGGCCCGAGCACTTCCAACAGTAATCCTCAAAACAACAGCACAAATAACATGAGCTATAAGAATGTACCCCTCAATTACGAGGGTGTTATTCATTATATTGAGCAGGTAGAACCTCATGTATCCATGATACATGTCAAAGCTAAAGACCCTCAATGTGTTGTTACCACACGACGGGCCCGCATCACCGTTCCTGTAGCCTCTGCACCCACCCAATCGACTCCTGTAACCTCTGAGTACAATATCCTTGATCACCTAGGAAAGACCCCTACACATATCTCCATTTTATATTTACTCAAGTCTTCCCCCGTGTATCAAGAAATCCTCAACAGAGCCCTACAGGAAACCCATGTGCCTAATAACATTGATCCCACATAGTTCCAAGCCTTGGTAGGACACCTAGCTTCATCTCACCAACTGCACTGTAGCCACAATGATATGCCTAACATTGACACCAATCACAATCGCCCCTTACATATTGAAGTCGTGGTTGCCTGAAATAAAATAAAAAGAGTCTTGGTAGATAATAGCTCTGCCCTCAACTTGTGCACTCTGAAATTCATAAAACAGGTGGGTATACCCAAGCAGACTTAAACAACCAGATTATTACAATCAAGGCTTATGATAATGTAGAAAGAAATTCAGAAGGGATCATCAATCTTCCTGTCTAAGTGGGACTAGTGGTTCAATACATCACTTGCCATGTCCTTGATCTAGACTTGCCATATAACCTCCTCCTCGGCCGTCCATGGCTCCATGCTATGCAATCCATTCCCTCCACCTTCCATCAGTGCCTCAAATTCCTAGTCAATAGACAAGAGGTCACCATCTCTGCCGACCCCCAACCATTCAAATATTGTCATGCTCTAGAGGCATCATTTCCCCATTTACATTATTGTCTTGGGGTTGAAATGGGGGCATCTCAGTCATCACCTATTAATCCACCATCCACCATAATGACCACTCCATCCTCCACTGATCCTATAGTCACACAAGTCCAGATCATAGACAAAGGGTGTGGCGAGTACAAAATGCACACTACTCTTAATATAGCGACCATGCCACCATCACCACATGAGTATGGTCAACCTTCCCTTGCTACCCTAAAGGAAGACAAGACTGTCACCTTTCGTGGAAAAAGCATCCCTACCACCACTTTCGTGTCCCTAAGTATCAAGACGGATGTGCTAGAAGAAGACATAAGCCAATGGGTTTACCGAGAAGAGCCTCAACTTGAAACTCCTCTCAAGGAATACTTCCAAGAAAAGTACCCCTGTCTGACAAAGTTCGTGGAAAAGCATAACTATCAAGGCAAAGGCCTAGGAAAGCAAGAACAAGGGCGGTTACAACACATTGATACATCTCCGCTACCAAAAAATGTGGGTATTGGGTATGACAGAAAGTAGAAAGGCCCCGAAACATCATCTAATGCTTCCAATAGTGTAGCCGTGGACAATGGCTCATTAGAAGACATACCCAAGGAATAATCCATCATACGTGCGTACGATGACGTCGATCACGCCAACCTATCTTCCATGTTCAAATGCCTATATGTCTGCACTATTAGCCTATCCCTTTGCCATCCTGAGCTCATTGATTGGGACCTACGAACTAGCACACCTGTTAGTATGTCTGCAGATACCTATGTCAACCTCATGGGATTGGGGGAGGATGAACACTCCAGTCACAAAAAAGAGAATAAGAAAAATAACAAATGGTCATCTAGTGAAAACCTCCCTGAGGCACTTCATGACCTTGAAAACATAAAAATAAAGGACGCATCTGATGGCAAAAACCTCGAAGAGGTGCTAGAAGATGGAGATGTTCATCTTCCCCTATGGAAACTCAGTTGTCTACCCGATTACCTATTCTGATTAAAGAGACTCAAGAAGTCAATCTGGGAACTGCTGAAATTCCTAAGGTCACTTATGTAGCTAAGTCCCTCTCAAAGAAAGAGCACCCGGTCATCGTGCAGCTACTCCAAAAGGGAATTGTTAACTTTGCTTGGTCATACTCAGACATGCTAGGCTTAGATCCCACCTTAGTGATTCATCAACTAGACATTTGCCCAGATGCTAAGCCTGTCAAGCAAAAACTCCACTAGTTGCGTTGTTAGTCAAGAAGGAATTGGAGAAGTTACTAGATGCAAGATTTATCACACCAATTGACTACTCTGAGTGGATCTCCAACATAGTGTTGGTTGCTAAACCAAATGATGACATTCGGGTCTGCATGAACTTCAGGGATCTCAACAAAGCCTACCCAAAAGATGACTTCCCCCTGCCCAACATCGACATGTTGGTCAAACTAACAGTAGGACATGAGATGTTGTCCCTTATGGATGGCTTCTCTGGGTATAACCAGATCCGAATCGCACCTGAGGACCAACACAAAACTGCCTTCACAACTCCTTGGGGCACTTTCTGCTACAATGTTATGCCCTTTGGTCTCAAAAATACAGGGGTGACATATCAGAAGGCAATGAAAGTCATCTTCCATGACCTCATACATATCATTATGGAGGACTATGTCGACGACCTATTAGGAAAGTCCAAAACACAAGTAGAACATCCTACCATTCTGAAAAAGATATTTGAGCGGTTAGAGCACTACAAGTTGCAGCTAAATCCAAAAAAGTGTGTCTTTGGGGTCACTTATAAAAAGTTACTGGGTTTCATAGTCTCTCGCAGGGGCATTGAGGTTGATCCCACTAAGGTAAAAGCTATCCTGGACATGCCACCTCCATGCAATCTCAAACAGTTAAGAAGCCTTCAGGGGAAGATGCAGTCCATCCATCAGTTCATGGCCCAACTGGCAGACAAGTGTCAGCCATTCACTCATCTTCTGAAAAAAGACTCTGCCTTCTGATGGAACCAACAGTGTCAGATAGGGTTCGATAAAATTAAGGAATATTTAGCCTATCCACCAATATTGATGCCACCTATTCCTGGCAAACCCCTCTTGCTCTACATCTCCGCCACTTCAGTTGCCCTGGGGGCATTGTTGGCACAACATGATGAGTCGTCGAAAGAGAGGGAAATCTACTACATCAGCCGGACATTGGTTGGCTATGAGCTAAACTACTCCCCCATAAAAAAATCCTGCCTTGCACTCATCTTTAGCACACAGAAGCTTCGACATTACATGCTTAGTCATCCAGTAAAATTAATCGCCAAAATCGATCCGTTGAAGTATCTGTTATCTAGAACCACCCTGACTGGCCGCATGGCTAAGTGGGTCATGCTCCTCAGTGAATTTGACATAGAATACATGGACCGCAAGGCTATCAAAGGACAAACAATTGCAGATCAATTGGCAGAAGCCCCTTTAGTTGATACTTATCCATTGCTCACAAAATTCCCTGATGAGGAAGTCTTCTCTGTTGATGAGACCCCCACGTGGACACTGTATTTTGATGGATCATATACACACAATGGATCGGGGGTAGGAATTTTATTAGTTACCCCTCAGGGTGACTACATTCCCAAGTCATTCAAGATAGCATTCCCTTGTACCAACAATATGGCAGAATACAAAGCTCTCCTCACCGGCCTCAAAATTGTGAAACAGTGGCACATAACTCAGTTGAAAGTCTTTAGTGATTCCTTGCTAGTCATTAGGCAAGTTAATGATGAGTTCCTAACCAAGGATGATAAGTTGTTACCCTACAAGTGCATGGTGGATGATTTCAAGAAATATTTCACCTCTATACAATTTGAACAGATTCCCAGGGTACAAAACAAAGCAGCCGATTGCGATGGCCACTATTGGCTCCCTCCTAGACATGCCCAAGGACCGAACAGAGTGTGAGTTCCTTGTAGAATAGCTTTTAATCCTAGCATATGATATCCTTGAGACCAACATGGTGTGCAAAATTGTGGGTCCCACCTCCCCATGGTACCAAAACATCTATACCTACCTCCGTGATAACATTATACCCCTAGACCTTACCTGTAACCAACGCAAATCCTTCATTCATCACTCTTCTTGATACGTCATCATCAGTGATATGCTTTATCGCTGTGGGTATGATGGAATCCTCCTCAGATGTCTGAATGAGACCGAAGCCCGTGCTACATTAGTGGAGGTACATGGCGGTGTTTGTAGAGCACATTCAAATGGTATGGCTTTGGCCAAAAGGATCTTATGAGCTGGATATTATTGGCCTATGTTGGAACACGATGCTTGTGAGTTTTTGAAAAAGTGTCTTCCATGCCAGCAACATGCAGATTTAATCCATGCCCCAGCATAAGATCTTCAGCCCCTCCTGGCACCATGGCCATTTTTTCAGTGGGGTTTTGACTTGATTGGCAAGATTCAGCCACCATCATCCAACGGCCATACATTCATAATCACCACCACTGAGTATTTCACCAAGTGGGTGGAGGCCATGCCCCTTTCACAAATCACCAGCATTCAGTTCTCCAAATTTATCTTTTACCATATTCTTTGCAGATATGGTATCCCATCCACCATCATTTCTGACAATGGCAAGCCATTCAAAAACCAAGCCATGAAACACCTCTGCAATACCTTCCATATTCAGCACTGTTGGTCAATGTCGTATTACCCCTAGGGTAATGGTCAGGTGGAAGCGACCAACAAAACCCTCATCCATATTCTCAAAAAGGTTGTCAATAACACTGGATGAGATTGGCACCTCTATATTCATCCTACCCTCTGGGCATATTGCACATCCATCCGTACCCCGATAGGCGCCACCCCTACTCTTTGGTGTTTGGTGCTGAAGCTGTCTTGCCAATCGAGGTTGAACTTCCATCATTGAGAATCTCTCTTAAGAACCTTATCAGTGAATAGGATGCTCATGTTGCGCGGCTTGCACAGCTAGAGTTACTGGACGAACGAAGAATAAAGGCCTACGACCATCTGCAAGCATATCAGAATCACCTCAAGTGTAGTTACAACAAGAAGGTTCATCCTCGCCAATTCCAAGTGGGTGAGCTTGTCCTTAAGGAGAACCAACGTACTCAACAAGACCGAGAAAAGAAAAGAAAATTTGAGGCAAATTGGTTGGGGCCCTATATCATCACTGCTAAATATAGATCTGGGGCATATAGGTTGACTACTCTTCAAGGAGAACCCCTTGATGAGCCTATCAATATCATGCATTTGAAAAAGTTTTATGCCTAAATCTGCTTGGTCACCCCACCTTGTCAAAAATTAAAAAAAATCAAAAAAAAAAAATCCATAAAAATAATAAAAAAAAAATCAAAAATCTGAAAATAGTCAAGAGAAATAAATCCGTCCTATGGGGAAAACCACCTTTTTGTGGCACCTTGGACAAGTATGGGTGGTGAAAACCTGGTAACAGGCGTCATCCATAGAGGGCTTAATCATTATCTACCCGACATCCTAGTTATTTTATGCCAACTTCCACACTATTGTCCTCATCCCATCTCATCCCAGGCTGCTTGGTAAATCTTGATTGAGCATTGGATGACCCATCTAGTCTATCCCCCATTACTGAGCTTTTCAGTATCCCATTATGAGCTTACGTCATTCACGTTTGTGTCATCAAGTAGGATCATCCATCACGTCGATCTTCACCTAGGTCCCATCTCGTCAAGTCTGTTCGTTGAACTACGTTGCCCATGCACTGTCACATAGGCAAGGTTGATCATTTGATTCACCCTCGGGGCATTTTTCCATCATCATCGGTTACTATTAGTCTTCTTTTCACTTTATCCATGGTCTTTTCTAGAACTATGAGGGCTCTGCACTTTCACGTAGACAAGGCTAATCTATGATTGGCCCCCGAGCCCCTAGGTCTGTAGGTTATGTCAGTCTTTTGTGCATCGTTATCAAGTTATGCCTACATCTAACTGGTTCTTAACAAATGAAATTCCCTTGTGTTACAAGATTTTGTCCCTTGATAACATCCTGCGTCAACTAGATCATCCTACTTTCACATCCATCTTTGGTCTCAACAGGATAAATCCTTCCTAGCAGACCTTGCCAATCACATCCACCACCTTGATTCTATGGCAAAGGACTTGTTGTCTTGATTATGATCTTTTGATGCTTTTGACTTTTGTTTATCATTTTAGGTTCCTTCCCATCACTTGTCAAGGTCACCTTGGTCCACCATACTCTGGCACGCTTTGACCTGCTGAAATGGGGGTATGCCTTGATCTTTTGTTTTGTTTGCTATCTTCTCAGTTGTCCCTCATAAGACCCACCAAGATCTCCGGGATCTTGTGTTACACTGGGACAACTTTGTGTGTTTGTGGTTATTTCAACACTAGGCCTGACCGAGGTCATCACAACCTCAGGGTGTTGGGATAACCTTATTGTTTGTTGTGTTTATTTCATGCATAGAGCACTCGCTCGCCTTGGTATCCTATATCAAGGTGCTTGATACCCTACGCTATAGTAAAAATCAATGCTCCAAAGATGGCAAAATCTCATCTTCACTGCATTTCCCCCACTTTGCATGCACCCTTCATTTCCATCATATCCATTGCTTATGATTTCGGTTGTGCAAGTACTCTCATTCTTTGTTCCTCTTGGCTCCTCTTCCTCTCAGGATATTAACAGTTATTTTTGGCAAATGCAATCTTCCATCTGCCTATCACCTATCTACATTCTCATAATGGTCTTTATTGATATTTAGGTGCATTTTAAGCATTTAACTTTTTGCATCCACACATCATACATCATAAATCATATAAACATGAGCATCCATAAATCATACATCATAAATCATATATACATGCATCGTCCATAAACATGTGCATCCATAAATTATACATCATAAATCATATAAACATGCATAAATCATCCATAAACATGTGCATCCATAAGTCATACATCATAAATCATATAAACCTACATAAATCATCCATCCACATGTGCATCCATACATCATAAATCATCAGAAACATAAAGCATAAAACATAAATCATCTATATAAACATGTGTATATATATGTATATGGAGCCACATCATGAATCATCTCATATAGCCACATAAAGGAAACATCATACATAATGTCAATAAAGGCCATCACATGATCAAAATAATAAACATCATGTCATAATACAATACATCTCCATCATATATCACATAATAAGATACAAAATCCAAAGATGTGGATCACCTCTACCCTCTGGTGACATGCCCAAACCATCCATCATGTATCTGCCAAAAATAACCAATGTCTTGCATCTACTTGCTCTACTGTGAGCTACCCACATCTGACCTCTACGGAGAATCAGGTACTGACCCTCTATATGATGGTGTCCCCTGGTACTCACGGGTGGGTGTCCCCTGGTACTCACGGGTGGGTGTACCCTGGTAACCGCTGTATGGAGATGGAGTCCGCCGGTAATTGTTGAATCCCCTGGTGCATGTCCCTAGTGACTGGGACGGCCCTGGTGGCTGTGGAGCCTGACTGATGTAGCGTGCTATGCACTGCATTGGGTCTGGAACAACTTGCTTATATATCCCTCTCCAATAACTAGCCTGCTGCATAAACTCATCCTGCTGCCCTGCTATCAGTCTCGCGGCATTCTGCTCATATTTATACCGATCTCAATCTGCACTGATAGCCCACTGCTCCCGTGCCCAGGCCTCCTAAGCTAGTATCAACTATCGTATCTGCTATGTGCCTCTATCCCTCTCTGCCTGCATCGCCTGTAATTGTGTGTTTAGCTCCTGCACATCTGTCCCTGATCCTCCCCCCTCAACCAGCCCCCTCTGCAACT
>VDFB02193867.1:103003449-103087770 GCA_007258455.2 Sequoia sempervirens
AAAAAATTTCAAAAACCACCTCCTACCCATTTTTATTCCTGACGCCCCGGACAAAACCCATGTTTTTGTTTTTCAAAAATATTGGCGTACATGACTAAAAAACACAAAGTTACGTTTTGAGCTAACCTGGCGGGGTATGACACAGTGGGTGAAAAATATGTCTCTCGTCTGCCTGATGGATGACATCACTGTCGTACTCTGGCATGGTGTCTGATCTCACTTGCTGCCTTTTCTTCCTCTCCTCCTTCTCCACTTGCTAGCTATCACAATGAGTCCAAGGTAATTCAACAATTACCTTTTATCCCTTTTCACTTTTTCCCTCCTTTTTCACCTTAGGGTCTTTTTTTTCTTTTTTTTTAACCAAAAAATTCTTCCAGATAATTCATCCAACCTCTTTCTTCCTGGGGCCGCCATTTTCACACTATTTATCTGATTGACTTCGTTCAAGCACCATTCTTCTTATTTTTTTGTGCTCTTTCCAACATGTACCACTTCATACTTTTGAGAAGTTGATTGGGGCTCCCTTTTCCTCCCCCATCCCCCTTCTCGAGAGGGAATACCCATTCCCTCCTAACCCGTCACTCTAAGCCTACCTTTGCTTGACTGGGGCATCCTCTCTGCATTCCCTCCGTTCGGGGCAGCTCACATGCATTCCCCCATGCTGGGGCATCTCCTTTTCTGGTCTCTTCCTCTACAGGGTCATCTGCATTCTATTTTTCTTTGAAACCCTATTATTCTAATAGTATTTCGAAGAGGGGCAAAATGTAGATGTCCAATTTGATCACTTCCCTATGATCAAATGTGTCTCCTTATTCATCTGGTTGCTCATCCCCTCTGTCAATATTAATTAAACCAATTGTTTAATTAATACCCTGCATCTTACATAAAGGTCATAAAGTATTTAATTTAATACTTTACCCCCCTTCCTCCTCTAAATTAAATAAATATACCATTTTATTTAATTTAGTCATATTCCCCTTTTAAATTAAAATTCATTTTTAATTCCTCTTTTCTCTCTCATGGTCACATCCTCCAACTTTTGCAAGTTGGTCCCTAATCCATCTTATCTACTTCATCTTCTTCTAATTAACTACGGTTAGCATGTGCACACCCTTAATCATCATTAAGGTCACATCCTCCATAATTTCCCACTTGCTTCTAATGAGTCATTAGTCCATCTAACTTAGTACTTGCACAACCTTAATCATTTGATTAGCCTAACCTAATCCTCATCCTATTTATGGCATATGTCCTTGAGTCAACCTTATTAAAGGCTTTCTCCTTTTGGACAAGGCACTCCACTTCCCTATGTGAATTTTTAATTCACATTTAATCCCCCAAGGCACCCAAAAGGAATTTTTAATTCCTTCACTTCTCCCCACATGTTCTTCACTTATTCTTTATTCTTTCCCATCTCCCCATGAGAATATTCGAGGAATTTTTAATTCCTCACATGTCCTCTCACCCACATGAGGACAAGGACCTCCTTTATGAGGACATCTTGTCCAATCCCAAGGTACTTTGTACCCTTCTCCATGTCATGTCCTTCTCCTTCCACCTCATGTCCACTTCACCTTTTAGGGCTTCATCACATGCCACATGTCAAGATGTGAGGGCTTGTGAGTTCTCAACTCACCTTAGCCCTACATCTTGATATTTGGTGGCTCAATCTTGACCCTCCATTTTTTCTAGGAATTCTCAAAAATCCTATAAATACCCCCTCTTTTCTCTCATTTAGGGGGAGATCATTTTGCTAGCCAAACTCTTGCAATTTTGTTTCTCAACCTATACTTAGTCATTTTCTTGTTTTTATCCACTTGAACTCATCCTCACAACATCATTTAGCTTGCATCTACTTACCATCCAAGGAGCATACACATCAAAGATCGAAGGGCCAACCAAAGGATCGATTCAACGCAAGGTATAGAGTTCCATTTTGTTACTTTTGGTTTGTGTTGTTTCCAATTTAGGCTAATCTTGAGGTGTAGGTTGTTTTGGTGTTTATTTGCACTCTTTTACTTGTTGCTTGTTTTCTAATGCTCACATTCGACCTATCACAACCACATACCCATTAGATTGCCACTTTTTGGCCCATCATGATCTTGCACATACCTACCCATGTGTTGTATCAGTTTTACTTGCACCTATGAAAGATGGAGAATGGAGGATGTGTATAGATTCAAGGGATATCAATGAGATAATAGTGAAGTATAGATTCCCATTTCCTAGGATGGATGACATCATGGAAAGTCTGAGTGGGGCAAAATATTTCACCAAGATAGACCTAAAGAGTGGATACCATTAGATCAGGATCAGAGAGGGAGATGAATGGAAGACTACTTTCAATTCAAATAAGGGGTTGTATGAGTGGTTGGTCATGCTATTTGAACTAAATAATGCACCTAGTACATTTATGAGGTTGATGAATGAAGTCTTGAGGAAATTATTGGGAAAGTTTTTCATTGTTTGCCTAGATGATATTCAGATTTTCAATAAGACTAAGGAAGAACATTTGGGTATATGCAGGATTATGATGGGCCAAAAAGTGGCAATATGATGGGTATATGGCGAACGGCTTTTTTTAACCCAAAATTGATGAAGCAAAAAGGGTTTTTAAAGGAGATTCTCAACTTTCCACCAATATAAATTATGCTTTACTTTGAATTTAATAAGTAATTATTGTTCATTTTCTATTTAAATTATCACTAAAGTCCTGATGGATAGGCTAATTGAAAAACATCTATAGCTTTCAAACAGTATCACATTTTTTGAATCCAAAACATGCATCACATTCTATACTTCGCATACTATAGGATTAAAAAAAGAAAAATTGAAAATCATAAATTTTTAACTAAGTTAAGGTGGTTAGACATACAAGTTTTTATATTTTTTTTAAAGTTGTAATAAAAAATTTATAATTAATTATTTACTTTGAAAAAAATTACAATAAAATATGCATCACATTGGGACATGAGTCCTCTACTTATATATAAAATCTTATAAAAAAATATTATCATTTTATTGTGGTTAGGGTGGTTAGACAGACACCTACTTATTTTTTCCTTGAAATTTAAGTACTACTACATTGAAATTTCAAATTTTCACCAAATATATATATATATATATATAAACAAACCTAGTAGTTTAGAAACTATATTCAATTTTCTATAGATTCTATTCTTACGTATTTTTGAAATAATATAGATAGCTTATTCAAATTTTAACGTCAAGTTGCCTAACTTTGATTTTTCTAAATTTTTTGCCACTTAAGGGCCTATTTTTTCCATGATGATCCTACACATACTCATTTGGTGCACATCATATAAGTATTTCAGAGGCTAAGAGAAGATAAGTTATTGATAAACATCAAGAAGTGCAATTTCATGATGGAAGAACTAATATATTTGGGATTTGTGATAGCTTTGGAAGGATTGAAGATCGACCCTAAGAAGGTTAGAACAATAGTTGAATGGACTACACCTGTGAGCATTGGAGAAGTAAAATCATTTCATGGACTACCAAATTTTTACCAAAATTTCATCATAAATTTAAGTAGTATTTGCACACCTATGACATAGACAATGAGGGGTGAATGAAAGGAATTCAACTGGACATCAGGAGTACAAAAGAGTTTTGAGTTGTTGAAGAAAAAGGTGATAAAACAACCCATGTTAGCACTATTGGACTTTCCTAAGGTATTCCATGTGGATTGTCATGCTAGTGGAAGTGCAATAGGGGTTGTGTTAAGTTGGGAAGGGAGAAAAGTGGCCTACTTTAGTGAAAAATTGAATGATGCTAGGAGAATATATTTAGTTTATGATCAAGAATTCTATGTAATCATACAAGCATTGAAGAAGTGGAGACATTAATTGTCACCTAAGGAATTTGTGTTGTATACAGATCATCAAGCTTTATAGTATTTGAATAGTCAAAGGAAGTTGAACCAAAGACATGAGATGGGTAGAATTCTTGTACAGTTACACATTTTTGCTGAAGCACCGAAGTGGAAAGTCAAACAAGGTTGCAGATGCATTGAGTAGGAGAATTTTGTTGACAGAGATGAGAATTGAAGTATTAGGTTTTGAAGAACTAAAGCATATGTATGAAGATGACATTGATTTTGTGGAGGCATGGAAGGATTGCAAAGAACCTATAGAGACAGATAGAAGCAAATGGTTGGATTATTTTATTTAAGAAGGTATGTTATTCATGAAAAACTAGTTATGTATCCCTGGGAGTTAAATGAGAGAGAATTTGATCAAGGAAAATCATTGTGGAGGATTAGTAGGACATTTTGGAATTGATGAGACCATAGCATTGGTGAGTGAGAACTATTTTTTGCCATAGTTGTATAAGGATGGCCATAGTTGTATAAGGATGTGTGTACACTAGAATGTACACACCATTGATAGTACCAGAGAGACAATGAGAAGAAATTAGCATGGAATTTTTGTTTGAATTACCTAAGACACAGAGAGGATTTGACTCTGTATTTCATACCATGTAAGTAAACCAATGATGTAGTACATGTTGAAAAACTATTTTTCAAGGAGATTGTGAGATTACATGGACTACCTTGAAGAGTATAGTATTAGATAGAGACACTAGATTCATTGGATATTTTTTGGAAAACATTGTGGAAGAAGATGAAGAAAAATTTAAAGTATAGTTCACATTTCACCCACAAACAGATGAAAAAATAGAAGTGGTAAATAGGATTTTGGTGAACATTTTGAGGTGTTTGACTGAAGGTAAAGTAGGAAATTGAGAATTAATACTACCACAAATAGAATTTGCATACAACAATTCAATAAATAGGAGCATAGGGAAGACACCATTTGAAATTGTGATAGGAAAACAACCCAAAGGAGTAGCAGAATTAAGAGATGTCAATATGGAGAATAAAAGGAGTTCAAAGGTAGAAGAATTTGTAGGATTCATGGAAACAATGCATACTCAAGTTAAGGAGAATTTGGAGAAGATGAAGAATACCTAAAAGAAGAAAGAAAATGAGAAGAAGACATAAGGAGTTTGTAGTAGGAGAGGAAGTAATGGTATATCCAAGAAAAGAGAGATTTCCAGTTGGGACATATAATAAGTTGAAGATTAAGAAGTTTGGAACTTGTAAGATCATTAGGAAGTTTGATTCTAGAAATGTATATGAAGTGGAACTATCGATGGAGTTTGGCATATCACTTATATTCAACATTGTAGATCTATACCAGTATAATGAAGGAGAGCCACCAAAGAACAAAGAATTTGGTTTAGATAGCTGAGTTGGACACACTACTAGAGGAAGGAAATACAAGGAATATCTAGTCAAATGGAAAGGAAGATCGAAGGAAGATTCATCATGGATTTCTCAGGTTGAGGTGGACCACATTGGTTTTCCTCTAGTCCTAGAAAAGTGAGAGGATCACTTTTCTTCAACCTTGGGTGTCTGATGTAGGAGCATCCCAGGTTGCAAGCACTCTTGCATCAACCAAAAAATATTTGCATTCATGTTTTCTTGCATTTCAGTAGTTAACTATCAGGACCCAGTCCTAGTATTTCATACCGCATTATACCACATTGTAACATCAGAGCTCATGGAGGAGGATATATAATATTCATTGGAATGCCTACATCATATCCAAAATTCAAGAGTTTTAGAGATCCCAGTACGAAGATATCACTAACACGGTATCAACTGCAATTGGACAGAGAGCATTCATAGACTAGTCTTGATTTTTCAAGTGTGCGAACCCATTCCATGACTTTCGGAGCTCAGGAAACCATTTCATAAGAATGAAAATTTATCAAGGAACCTTCATTCCAATCTACAACATGTTTAAGGATCAAAGGAGAATCATATGTTTTGGTCGACCTTCACACCTTTCATCAACTTTGGGGTTTTGGGACCTCTTGAGGCTGACATGGACATTTTCTGAAGCTACGAATTGATATATATAAACATTGTGTAGTTTCATTAGAGCAATGGAAATAGTGATAGAGTGATAGGGATGTAGGAAGATATAGGAGATAAGGGATTTCACCTACATTGTATTTCTAGGCTTAGCGCCATATCATTTTGTAATTTGTAAGTTGAAAGGTAGGGCATGTTGCCAATGAATAATTGATCATTATCTATATATCCATGTGGAATTTTTATTCCAATTCTTTGAGTTTATGTTGTGTTTACTCTTATTGCAAGGTTGGAAAATCTTATCCCTGGACCCTCTATCCTTGAAGATGATGAGTGCGATTTTAGTTTGTCAAGGAGATTAAATTTGAGTGGTGAGTTGCAACAAGGTTGTCAATTCATTATTTGTTTATCATTTACCATATATCCAACTAAGAATACACTCTCTTTTATAATAATTTTCCATTGTGTAGGTAGAAATACCAACATCAGGATTCACTTACACAAGCCCCTATATGGTGCAACTTTTATTGTCCTCTTGTGTGTATAAGTTGCAAATCTATAATAAGTTGGAGGAAAATTTAAGGCTATTTGTCCATTCATGCATCAAAACCCTACAAGTTAACAAATCACATAATTTTCATTTTCTCACTAACAAGTGAAGTTCCAATAACAACACTTGAAAGGGAAAAGCTATAGAATAGTGTCTTGAAACCTACACTTTCTAATTTGAAAAATGAGGATGATAGTGTAGGGTGCAATACACCTTAAAATTGTAATATCAAGCTCAAATTTATATCTCAAATGTGTCTGTGCCTACCATTTTCATTTTTGAAATTAAATTTTATCTATATGCTTTCAATATCTCATAAATCATAGAAAACTAATATAATTAGAACCTTGAACCATCATTTTGACTTTTCTTTTCAAAATAATTAGTCAACTAGATTTGAGATCATTTATAATCCTTCAATTCACAATTTTTTTTAAAAAAGGTGTGATTGAAGATCTAAATCCTTTCTCCCAATTAAATAATACCTACCAACTGCTCCAAGTTGTTAAATGACCAATAAATAATGTGGAGCATAGACATTTTGCCACAAAATATTCCCATGCAACATAGCGTGAGATTCTCAAGGGAGATAGAGGAGACGACCTAGTAGTTGAGCACCTTAATTTTTGGCTTCTAATTATTCTATGTGGAAATTTCAAATCACTCACAATTTTTTATAGTAGCTTACTTGGAAAGTCCCCTACTCATAGCTAAGGTTTTAGGGCCACATCATCAAATATGATGCCACATCAGCATGCTTTTTGTCAAGGTGTCCAAAGAGAACAAAAAAGAGTGATACTAATACTTGTGCATTCACAACATCCATTAGTTGAGCACTGATGTGGCATCACATCATTGATTGCTTTTTAGATCAAAGGAATATATATTTTTTAATTATGGGTAGTCATGTCATGACTATTCATCCAATATTGATAAAAATATTGGGAATTATATAAAAAACTACTATCATAACTATTAAAACATGCTCAAATAATGGGCCCTCTCTCGTATTTTTTTCCTACACTTTAACTTGATTAAATGTTAGTCATCTAGAATGTGCCGCAAACAAGAATATTCATTGCATTTTAGAAGATAAGATCACAAAAATTCTAGTGCATATAGGTACAAAGTGCAATTATTAAAGATTGATTACTTAATGTATGTTTGACTAGCATTCTCATTACCAATGAAACCATGGAGGCTATCTTTGGTCGGCTAGATGTTGAAATCTATAGTTGAGATTAGATCTTGAGTGGTAATTTTTGCTTAATCTATTCTTTATGTTGAATATGTTTGGTCATCAAAATAAAATAAGTACTCCCAATAGTCATAACAAGAGAATTCCATGAATTGGGAAAAAAGGAAAGCCAAATCTTACATTTCTCTTCCTCATCCATTTTGACACTAACTAATTCCAATTGAGCCACCAACATATTGAATTCTTCTAGGTGATTTGAAATTTGTGCACTCTCTTCCATTCTTAAGAAATACAATTTCCTCCAAAAGAAAATTGTGCTCACTAAATATTTGGCTTGATACATCTCACCAAGGTTCTTCAATAGTTTCTCTACAAAGGTCTCTTCATGGACATTAATTAAAATAGATTTTTCCAAGCATAATCTAATTAGACCCTTGGAATTATGGTTCATAATATCATATTGAGCAGCCAAGTTAGGATCTACATGCCTTGAAACTTTCACATCAACAACATCCCATAGATCTCGATCTATCATGAGATCCTCCATATTCAGCTTCCACATCTCAAAATTATTTAAATTTTTTTTATCCAGGTCTCTATTCTCCCTGATGAACTTGCCAACTAAAAATTTATGCAACAAAATCATAAATTTTCTTTCACACAATCTCCCACTCAAATCTGGATTAGTTCAAAAACCTCAACAACCCACAACTAAAACCAAAAGTGATCAGGCTCTAATACCACTTGTAAAGAAGTTAAGTTAGCAAAATAACCTCCTACACTGATATTGAGAGGAGAATAATGTAAAACTTTACAAATTTTTTCAACAAATATAGAAATATAAAAAATAAATAAAAAATAAACATCATGCATACCATAACATAGTGATTTACATGAGGAAAACCCTTTTGGGAAAAAAAACCCACTCCAAATTCTACCCAATCTATTATTCATAAATCATAAAAAATATAATATACTTGCAAAGCAAGATTCTCACAAGTGTATCACCAACTAGATATGCAAAGACAACATTCAAACACTATCAAACTGTCAAGATACATCATAGTCTACAACCATAGTATAATGCCCTCATAAAATAGGGTTACCTTCTAGGATAAGACAAGAAACCAAAATATCTACCATTAGATCTAAGACCAATCTAATGAATGTTTCATATTTATAATATATCATTAATTTAATATATGTTAGTCATTTAAGATTTTTTATTAAATAAAAAATATTAACATTAACATGCATCCCATTGCTCCCCTCGACCTCATGCTCCTATTTTATATTACACCTATTAGTGTAAATAGGATTATATATGTGTGTGTGCAAGGTTGAGACACATTTTTCCAACATTCATCATAAATATTTTGAAGAAAATATTGTGGGACATCAAGATTATTGTTGGGTGATTTATCAAAAACCATCCACCAACAATCCCAAATATTATCTAGGATGCCATAATATGCACCATTTAATTGAATATTTAGGCTTACACACATCAACCGGTTGCCTAGTTTTAGTATTGATAAAAAGTGGTGCTAATTAGGCTTTGGAAATTTCATGTTCCCTCATTTGATTGTATGATTAGCCATCGGCATATTTTTTCCACTTGGCCTCTTGCCACTCTAAAAAGGAAATATGTTTGTTGGTGAGAGTTTCAACATTAAAAATTAATGATTCTAAAGCTATTTTCAGTGTAGACAAGTGATAGTGCCTATCATATAACTAGAAAATGTTTTTGAATTTAGTTAAATTGCCACAGATTAAGTAACGAATAGAAGGAAGGTTTTGTAAGGAAGGATTTGGTGATGAAGGAGGATTTGCATGGGCAAGGTTTCCGTCTAGAGAAGGATAGGGATTATCATCCATTGCAAAATTTAGTTGATGTTGAAAATTTTAAAAATTAACAATTTTGAATTACACACTAAAATGTGTATTTAAAAATCTATTTTACACTAAAACTATTTAAAACTAGTGCTAAAATATTTTTTTAAAGAAACACAATTAAAAATAAAATTCCTTAAAATAAATTAGATTGGATTCTAAATTTTCAACTTGGATATCAATTTAGAGAAATATTTGTTTTCCCTTCTCACCCTCTCTACATAATAGTCAAATACAAAATGAAATAATAAAATTTCAACCATTTTTTTGTTTTGTTAGTGAATAGATTTTTCCTTACAAAATGAATAAAAGAAAATGACTTATAATTCCCAACAAGAAGGAAAAATAGTACTAACAGTTGACTCACTTTCAATGGTATTCACAAGTGCTTTCTAGTTATTTTACAAGGCACAACTACCTTTGAATGGTTTTCAAGGAATGAGAACCTAGATATGCTTTTAACCATAAAGCAATAAAGGAGGAAAGTAACACTTATTTATAGCTAAAAAAGGATTAAGAATGGAATGAATGCAAATGAATGATGCAAATACCATTTAATTCACATCCACAAATAGTAATAGATTGATTACAGGAGATTCATCTTCATCTCAACATATATCAAACATAGGAATGATATAAATCTGAAACCCAGATACAACTACATATAGCAAGAGAAAAATCGAAGATTGACTACAAATTAACATAAGAAAAGTTGTAACCAAAGAAAACATTCAAAAACCAAAATTTTTGGAAACAAATCTTCATTTCTCCAAGCAAACCAAAACTCAATTTTTTTGAGATGTTCTCTTGTACATGAAATGAGTCAAGAATAAAAATAATTGGAACTACAAAGAAAAATAAATTAAATCTGCTCCCCCTCCCCTATTTCACAAAACAACCAGAAAAAAAAAAGATCCCCTCTAAATTGAAAATTCTCCCATAAATAAGCCTTTTACTTTCCTGTAACTGCTTTGCAACTGCTTCTTGAAATTGAGTTTTTTTACAAGGAATTAATATTCTCTTTAGACCAAAAAATTCTTCCAATTCCTTCATAAAAGCCCCTTCTTTTAATTAGAAAGTCATGAACTGTATTGGCTCATTTTGTTGCAAAAGACTTGGCCTAAGGTGTAATAATGGTTGGCAAGAGAAATAATGAGTATATATTTCATGACATGTACACTTTTTCCTGCTTTTCTCTTCTTCACAAAGGTAACTGATTCTTTAAAACAATGAATTTTTACCTCCTATAACCATTTCTTGGACCGATTTTCCTCTTAATTTTATAGAAACCTTTAAAATTGAAGTGTCATTGAATGATGTCAGTTATGTGGGATTCTTTTGATTTATGAATGACACTTTTTTAAATTCCTTCATTCAAAGATATTGAAGCTTTGATTAGCCCCAAAGCCTAAGATATGTGCTTTGCTAATTCCATTCGACAAAATGATTTATTGGAAACTTCCATCCTTCATCTTGTATTTTGCACATGACTGTATATGATAAAATGTCTTCATGTATGTTGTGAATTACTTCCCCTTGTATTATTTGAAGTATGGAAAACTCAAGATTTTGAATACATCTTTTATGATTTGAATCTTTCTATATAATGGATACAATATAAAGTGTGTTTTGCATAATTTCTATGTTCATGTCATTCAAATCCCCAAAGATAACACACTCTGAAAGAGTATGGAACCAAAGGCGTGTCAAGAAGCACCAATTTGTATAGTTATCGCATATCATGTGCCACTCCAAGCATTGCGATATTGTCAAACATGCATAGAGGATGGAATTTTTCTAGCAATTCATGAACAACCTTTCCATATTCATTGAACATGTTATCTAAAATCCAGCTCTCTTTGTGCAAATGTTTCTATCAACTTTGGTTATCCTGAATACTATGAAGCTGAATAATGTCCATGGTACTGACAACATCTCTATAAGATTAAGAATAGTAGCAACCCTTCACACTATGTGAAGGATGCATGTCTTTTCAGGTTCCCTTAGTTCCCTTTTCATGTCCCTATTGAAAAATTAAATGCTCTTGAGCCTCTTCCTATCCACCTACTTGTTAGGAGCATTTGATGCTTGCAGTTGAAAGATTATTTTTGGGGATTGTCTTCCCACTTGCTCCTGACGTGCACCTGAAGATTGTAGAAGGATTTAATGAATTTAGGAATTTTTGAATTCTAATTCAATGCTAGTAGGTGATTTTGAAATTGAGAGGGAATGAGTTAAAGAAAAAAAGAATGAAGGTAGATTATGCTAAAAGTAAAATAAGACTCAGTTGGAAATTTGGAGAAGTTCAATTCCTGTAGCAACAGTCTGAAGGGAATTTTTTGTGTGATCTTCTGAAAGATCCTTAACAACAACAACTATTTTGTTTTTTGATTGAGCAGTGATTGGTCCTGAAGAGCTCTTTGTAGATCTTGTCAATTGAGCTCCTACAAGCTCCTGAATTTTGTTGTGTGTCTAGTTGAGCAGCTCATGAAGCCCCCATGAATTAGTAATTTATATTTTGAGTTTATCTTTTAGTAGTTTAAAGTTTTATCTTTCATGTATTATCATTTCCAAGATATTTAATATAAAAGGAAAACATTGCATGCCTAGATTTGTCTCCTTGCATTTTTTTTATTCTACATTTGTATTCCTCCATGTTTTGGGGAAACAAAGTAGCAACTCTGTGTGATTTTTGTGCATATAGAAAAATAGACATGGTATCAAAGCCATAGGCCCCATTTCCTAGTGAGTTAGGGAATTTTTTTTTTCTGGGTGGAGTTCTTATTATGTAGGAAACATTGTTGGAGATGAAGGAAAGAGTTGGCAATAACCACCATCCTTTAATGGACAAAACTATGATGTGTGAGCAAAGGAGATGAAGACCATTATGGTCACCAATGACTTGTGGGCATTTGTGGTTAGTGGTTTCAATGATGTGATTGACCCAGCAACATATGTTGTTCTCACAAACAACCAAAAGAACCAGTTGAAGGAGTTGAGGAGGAAAGATGCTAAGGCATTGAGTTTGATAGAAGCAGCCTTGATAGAGGCCATTTTTCCTAGAATAACAACAACTAGCTATGCAAAGGAATCTTGGGAAATCCTCCAAACCTGTTACAAAGGAGCTGACAAGGTCAAATTGGTGAAGCTTTAGATGCTTTGAAGAGAGTTTGAAACACTTGAAATGAAGGACAGTGAGTCCATCTCATTTTTTCCACACAAGACTCTCTAGTTTGATAAACCAGTTGAGAGTGAATGCTGAGATCATTGATGATTAGAGGATTGTGGAGAAAGTTCTCAGGAGCCTTCCGATGAATTTTGATATAGTGGTGGTTTCCATTGAAGAGGAAAATGATCTCACAACATTGTCTATTGATGAGCTAATGGGTTCTCTACAAACCCATGAGCAATGCCTAAATAGCTCTGCAAGTTCCTCCCAATAGCTCCAGACATGGTAATGCTAGAGAAGAAAGCTTGGCATGATCAAACAGCCAAGAGTGAGAAAAAAGCTCTCAAACCAACTCCTGAAGAGGCAAGAAGAACAACAATTCAAATGTGAAAAATGACAAAAGCAATGTTGAATGCTACTACTGTCATAAGTTTGGGCATTATGCGAGTGAATGCTAGACCAAGCAAAGAGATCAGTAAAAATAGAGTGTAAATGTGGCTGATTCAAATGTGGCTAATGGAAACCAGTCCACAACCTTCATCATGTGCAAAATTGGTGAAGAAGGCAGCCCAAAAGTCTAGTATTTGGACAATGGTTGTAGCAACCATATGAGTAGTAATGAAAGTCTTTTTTCTTTCATTAACAAAAATGTAAAGTCTGAAATAAGAATGGGGAACAATGGAGTAGTTCCTATTGTTGGAAGAGGATCTATTATGATCCAAAATAAACAAGGTGAGAAGGAGATACAAAATGCATTCTTGCTCCTGGGTTAAAGAAAAATCTCATGAGTTTTGGTCAGCTGATCCAAAATGGATACAAAGTGTTGATGGAGAAGGGTCAATGCATCATTTATGAAAAGAATGAGAGGACAAAGGTGTTTGCAGTAGTTCAAATGACAAAGAACTAGATGCTTCCATTGAAGATTGAGATGTGTTTCTCATCTCAGTCCATTGATACACCTCTCATGAATGGAGAATGTACAACAATACACCATGTAGTGCTCAAGAGCACCATTCAAGATCCCTCCAAGCTATGGCATCTTAGGTATGGATATTTAGGCTATGTTCGTTTGAGTCTTTTGTCCAAGAAAAAAATGATTTATGGTTTTCCAAGAATAGTAGAGCCTAATGTTAGATGTGAGGCTTGCATTTTGGGCAAGCAACATAGGCAGCCTTTCAATTGAGCAACTCTCCAAGGGAAAGAGCACCATTGGAGTTGGTGCATATGGATTTGGGAGGCCCTATGCAAATAATTTCTATTAGTAAAAGCAGATTTTTTATGACCTTCATTGATGATTGCAGCTGCAAGGCATGGGTCTATTTTTTGCAACATAAGTTTGAAGAATTTGACAAGTTTTTTTTGTTTAAGGCCTAGGTTGAAAAGGAGAGTGGACACGTGCTTAAGGTCCTAAAGTCATATCATGGAGGAGAGTATACCTCTAATTTGTTTGTGAATTTTTGCAAGAAAAATGGCATCAAGAAGTTGCTAACAATCAATTATATTCCGCAGCAGAATGGAGTGGTTGAAAGAAAGAATCAAACCATCATGGAGATGGAAAGAAGCATGATGAAAGCAAAAGGACTCTTGACTAAATATTAGGGAGAGGCTTTAGCAACATTTTTTTATCTAATTAATAAAATTTCAACCAAGGTAGTTCATGACAAGATACCTCAAGAGGCATCAACAAGACACAAGTGGATAGTTGAGCATTTGAGAGTGTTTGGGTGTGTAGCATATGCACACATGCCTAAGGAAAAGAGGCAGAAATTGGATAACAGGGGTGAAAAATTCATTTTCATGAGCTATAGTGAAGAGTCCAAGGCTTGCTAACTATACAATTTGGTCACCAAACAGATAGTCATTAGTAGGGATGTGGAGTTCCTAGAAGACAAGTCATGGGATGGAGTAGTAGATTTTGATAGCTAAAAACCACTCCTAACAACTCCTAAAGAAGCTGAAAAACAACATGAAGCTCAACAAAATGAGTCTGCAAATGCTCCTGAGAGCGTCAGATGATATCTTGAAGAGCTCCTGAGAGCTCCTAAAATCTCCCGACGGTTCCTTACAGCTCTTGAAGCAGGAAGACAGTCAATAAGACAGTCAGGAAAAATATCACAGTCAACAAGAGGATTGGCTCCTAAAGCTACCAGTCGAGCTCCTAAAAGGCCCATAAGAGCTCTTGAAGTTGGTAGATAGTCAAGAAGATTGCCATAGACAACCAGAGATTCAACTATTGTGAGCTCCAGACAAGCTCCTAAAGTTTTCTGAAGAGCTCCTAAAGATTTCCTAAAAGGTCCCAAAGTAAGAAGATAGAAAGGAAAGCAACCATAGACAACCAGAAGATTGGCTCCTGAAAGCTCCCAAACATCAACTTCTAAAAAGCTCTTGATAGCTCCTAAAAGCTATGGAAGAGCTCCTAAAATCTCCCAATAGCAACTAAACCTGCCTATTCAACACAACAACAATAGTAGTGAAAGTTCAGAACCACCTCACACCTCCCTAATATCAAATAAGACCAAGAGTCTAAGGGAGATCTACGAGAATGAAAGGTATGATGAATAATTTGATGAGAGTGTGAATTTTGCATAATTTTCTCATGGTGATCTAGTTTATTTTGAAGAAGCTATGAAAGAGGAGAAATGGTGTGAGGCCATGGACGAGGAGTTAGATGCAATAGAGAAGAACAACACATGGGAGTTAATAGATTTTCCTCCCAACAAGAAAGTTATTGATGTGAAATGGGTCTACAAGACTAAGTGCAATGTCGAAGGAAGGATATACCTGCATAAGGAAAGATTAGTTGTCAAAGGGTACAAACAATCATTTCGGAGATATTACAATGAGACATTTGCACCTGTTGCAAGGATGGAAACCATGTGGGCAGTCATAGCAATCACAAACTAGCACATGTGGAAGGTATTTCAAATGGATGTGAAGTCTGCCATCCTAAATGGAGTGTTGAAAGAAGAGGTTTATGTGGAGCAGCCATTCAGATATGAAGTTCTGGGTCAAGAACACAAGGTGTATAGGCTAAAGAAAGCTCTTTATGGGTTGAAGCAAGCTCCACGAGCATGGTATAGCAGGATTGACTCATATTTGATGAGCAATGGCTTTAACAAAAGAGATAGTGAGCCTACTCTTTACATCAAGGTAGAAAATGGTAAGGTTTTGATTGTTGTCTTATATGTTGATGATTTAGTTTTCACTGGGGATGATGATTTCCTCATTTCTGATTTTAAAGAGGCCATGAAAAGAGAGTTTGAAATTACAGATTTAGGTCTCTTGAGATATTTTCTAGGCATAGAAGTAAAACAAATGCATGATAGTATATTTATCTCCCAAGAAAAATATGCAAATGAGATCTTGAAGAGATTTAGGATGCTTGAAAGCAAGCCTTCCTCAACACCAACAACCATAGGTCTAAATTTGAGCAAGGAAAATTGCAACAACAATGTGGATCTGGCCATATTTAAGAGTTTGGTTGGAAGCTTAATGTACTTAAAAAAAACTAAGCCTAATATAATGCACAGTGTGAGTCTTATTTATAGGTTTATGGAGACTCCATGAGACACCCATTGGAATCTTGAGTTATGTGAATGGAACCAAAGGATATGGAATTTTGTACATAGCAACAAATGAATTTGGGCAGCTTGTTGGATATATAGACAATGATTGGGCAGGAAGTTTGGATGATAGGAAGAGCACATCGAGCTATGTGTTTCATTTGGTTTTGGGAGTCATCTCATGGGATTCCAAGAAACAACCCATTGTTTCCCGATCTATAGCAGAGGCTGAGTATCTAGTAGAAAATATCTAGTAGCAAATGCAATAGCATGTCAAGCTATTTGGCTGAGAAGAATCTTGGTAGATTTGATGGAAGAACAAGAGGATGGAATATTGATATTTTGTGACAATGTTTCATCGATAGCTTTGATGAAAAATAATGTGTTTCATGGAAGAAGCAAGAAAATTAAAATTAGGTATCATTTTATCAGAGAATTGGTTGAGAATGATGAAATTAAAATGGCATTTTGCAGGTCTGAGTAGCAGCTAGCAGACATATTCACCAAACCTTTGAGCAAGGAAAATTTTGAGCGCCTAATAACTAGATTGGGCATTGTTGATTTGGATCAGATTTGATCCTGTTTTGTTAGCTTACGATCAAGGGGGAGTGTTGGAAAATTAAATGCTCCTGAGCCTCTTCCTATCCACCTACCTGTCAGGAGCATTCGATGCTTGCAGCTGAAATATTTTTTTGGGGGATTGTCTTCCCACTTGCTCCTGACATGCACCTAAAGATTGCATAAGGATTTAATGAAGTTAGGAATATTTGAATTCCAATTCAATGCTAGTAGGTGATTTCAAAATTGAGAGGGAATGAGTTAAAGAAAAAAAGAATGAAGGTAGATTATTCTATAAGTTAGAGAAGACTCAGTTGGAAATTTGAAGAAGTTGAATTCCTCTAGCAACAGTCTGAAGGGAATGTTTTGTGTGAGCTTCTAAAAGCTCCTTAATAGTAGCAACTGTTTTGTTTTTTTATTGAGTAGTGATTGCTCTTGAAGATCTCTATGTAGCTCATATTAGTTGAAATCCTAGTAGCTCCTAAAGTTTGTTGTGTGTTTGGTTGAGCAACTCATGAAGCTCCCAAAAATTAGTAGTTTATAGTTTGAGTTAAGCTTTCAATAGTTTAAAGTTTTATCTTTCCTCTATTGTCATTTCTAGCATATTTAATATAAAAGGAAAACATTGCATGCCCAGATTTGTCTCCTTGAATTTTGTTTATTCCATATTTGTATTCCTCTGTGTTTTGGGTAAACAAAGTAGCAACTCTATGTGTTTTTTGTGCATACAAAAAAATAGGCAGTCCCTTATCTTCATATCAAGTTCAATAGTTGCAAGTTGTTCTTGTGGAAAGTATTGCCTTAGAGAGACTGCTACAATCAACAAATCCTTCATTCCAAATGCATGATTGAAGCATTCCACATTTATCCTACCTATCAAATCAGTAAGCCTAGATATAGTTGTTTCCAAATCTTCTTCATTCTCCATTGATTTAGGTTTCCTTCTAAGTTGATCTATTCAATTATACATCTCATGTGATCATTGCATTTCTTTTATCGAGCAATTTATGTGCTTGGTGAAGGTGTCCAGGTTGTGTTAGATAGGGAGCTGGTTCAACACTAATTAATTTTATTTGCATGAAAGTTTCACATCCTTTTAAACACACTCATTTTGTGCATAACCTGTAATTATTGCATTACATGACATCGAAATACAATATCCCCTTCTGAATCAACCAGTGACTTTACCATGTGAGCATCTATTGCCTTACCATACTTGCAACATGGAAAAACAACCTTCATACTGTGAAGCAAAATGCCATATACTATTAAACCCAATGAATGGAATTTAGCGTTTACACTTGCTAATTGTGTTTATCTGAAAACTTTTAAAGATTCCTTAACAGATCAATTTTAGGCATCCCCTATGACCATTTCATTTCATGTAGTGCATTTTATTTAAGGCATCTATCAAAGGGCTTGTTACCTAATTTTCACCCATGGGCTCAATCAGGAAGAATAAGTCATGTAACAGAGATTCGAGAAGGCCAAATGGAATATTCACACAAGGGCAATAGTCATGTATTTGATGTTAGGTCACAGGGAACTCAGTTGGGAAGCCTGACTTGTTCAAGTTCAGCATCAAGGTCCTCTAAGGAGAGAGTCACCAAGACCTTCCAGGAGTCCCACCGACTAAAAGGGCTCTCACTGAAGTGGGACACTTTCGCCATGAGGTCTTGCTGACCATTAGGTGGTTTCACCGTGACATTTTTCTTTCATCTGAGGGTCTTGTCGACTCATGGTCTTGGCCAAAGAAAGTAGTTTCACCATGATGTCTTGGCAAAGGCACTATTTCTCACCAATAGATGGTGGATCTCGAGGTAGCATTTTGCTTTCAGTAAGATCTCTCACCAACACTCGAGAGTCTTGCCAACAGATGAAGAGGCTCGACAGGAGATGATGGTTTCTGTGAAGGATGAAGGAGTCACCGTGATGTCTCAGCGATGTAGAAGTGGTCTCGCCGAAAGATAAAGGGGGCCTCGATTTGTGTTTTTCCTTTGGCAAGAGTCTCGCCGATAACAAAAAGACCTCGCCAAGCATATTTGACATCGGCATAAGGTCTTGCCGATGTAAAGATGTCTCCCTAACAGAAAAAAGAACTTACCGAAGAAAGTTTGGCCTTCAGCATAAGGTCTCAGCAATGTGGAGGGTCTTGCCAATACAAAATGAGATCAGGGAGAAAATAATTTGAGCTCGCTAAAGGGTCTTGATGACCCAGGAATGTATTGGTGATAGAATCAAGTGAGCTCAGGGAGGAAAAGGAGGGATCAACAAGATGTCTCACAGAAGGCTTAGAGTCTTCCCGAAATGAAACAAGCTCGCCAAAGCATATTGCTTTTAGAAAGAGATCTCACTGACCAGCCAAGGGTCTCATTGAATGAAATGATAAGAGCTTGAAGAGAATAGTGCTGCTCACTGGAGGGTCTTGCCGAAAGCGATATGTCTTGCTGATATTCTGGGCAATAACAAAGGTGATATCGACATGACTATTGGGCTCACTAAGAACTTTCATCAATAGTTCCATGTTATGCTGATGGTTGCAAGAGGATTTAATCACATCAGGGAGACATGATTAGTGTTGCATCGACATGTGATTCTAGAGGAGAAGCTTTTGACTACTTGAAGAATCTACGTGGAGCATGCTCAACCAATCAGAGAAATCTACGAGTGAATCATTGGCAACAGAACCAGATGAATAAGATCAATAGGATGAAAAGCGACGTGTATCCGTTCTGAGCTTAGGAGCATTCAAGACACTCAGTAGGGAGGTTCAAAGATGGACATGAGGATCATAGATGAATGTAGTAGTTGTGAAAGATCTGAAGGATTCTCCAAGAATGTTTCTTCACTAACATAGGCAACAAGGACACAGGGATGCAACATTAATTTCATCAAAAGATCTAAGGAGGATTTTTTCAAGGAAACTAATATTTTGTAAGCCCTAAGGGGCTGACATCTTTTGTATATATGACATTTTTTTCCTTTTTGTAAAGAGTTTAGATTATACACTCTAAAGAGTTAGTGATTTTTATCAATCCTTTCTTGACTAATGTATGTTTTGTAACTCAATTAGAATCTGGAATACAACAAATAGTTTACCTAGGAAGCTAGTTTTCATGTTTGTACTACTCTCATTCATGTATTTCTCTTTTGGTTATGCAAGTCTTTAACTATATTTTTATAAGTCTACACTCATACCTTAAAGCGGTGAAATTTATCTTTCCTTCCTAAGATGTGTATGTAGATCGAGCTTGTTAAGAATGATACATAAGTCTAAAAGAAGTTGTGTTGAGTATGTGAAATAGTTTCAATTAAGTTTCCCAGTGTATGCTCTTCTTTTTTCATTTCATGATTTCTTATTATGCAGTGTATCACCATAGTCTAGTTCCATTTGTATGCACTCCTTCTCCTTTTAAACTTACAAACTTGATATTTTAGGTGATACCCAAAGGAAGCCAACCTTCTTCGGAGGTTCATTTCAGTCTTAGGTGACCCACAGCCTTGAAATGATCCCATGTTTCTCTAGAAAGCTTAGTTTTTATAACTTTGCATAGGGTGCATTTCTAAGAGACAATATTTTTTGGCACGCCCGGTGGGACAAGCTCCATATGATATTATTGGTTTGGTATGCAACCAGTGAATTCCAGACTTCACAGAAGTCAATTGTGCATACTTGGCGACTCTGTAGAGAGAAGGAATTTTAGAATCAGTGCCTTCTACAGTTTATGAGAAGAGTTCAAACAAGGAGCAGTTTAGTTACTTTTGAGTATTTGCAACTTTCATCACCAAGAAGACAAGGTAGAGCAACTGAAAGGCCAAGAGCAACATTTGCTTACGCTAGAAGAACCAAGTCTACTCCTCCATCCGTGAGATTCCATATTACTGTCCCATCTTTCGTTTCATCCAACGTGCCAGTAAATCCGCCTCAACCACCTCCAATGGCTGCTCCAAGGAATCAACCATTTGTTGCTTTCAATGGAGGGAGTCCCTTAAATTTAGCATAGGACAATGACATTCCAATGCTAGCCTTGAAGAATCTGCCAACTTTTACTGGGGAAGATCAGACTACCCTGGTTGAACATATGCGAGATGTGGCTTCATTATGTGGAGTCCATCACATAACTCAAGAGGATGTTGTTGTGAGATTATTGGTCACTTCACTAAAAGGAAGAGTTGTACAATGGTATAGGATCTTAACAGTCGGTTCAATTGCAGCTTGGGATGAATTTGAAGACAAGCTGCATAAACAATTGCAGGACATGTCTGATAATTTGTCCTTATTGGAACAATTAACTACAATTAAGAGGGCTCCACAAGAGTAGATGAATGACTTCAATTTCAAATTTCAAAGAACCTGTGATAGAATTCCTACAACGGTGAGGCCTTCACCTGAGTACACCTTCCTGTATTACCTTAGAGCTATAAATAATGATATTTCAGTTATGATACAATCAATGGGGGGTGTTTCTCTACCAGACACATTTGAAGTAGCAATCAGAGCTAAAAATAGCCTAATACAGGCTGGTAAACTTGCTCCTAGGCCAGAAATGCCTTTATTCCTAGAGATTCATGCAAATATTTCCCTATAGATACCACCTTTTGCACCTTTGCCACCTGTTCCAACTGCTGCAACACAATAAAATGTTGCTTCAAGTTCTCCAAATGAGTTACAAGAAATCAAAAGTCTATTGCAGTCTTTTGGTAACAAGCTTGTAAGCTTAGAGAAGCAGCAATCATACAGTAGGCCTTATCAACAATAGAATTCAGGACAGCAACAAGCCTATCAAGGTAATAGAAAAAATTACCAAGGAAATTACCAACGTCCAAGATATAATGTAAATAAAAGACCTTTTTAGACCTATGCTCCAGCACTTGCCAGTGTAGTCAAAGACCTGGTTCCTATTCAAAATAACTTGGCAGTAGATTATGAGTGTTGTTACCCTTGCAACCAGCCCCATAATCAAGCCACTTGCTCAAATGGACTTATTAATCAAGCACTAATGGTACAGAATGCCTCAAGTTCACAACACAATGAATTCAATGATGCATCTCCACAATGCCAAGATCAACCTACTAATGACACTACTCTACTTAACTGGCAAGGTGAAGAATTTTGTGGATTGAATGTGGACAATTCTCTAGTTGCAGCTAATACGAGAGCAAAGAAAAGAGCTTTGGAGCTTGACCAAGCAGCTAATAAAGGAGGAGCAGTGGATACAGAGCTATCTATATCTCAAGTGACTCCTATTTGGCAAAAGAGTCAACAACTCCCAGTTAAAAAGCAACCACACTTACAAGCTGATCATGCTAGCATAAAGGTACATCATAAAGTAAACCCAACTATACCCTTTAATATTCTTGTTACTATGAAAAAGACAAATGTAATGATGTCTATGTGGGATTCATTAGTCATCCCTGGTCAAAAGGATATTCTACACTCAGCTTTGTCAGACCTTAAGGTGTCAGATGATTTTGAATCCCCAATAGGTCAAGTTAGGACTGTGTTGGATAATAATACTCAGGGAAATGATAAGCAGCCCAGCAAGGATGCAGGAAAAGAAGTTAAACCACCACCATTTTATGTGTTAATAATCATAGGTGATAAGTTATTCCATAACTGTATGGTAGACAACAGAGCTAGTAGCTCTGTGATGCCAAAGCATATTGCTGACAAGCTTGGACTAAAGTACTAGCCTTTAGAGAAGGGAGTAATTCAATTAGATGGTTCCTCTATTAATACACTGGGCATCATTAAATATTTGAGTCTTACCCTTCATGCTTGTCCTAATTTTTTAGTTCCCTGAGACATGTGTCATAGACCTTCCACCTTTCTTTTCCTTGTGTTTATCAAGAGACTTTATAGCCAAGATAAGGGGTTATGTGTCAGCTGATTGGTCACATATGTTATTTAGAACAAGGTATGGAACAGGGTTACCATTAAATCTGAAAGGTTGGCTAAGGATCACATTGAGCCATATAACCCAAGCCCCATCAATGTTGCTCCTGTTGCTGCAAACACAAATTGTGTCATTTTCACTGACAGTGAGTTGGCTGCTACTCAAGAGCTTCAAGCAGAAGTTCTTGATGTGTTGTTGCATGAATGGGTAGTTGAAAATGTGTTGGACAGTCTGGAAGACCTTATTCAAGATGATGGTATGGGTAACTATGTCATGCTTGAACCTAATACAAAGATTCCAAAACTTGAAAAGAGTTTAGATCAGTTACTGCAACCACAAAGTGGACTTTGGGAAATGTTCTTCGATGATTCCAAGAGAAAAAATGGAGCAGGGGGAGGTGCGATGCTTGTATCTCCATAGGGTGATAGGTATTACTCTACATTCTATTTTTCTTTCGCATTCTCTAATAACACTATTGAATATGAGGGCCTTGTTCAAGGCCTTGAGTGGGCAAGGAAGAGAGGAATAACCCGCTTGAAAGTTCAATGAGACAATGAGTTAATTGTTAATCAAATAAGAGGCCTAAATGTGGCTAAAAATGACACACTAAAGTCTTATAGAAACAGAGTGTGGAATATGATTGAGGAATTTGATGCCTTTAATTTAGTATCTATTCCTAGGAACTAGAATAAACATGCTGATAGGCTTGCAGCCATTGGAGCACAGTTTGATATTCTAGGTGACATTAGAAAAGAGAAAGTACAGCAGTATGTAAAGGTTGTAGCTAGGCCATCAATTCCTATTAACAACATTTACTAGTAGGTTTTTGACAGTGATGAGCAGATTCTTTCTTTTTTGCTCAAAGAAGATCAACTCTCCATGGTGAATCAAGCAAAGCTTAAGCAACAATATGATGATCAAGTTATACAGCTGAGGAAAAATAAGTTATCCAAAGGTCTTGTCACCTTAGAGTCAATTTTCAGTACTGATGATCAGCTTAAAAAGGGTAAAGCTGGCTTGCAAATCAGACAAGAGCATTATGAAGAACTAGAGATTTTCAAAGGTAAACTCCTTAAGATAGGAAAATTTTTTTCACATAAAGATAAACAATATTTTGTTGCTTTATGCCAAGAATTTCATGATGTCTTTGCTTGTGAATACTCAGATTTGAAAGGGTTTGATCCCCATATTGCTCAGCACACAATTGTGTTAGAACCTAATGCTAAGCCAGTAAGATAGAAACAAAGGCCCTTGAATCCTAAGCTTGAGCCCTTGATGATTAAAGAGTTGACTAAGCTAGTTGAGGGGGGCATCATCTTTCCTATCAAACACACTTCATGGGTTTCTAACCTTGTGCCGGTTAGGAAGAAAAATGGTGAAATAAGGCTTTGTGTAGACTTTAGGGATATTAACCGAGCATCTTTGAAAGATCACTACCCGCTGCCCTCTATGGAACAAATATTACAAGCTGTAGTTGCTGGTTCTGAAAGATTTTCCTTATTAGATGTTTTTTCAGGGTATAATCAAGTGCTAGTCAAAGAGGAGGATCAGTTCAAAACCGCTTTTACAACTATGTGGGGCACCATGGCATATAAAAGGATGCCTTTTGGTTTATCTAATGCTGGTACCACGTTTTAGAGGGCCATGGACATGGCATTTCAAGGTTTGATCAATAAGATTATGCTAATTTATTTGGATGATATTACAGTTTATTCTAAGAATGCTGACAAAAATTTGTCACATCTCAAACAAGTTTTTGAAAAATGTAGGGAGTTTGGAATCTCTCAATCCTACAAAAAGTATTTTTCTAGTTCATGAAGGAAAGTTGTTAGGTCATATAGTGTCAAAAGATGGAGTTACCATTGAACTTGAAAGAGTTAAAGCCATATTTGAACTTCCATTACCCACCCATAAGAAAGGATTGCAGAGCTTTTTGGGCCATATCAACTTTCTAAGAAGATTTATTCCTAATGTTGCAAATTTGCTACAACCCTTGACCGCCATGCTTAAAAAGAGTGCAGTTTTCAATTGGACTGGAGAAGCGAAACACAGTTTTGAAGAAGTCAAGGAAGCTTTAGCATCAGCTCCAACACTAATAAATCCAAATTTCTCTAAGGATTTCTTCTTGTATGCTTTTGGCAGCATTAGTTCAATCTCTACAATGATGGTTCAAAAAAATAATGATAATTTAGAACAGCCCATAGCCTTCTTCAGCAAAATATTTGCTGATTAGGAAGAGAGGTATACATTTGTTGAGAAGCATGTCCTCTCCATGATCAGAAGCCTAAAGAAATTCAAGCCTCTAGTTTCAAACAATAAGATTCATATTGTGGTTGCACACTCAAGCGTGAAGGATTTTTTGTTGAATAAAGATCTGAATGAAAAAAGAGCAGGGTGGATCACTAAGGTTATGGAATATGACGCGGATATCAAGATTACCAAATTGGTAAGAGGTAAAGGTCTCTGTGAACAACTTGCTATAGGGTCAAGTGGTGAAAATAAACTGGAAAAGAATGTTGTTTTTGCTAATACAAATGAGCCTCAAGATGCTCAAGAGGACATGCCTCTAATAACAACAAATTGGGTTCAAGACATGACCCATTTTCTACAGATTGGTGAATGTCCACTAGGTTTGAACAAAGCTAAAAGAAGATACTTCAGACTACAGTCCATACCATATGTGATGATGAACAATTTTCTTTTCAAAAAAGATTTGAATGGTGTTCTATTAAGATGTATTCAGAGTGATCAGATTGAGAAGGTACTTCATGAGTTTCATGATGGAATTGGAGGAGGTCACTCTACTCCCAGAACTACTGCATGGAAAATAATGAGAGCTGGTTACTACTAGCCCAACTTGTTTAAAGATGCATATGCATGGTCAAGAAAGTGTGTCAAATGTGCTCTATTTTTAGGAAAGGAAAAACTGCCTGCTATGCCTCTACATCCAATTCAAGTGGAACAACCCTTAATGAGATGGGGCATTGATTTCATTGGTCCAATAAACCCACCTTCCAGTGTTGGTCACAAGTCGGTGCTCACTGCCACATACCACTTCACATGGTGGATATAAGCAATAGCTTTGAAAGAAGCAAATGAGTCTTGGGTATGTGCAGGATCATCATGGAAAAAACATGCCCTTAAGTGACAAAAAAATTAGAAAAATCAGAGTTAGGAAACTTGACTTTAAAAAATCAATAAGTTATCTTTATTATATCAAAAATACGTAAGAATATAGTTTTTAGAAAATTGAATGTAGTTTCTAAACTACTAGGTTTGTTTAAGAAAAAAAAGTCTATTTGGTGAAAATTTGAAATTTCAATGCAGTAGTACTTAAATTTCAGGGAAAAAATAAGTAGGCGTTTGTCTGACCACCCTAACCACAATAAAATGATAATATTTTAGATATAAGTAGAGGACTCATGTCTCGATGTGATACATATTTTTTTGTAATTTGTTTCCATGTAAATAATTAATTATAAATTTTTATTACAACTTTTAAAAAATATAAAAAAAGTCATATGTCTGACCACCTTAACTTGGTCAAAACCTCATGAAAGTCAATTTTTTTTTTAATATTATAGTATGTGAAGCATAGAATGTGATGCATGTTTTGGATTCAAAAAAGTGATATCGTTTGAAATCTATAGATGTTTTTCAATCAGCCTATCAATTAGGACATTAGTCATAATTTGAATAGAAAATAAATAATAATTACTTATTTAATTCAAAGTAAAGCATAATTTATATTGGTGGAAATTTTAGAATCTCTTTTATAAACCCTTTTTATTTAATCAATTTTAGGTAAAAAAAAAGTTGTCAGCCACATACCCATCATATTGCCACTTTTTGGCCCATCATGATCCTGCACATGCCCTCTTCAGTTTTGAGCTTTTATGAGGATATAGTCACCAGATTTGGAGTTCCTGACTCTATCATATCTGATAATACTCTTGCATTCAGGGGTTTAGGAGTGACTGATTGGGCCGTTAAACCTGGCATTCATTTGAATACATCCTTAAATTATTACCCTTAGGGAAATGGTTTAGCTGAAAGCACAAACAAGAATCTCATCAAGATTGTTAAAAGAACAATGGAGGATAATCAAAGGACCCGACACATTAAACTAAAGCATGCACTTTGGGAAGACAGAGTGACTCCTAAGAGGTCTATTGGTAATTCACCATACATGTTAGTTTATGGCAGAGAGGCTAGATTACCTCTATCTCTAGAGCTTCCAGCTCTAGACATTGTTCACCAGTTAGAGATGTTTGAGGAACAAGACCCAATGTTTATAAGGTATGCAGAGCTCATGGAGCTCGAAGAATCAAGGGATAGAGCAATGAAAGCTTTGGAGTATCATCAACTCCAAACAAAGAGAACGTTTGACAAGAAAGGTACAGTCAAAGGTTTTAAAGAAAGTGATCTCGTGCTGAAATGGGATGTTTTAAAAAGCAAGGACATCACACTAAGTTTGACAACACATGGATAGGTCCATTTGTTATTAAACACTGCAAAGAACACAATGCTTATCAACTGGCCACAACAGAAAGTGAAGTACTTCCTATCCCAGTCAATGGGATACACCTCAAACCTTATTTTCAAGTTTGACAGACTCCTCCATTGTACATATTAGGTTAGATTTTTGTTTTCCATAAGTGTTGTTCCAGTATAGTAAAAAGTTTCCTTTTGTTTTTCTCCTGTTTTGTCATTTTGGCAACTTGTTGTGTTCTACAAGGTCTCTAGAGAGTTATAGCCATCTACAAAGCTGCTCCAAATCAATTGCCATTAAGTTTTCCCAATGACTCCATGCCCAATGGATAGGCCTAGGCTACTGGTTTTTTGTGTTTAGTAGGAAAAAATCCAGCAAAGGTCGCTAAAAATGTTACCTTATTTTCACCCACAAGGTCAATCAAGCAGAATAAGTCATGTAACATACATTCGAGAAGGCCAAATGGAATATTCACACAAGGGAAATAGTCATGTATCTGATGCTAGGTCACAAGGAACTCAATTGGGAAGCCTACCTTGTTCAAGTTTGGCATCAAGGTCCTTTGAGGAGATAGTCGCCAAGACCTTCCAGGAGTCTCGTTGACTAAAAGGGCTCTCACCAAAGCAAGATGCTTTCACCATGAGGTCATGCCGAGAGTATGATGTCTTGTCGACCATTAGGTGGTTTCACCGTGACATTTTGCTTTTGTTTGAGGGTCTTGCTGGCTCGTGGTCTTGGCCAAAGAAAGTATTTTCACCATGATGTCTTGGCGAAGGCATTATGTCTCGCTGATAGATGGTGGGTCTTGGGGTAGAATTTTGCTTTTGGTAAGATCTCTCACCGACACTTGGGAGTCTTGCTGATAGATGAAGAGGCTTGACATGAGATGATGGTTTTAGCAAAGGATGGAGGAGTCACCATGATGTCTCAGCGATGCAGAGGTGGTCTCGCCGAAAGATAAAGGGGGCCTCGATATGTGTTTTTCCTTCAGGAGTCTCTCCGATAACTAAAAGATGTTGCCAAGCATATTTGAAATCGACATAAGGTCTTTCCAATATAAAGATGTCTCCTCAATAGAAAAAAGAACTTGTCGAAGAAATTTTAGCATTGGCATAAGGCCTCAACGATGTGGAGGCTCTTGCTGATACAAAATGAGATTGGGGAGAAAATAATTTGAGCTCGCTAAAGGGTCTCAGCGACCCGAGAATGTCTTGGTGATGGAATCAAGTGAGCTCAGGGAGGAAAAGGAGGGATCAACAAGATGTCTCGCCGACGGCTTAGAGTCTTCCCGAAATGAAACAAGCTTGCCAAAGCATATTGCTTTTGGCAAGAGGTCTCACCGACCGACTGGGTTCTCATTAAAAAAAATCATAGGAGCTCAAAGAGAATGGGGTTGCTTGCTGAAGGGTCTTACTGAAAGCAATATGTCTTGCCGATATTCTGGACGATAACAAAGGCGATATCGGCATGAATTTTGGGCTCGCTAAGAACTCTCATTGATAGTTCCATGTTATGCTGATGGTTGCAAGAGGATTTAATCACATCGGGGAGACATGATTAGTGTCTCACCAACATGCGATTCTACACTTGGAGAAGCTTTTGACTGCTCGAAGAATCTACTTGGAGTATGCTCAACCAATCGGAGAAGGCTACAAGTGAATCATTGCAATAGAACCAGATGAATAAGATCAACAAGATGAAAAGTGATGTGTATCCATTCCAAGCTTAGGAGCATTCAAGGCACTCAATAGGGAGGTTCAAAGATGGACACGAGGATCAGAGATGAATGCAATAGCTATGAAATATTTGAAGGCTTCTCCTAGAATGTTTCTTCACCGACATAGGCAACAAGGACACGGGGATGCAACATTAATTTCATCAAAAGATCTAAGGAGGATTTTTTCAAGGAAACTGATATTTTTTAAGCCCTAAGGGGCTGACATCTTTTGCATCTAAGGCATTTTTTTCCTTTTTATAAAAAGTTCAGATTATACACTCTAAAGAGTTAGTGATTTTTATCAATCCTTTCTCAACTAATGTATGTTTTGTAACTCAACTGGAATCTGGAATACAACACAGAGTTTACCTAGGAAGCTAGTGTTCATGTTTGTACTACTCTCATTCTTGTATTTCTCTTTTGGTTATGCAAGTCTTTAACTGTGTTTTTATAAGTCTACACTCATACCTTAAAGCTGTGAAATTTATCTTTCCTTCCTAAGATGTGTATGTAGATTGAGCCTATTAAGAATGGTACATAAGTCTAAAAGAAATTGTGTTGAGTATGTGAAACGGTTGCAATTAAGTTTCCCAGTGTATGTTCTTCTTGTTTCATTTCATGATTTCTTATTATGCGGTGTATCACCATAGTCTAGTTCTATTTGTATGCACTCCTCCTTTTACCCTTACAAAATTGATAGTTTAGGTGATACCCAAAGGAAGCCGGCCTTCTCTGGAGGTTCATTTCAGTCTTAGGTGACCCACAGCCTTGAAATGATCCCATGTTTATCTAGAAAGCTTAGTTTTCTTAACTTTGCATAGGGTGCATTTCTAAGAGACAACATGGCTTACTGTATTTGTCTATACTTTCCAAGGTTATCCTAGAATTTTATAATTCTCTTTATTCTCACACAATGCAATATCCCTAATCACATTAAATGTCTCATTTCACATTGGAAATATCAATATCATTTTCTCTATATGTCAAAGATCATTTGATTCCACACGATCACTAGCAATTCATGAGCTTGAGATTTCTAAAATTTTAACTTCTACAGTTTACTGCGTATGGTGAGACATGCATAAAATTCATTTCCAGACATGCTTTGAGGGCACCGATATCCTTTACATTTCCTTTCATGTTTCTAAGGCCTTTTCAACAAATCCATCTTATACATAACTTGCAGTCATCGCGGCTCACAAGACCACATTTATTTGATCAATTTTTCTAATAGTTTACATGCCTTTCCTTTCCCATTTTGCATTCTTATCCATTAGAGCAAATCAAAATATAATATCTGATCAATATCACCATGTCATTGTGCTTTGACCAAAAACCATTACACCGGGCACGAGCTCAGAGTAGCTTCATTGTCGAAGGTCAATTTTTTTTGTAACTTTAGAACCATTAGAGTCGATACTCTGGGAGTTATAAAAATCCCCGACTTAGAGACTTCATAAGAGTCTTTGAAAAATTCTAAAATCAATGTGGCCCCCACAACAAAGGTTTAAAAAGCTCTATTTTCCCATGAAAATAAAATAGCTTCAATTTTCGATAAATTAATTTTTCCATTGAATGGGAAACAATCTGAAACAATTTGTGTCTTCTCTAAATAACAATGCCTTTATTTATTCCTCCTGAAACTGTGCTTGGCTAAAAGATAAAAATCTCCATATCTTCCACAAAATAGCTCTATTTTGAGTGAAATTTGGACAAAAAAATGATTAGACACTCCCGCGCATAAATTAGAAAACTTTTTTAGCTCCAACAACCAGGAAATCAAAATTTGATCTTGTTTGTGAATTACCGTGGAGAAAATAAGATTTAAAATTTTACAAACGGTAAAGTATTCGAGCATAAAACTAGCCAAATTGGGAAAGAATGGTATTATAAATAGACCCATACATGTATTTCACACCAACTCTTAAAGGTTTTCAAATTTTATCATTTTTGTGATTTTGCAAGATCAACAATGGGTAAAGGAATGCATTAAATTTTTTAAAATTTTCAAGTTCAAATTGGGGGATAACATGTTTATACCATAGTAAACAAATATCCATTTTGTTATGTTTTTTTTAAAAGAAAAACAATTTAATATATAATCTAATATTGTAATATTATATATTATAAACTAATAATTAATTGTATATATTGTATATTAATTATAAAATATATATTATATATTAGTAATAATTATATATAATATATACTATTATATATTCATATATAATAGTATATATTATATATAATTATTACTAATATATAATATATATTTTATTATTAATATACAATATATACAATTAATTATTAATTTTTAATATATAATATTACAATATTATATTATATATTATATAATAGTCCACAAACTTTATATTGACTAAAGCATCTAGTTGCAGGGAAGAGGTCACTAGGTCTAGTCTCCCCATCATCTCCATGGTACCAAAGGCCATGTTCTGCCAATGTCACTAGTCACATGAAAAAAAAGAATCTGATACACTGTAGTTTATGGTGTTAGTGTTCTAGCTTCAGGAGATATTTTCCATTAAATATAATGTATCTAAGGTAGGTCAGCCATCATGCTCTATAAACAAATATTATATACTTAGTGCATTCATGACATTGCACCAGATATAAGTGCAGATCCTTGTATTGTATTCGCCCTTTCTAGGATCTGTTATTATTCTAATATATAAAGAGAATATTGTTGCTAGGTTTTTCTCCCTCGAGTAGGAGGGTTTTCATAGGGTAAAATGTTTTTTTCATTATCTCTAAGTTGTGTTTTCTGCTTGTTTACATTTTTGATCCTAAAACTAACATGGTATCAGAGTGAGTTCAAGGGAAATCTGATCAGATTTGACAAGCATAGGCTACAGAGGCACTTGAAATAGGAAAAACCATATTGTTTACAAGCCATTCCACTTGTGGTAGGATTGCTTCTTGGAAAAACTTATGATTTTGGAGGAAAACGGTAAGGACACCCTTGTTTTTTCTGTCACATTTGGTTTTCCCCTTATTGGGACGAAGTTCTTGCACAAGCAATTCATAGGTTAGGGTGGGCCAATAATTTCTTCAATGTTGTTTCAAGGGGTGATGTTTTTTCCAGAACTCTATTTGGATCCTTACGAATATATGTGCAACCCTTTGTAATTCTTGCTGCCTCATTGGAAAAATTCTTTTGAACAAATGAATGAATGATTGTTGGCATCAACCATTCAGGAAGGCATTATTGATTGTTGTGAGCATGTGATCGAAATGTTTATATGCTCCAGGCTATTCTCATGGCTAGATTTATATGTCTTCACTATTAAACAGTTTTGACATATCCAGTGATGACACTTTCATTGAGACTCTTCATATATGACTTGGAGATATCACATTTATTTGTAATAATGCTTATTTACAGAGAATGACTTTTACAAATTCTCACATTGGATTGATATTCAATAAAAATATTGGTGGTGATAGGAATTAGTATAATCATGATTTGAAAGATCTCTTAACTCAATAAAGGAAACACATGGAGGATATAGTAATATAATCTTCAAATTATTTCCACCAATTTATTGGAAGTTATCAAGCTTCATTAGATATTTAGAAGTAGCCAAGTATTATTAACGAGACATTCATTGCTATTTGGAGTCATTTTAATTGTATATGTGCATATGTATTGTTAGGTAGAAGTATTGACTGGAATATTATGAATATATCCTTAGTGCCTGAGAACTTACATGGCCTAGTAGCTGATCAAGAAAAGTCTTTTCGAAATTTTGGAATTTTTTAGTGAAGTGTTGATTTCAGTGTCTAGCTTTAAGTTTCAATCTAAGCACGAGTCAAATATGGTGTGGTAAATAATATGGCTAGGTGTTTATATTATTAATCATGGTGATAATTTTGGTTCACTTTCATTAGCTTGGGTTTCCAGTGGTATCTGTGACCCCAAATTATAATTTGTAGTGCCTAAAGCATATTTTGTGGACATGATTGACCGAACAGTACCTTTCTGTAGTGAAAGTTAAAAATTCATGACTTGTAATGTTTTTTCTATGCATGTGAATTGGCTTCCAATAAGAAAGTCTACACTTAGTTCATTAAATGGTTGTAACCACATCAGTAATACCTCTAAATTCTAAAGCTACCATGCTAGTCACTATTTTCTTATGAGCGTCAAGTCCCTCTATTACTATTCAAAAACTCATGCTAGTAGATGGTTATACCTAGTGTTAGTCATTATCAGATTATGTTTCAAAGTCTTATATTTTTGGACTCTATGGAATTTGGGGATTGAATTAAAACTTGGAATGTTAGCTGGAGTGCAACTATTGTAAATTGAATTTGGACAAAGGTAGCACTTCGGTTAATGCAACATTAATGGTAGATCACCTTAGTGATGAGTTGGGTGGTACTATTGATTTGGCTTCAAGTTACCTAGGTGAAAGTGGTTTGGGTGTTGGAAGTAAGGCTATGATGCATGCTCGATGATCACCAGCCAACACATAGCATCCAACTCCCAAGTTTTATGTTTTTCTTCACACTATCCTTGCATGCTGTTATAAGTCATGGAGATTGTCTTGGAGGGGATCGTTATAGTGGTGGTCGATGTGGTGAAAGAGACCATGGTGCTAATAGCAGGAAAATATCAACAATAAAGAGAAAAGTATTTTATGTTTGTACCTTTGAATAATGATCATGAATTTAAATAATCATGTAGTTAATAATAATTCATATAATAACATTGGGAATAATGAATCACTTGTATGCTACTAGCATTGGTCTGTATATTCCTCTTCAGTGTACTTTGTTTTTTATGTAACTATTATTAATCTCTTTAAAATGTAGGATGGATCAAGGATCAAAATGATGATGGATTAATTATCTAAGATTGCATAAGGAATTCAAAGGGAGGAAGAGATTGAGGCATCTTGTGAGGAAGTCATGCCAGCTAGAGAAATGAACAAACATGGAGACATAGCTTGCAACCCTGGGACTAAGTTGGTGGTGCATAACTATCATGATTCTTCATCGGAGACATCTCTCAAGGGCATAAGGTTGGATTAGCCTTTGATGGAGAATTTCCATAAACAGAGAAGATTGAGAAAGATGAAGACACTAAACAACAAAGAACCTATACAGATTCTCATTGTGATCAACTACTTCGAAGAGGAGGAAATGAAATTCAGAGGGAGTTTAATTCTAAGAATTCAAGACACGAGTTGAGATCATGTCCAGGAAGAGGACTAAGGTTCTGATATCCATCAATGGAGGGGAGTTCACTTGCAAAGGATTTTTGTAATCTCTGTGTTGAGGAAAAGATCAAGAGGGAGTTTTGTGACTCATTGAGAAGAAGTGAAGGTGTCAACTAAGTGGGTTGTAGTGTTGCAAGGCTAGGTACTAAAGTCCTTGGAAGACCTCTTCAGTTGTAGAGAATAGAATTACACAAGATAGTCAATCTGGATTTGACATTGGTAGCTTTACAAACCTATTCAAATTTGGGTGATCTAAGATGAGGTCAAGAAGGGTAGTCCTACACTCTTACAAGTCAGTAGTGCTTGAAGTGTGCATTGGAAACCGTTTCTTTAAGGCAAGCATTGTAGGAAATCTTGGACAAGGATATCAAGAGGTTGATGCAAGTACTTGGAGCATCAGAGGGAGTCAAATCATCATGAAGATTTGTTGTAATGTATATTTCTCTGAGATGGAGAAATATGAGGTGAAAGCCCTTGTATTGTATATTTCTGAGCTAGAGAAATATGAGGTGAAAGCCCTTGTATTGTATATCTCTCCGAGATAGAGAAATATGAGATGCAAGCCCTTATTCATCTCTAAGAGTGACATGAGATGTCATGTTGAGAGAATCTATGATGACATCACATTGAGAGACTCTATGATGAACCCTTGTACATCTCTGAGATTGAGATGTGTTTCTTTCAACACATAGGAGTAGCCATTGTGGATGTCATGTTGAGAGACTCCATGATGACATCACATTGAGAGACTCTGTGATGAACCCTTGTACATCTCTAAGACTATGATGTGCTTCTTTCCACACATGGGAGTAACCATTTTGGACATCATGTTGAGAGACTGTGATGAACCCTTGTACATCTCTGAGACTGAGATGTTTTTTCCACAAATGGGTGTAGCCATTATGGACATCATGTTGAGAGACTCCATGATGAACTCTTGTACATCTCTCAAACTAAGATGTGGTTTTCCACAAATGGGTTTGGCCATTGTGGGCATCATGTAGAGACTCCATGATGAGGATATCTAGAAAATACCTCCCTAGCTAAGAGGGAGTGTTAGTGTTGTAGCTTCGGGAGATATTTTCCCTTAAATATAATGTATCTAAGGTAGGTCGACCATCATGCTCTATAAAAAAATATTATATTGTTCAAGGTCGTTTCTAGATGAAGGGTTTCCTAGCTTGTATAAATAGGAGAAGGTGTCTCCTCATTTCATCAATCAATCAAGCAATTCATTCACTAAAATTCACACTTTAGCAGTAGGTCGAGTTTCCTAAGAAGTAGATCAGCATCAAGGAGATGATTCAATAGTTAGTATATTCATGAAATTGCACCAGATATAAGTGCAGATCCTTGTATTGTATTCACCCTTTCTAGGGCCCATTATTCTTCTAATATATTAAGAGAATATTGTTGCTAGGTTTTTCTCCCTCGAGTAGGAGGGTTTTTTTAGGGTAAAATGTTGTGTTCATTGTCTTTGAGTTATGTTTTCTACTTGTTTACATTTCTGATCCTAAAAGTAACATCTAGGGGGTGTCTACCAAATTCCAATTCCTGCAGTCTAACAATAATAATATAGTATATTATATATTAAATTAAATTATATATTATATTAGAATATTTGTGATAAATTATATTATATTGTATAATATATATATATTATATTATAAATAATAATATAATGCATTTATTTTTTATATGATTTCACCAGAAACAGATATCCATTTAGAATGAATATTTGCTTTAAACAAATATCTATTTTGAACTGAGATCCAATAGCTCTTGTTCTTACCATAGCAACATGTACTTTTTACTCAACCGTAGTAAAAAGTCAAAGTGAAATTTCACATTTTTGAATAAATGAAAAATGTCATTTTGTCATATTGTCACTTTTTGGACCCCCATGATCCTGCACATGGCCATAATTAAACCCCTCTTGACATATTCTTACTTTAGTGTGAGTGTAATTTCATACTCTTATCAAAGTGGGGGCTAAATCTATAGCAAAAAATTGTCACTCTTGAAAATTTCACATTAGGTTTAGATCTCCCCTATGTCCTTGGACCTAATTATTAATTAATTTCCAATTTTATAAATATTATTGGAAAATCAAATATGAGAAATCAAATTATGAATTTAATATTTTTCTTGCAACACTTTTGATTTAAAAAAAACAAGAATCTAGTATAAGGCGCATGACGCCCTAGACCAGCATTTTCACTCCAAATTTGAATGTATCAGTGTCAGTAATTTATTATTTGATTTTCCAATTTCAATTGTTGATTGTTGGCTTTTGATTTTTGGAAAATTAGAATAATTGCATATAAATACAAAGTATTTTCACCATTTTAATCCTAACAAAGGTCCTAGCAATTTGGAGAAGCATAATTGAAAATTCAAGGGTGGTTAAGAGAAAATTATCAGGATTATTGCAACATTTCATTATTCACTTGCATCATGTCATATGTTATGTGAGTTTGTGTTCATGTTTACATACATTTTGTTTATATGTACTAATCCATGTAGGTCATTAAATCAATTCAAGTCAAGCAACAATTGATCCTTAAAGGTGATGAGTGTGACTTTAGTCCATCAAGGAGATCAGATTCGAGTGGTGAGTTTCAACAAAGTTATCAATTCATTATTTGTTTATCAATGAGCATATATCCAACTATGGATACACTCTCTTTTATCATAATTTTCCATTGTGGAGGTAGAAATACCAACACGGGGCTTCACTTATGCAAGACCCTATATGGTGCAACTCTTCTTGTCCTCTTGTGTGTATAAGTTGCAAATCTAAAATGAGTTGGAGGAAAATTTAAGGTTATTTGTTCATTCATGCATCAAAACCATACAAGTTGAAAAATCACATAATCTACATTTTCTCATTAACAGATGAAGTTCCAATAACAACACCTGCAAGACAAAAGCTAGAGACTAGTGTCCCGAAACCTACACTTTCATATCTGAAAAAGGAGGATGTTAGTGCAGGGTGCCTAGACTTGCAATATCAAGCTCAAATTTTTATCTCAGATGCGTATGTGTTTGCCATTTTCATTTTTGAAATTCAATTTTGTTTGTATGCATTCAATATCTTAGAAATCATAACAAACTGCTATAATTAGAAACCTGAACTGTCATTTTGACTTTTCTTTTTAAAATATGTAGTCAAGTAGATTTGATATCATTTCTAATCCTTCAATTCAAAAAATTAGAAAAGAGGTGTGATTGAGGATCTAAATCCTTTTTCCCAATTAAACAATACCTACGAACTGCTCCTAAGTTGTTAATGACCGATACATAATGTGGAGAGAGACATTTTGCCATAAAATATTCCCGCGCAACACAGCGTAGGATTCTCAAGGGAGATGATTTTCCCCCGCGCTCTAACTCGATCATGGTTGTCATCTAGAACGTGCCACAAAATGGGAATATTCGCTGCATTTAGAAGATAAGATCGCAAAAAATCTAGTGTAAATAGGTACGGAGTGCCGTGATTAAAGATCGATTACTTAATGTATGTTTGACTAGTATTCCCCTTACCACACCAACCATGGTCAGCTAGATGTTGACATCTACGGTCGAGATTAGATCTTGATTGGTAATTGCCGCCTAATCTGGTCCGTCCGTTGGTTCAAGCTTGCATATAAATAGGGCATTGTGCATTCGTTCTAGGCAAGAGAATCAAGGTTTCTCTAGCGTTCGGGCTTGGAGCTTGCATCTGGGAGCGAAATCTTTCAAGTAAGTTTTCTTTAATGAAGTTGTAAAGCCTGAATGAGCTAGACTGCATGATTTCTTTAGGGTTCCTGTTCCTCCCAGTGCTCTGATGTTTTAGAACCAGTATATTTATATATCTTGATAGGTAGTGGATCCCGTTTCTTAGGAGGGTGTCCGTTTATTTTGGGAGTAAGCTGTTATTTTGGGGATTTACTATTTTCGAGAAAGTGTTACCAGGGGAAGAAATGAGATCCGGATTAAGAATTAGCATAACCTTAGTAACCAGTAACGAATAAGTAAACAGAAACCAGGAAGTACTCATCCCCTTATATTGGAGAACACAACTTTAGTTTATAAGTTTTCTGGCTCATAGTTCGAATAGAAATAGCAAGCAAACGAGTAGAAAACAGTGGGACAAGCATCCAGTGATTTTTCAGAGCCATGTTCTTAAAAACTGCTGTAGGTTTACTATAATACTGGTTATGGATCTTAGTATTATATGTCTGATGCAAGCTATGCTATTTCTCGAGATACTAATTATTAAATTCGTTAATACTCGAGGATTATTCGTGTGCCCTAGAAAGGCTACCTGGTAAATCTTGCGTCCAATTCCCCGGGAGTTATCCTGATAGCTAGGATCATTTTGGTGGTTTATTACTTTTGAGAAAGTGTTGCAGGGGAAGGAATGACGCCCGGATTATGAATAAGTGGTTTTTTAAATATGAATTTAGAAAATAAAGTTTTAATTGTTATGGTTGTTTTCTAATTTTAATTTTTTTAAAATATATAGAGGATATCCATATGACTAATGACATTTTAATTTTCTGGATGAAACATCATCTACATTTTATTGATCGTGAATGTGATAATCATGCTAGTTATTGTATTAGTAGGGGAATAAAACATTTTAATATTGAGTTTTCTATTGCTATGTACTTGGTAGTTGAATGGTCAGATAAGAAGAGATCAGAACAAAAAGTGTATCTATCAAATCTTTACTTATTTATTTAAGTTTTCAAATCTTTACTTGTTTATTTACATTTTATTGAAGATATATATACGTTAAATGAAACACATTTAAATGATCAAACTATCATAAAATTTTTGACAGGTAAGGGTGACCGTCCAAAAAGTAGAAAACAATGGGACAAAAATTAAGTAACTTTTTCTCTCAAACAGTCGTTGAAGCTGCAAAAGATTTGTGGGACGGTGTGGTTCATGGAGTAAGCACCATTATCACCTGGATTGGTGAGCACGTTAAGTCCTTGGTAACCTCTGTAATCGAAGGCATCACAGATATCGTGCAGAGTGTAAGAGAATTTTTCATAAATAGCTGGGACAATAGCGAAGAGTTTTCAAAGAAAATCACTCCAATGAAACAGAAACTGAAAGACTATATGTTTGACAAAGCATATGATGTAGGACAAGGGTTGGTAAGTTCTGGATGCAAGCATATGAGAGAGAGGCTGAAAGAAGATGGTATCGACACCGAGGGCATGAGTGATGACGAGGTGGTAAAAAGATGGAAGAAACGCCAGGCCGATAAACCTCTCTCGGAAGACGACGAAAAATATCTGAATGATGCGTTATCGGCGAAGAAAAATGATGAAAAAGAAGGCAATAGATTATATGCTACGGCTCCTCAACATTCTGCAGTTTCTCAGCACCTAAAGGACCATGCGATAACTCGCATGACCTTTGTCTTCCTTTATCCGGAAGAACACAATATGAAACTGCCAAAGCGAGACTCCCTGTCTCCACATGAGGAACAGGAGCTGATGCTCGCTTTAACTGCCCATTAAAAGGCAGGTAAGCTCTTTGTAGTTAGAGCAGAAAAATAAACTACAATGGAAAAGCTCTACAGATGGAAAATCTGCAGCACTAAAACTGTAGAGAGGAAAAATAGTAAGATGGCAACCCCATCGCTACAAAATTCTGCAAGACTACAGAATACTGAGTAATGTCGTAGATAGTGTTCATAACTATCCTCCCTGTCTAAGAATGGTCGTTAGATCTTGAGTGGTAATTGCCGCTTAATCTTCTCCGTCCGTTGGTTCAAGCTCGCATATAAATTGTAATCGGAGAATTTAGCTTTCTCTAGCATTCGGGCTTGGAGCTTGAATCGACGGGCAAAATATTTCTAGTATTCTCTTATGAAGTTGTAAAGCCTGAATGAGGTAGACTGCAGGTTTTCTTTACGGTTCTTTTTCCTAGCAGTGCTCTGATGGCTTAGAACCGGTATATTAATGAAATATCTTGTTATGATTTAATTTTCGATCCTTGACGCTTATTCCTCCTCCGCTACGCACCTTGGACGTTTCGAATTATTCCTTAAAACTAGCAATTGCACCATAGGACGTGCAATGGTTACGCTGATTATATTTTGTATAGTTTATGTTTGAGATGAAGTCTATAATTTTTAAGTATAGTAGATGTTACCATTAGGGATAGATTTGTGTTTCAAATGACCATTCAAATAATTTTATGGTAGATGTTTATTATCTTTTGTAGAATACATTTGGTTTCCTATCTATTTTGACTTGAATTGATGAATCATGATAATAATTTATATGAAAATTCATTTTAGAGATAAATTATTTGTCTATTTCATCTCCACAAATGTCTTACAAACTATTTTACATATGACATTTGTGCATCCTTAGCACATTAAATTCAAAACCCAAAAGACATAAATTTAATAATCTTTTCAATTTAATAGGGAATAAATTGGACTTCATTTGTTCCATGTGCACATGACTTGAGGCAAGTAAATGAAAATATAAATTGGATTTTCATGGAGGCACTAAATCATTATAATTATTTTCCATCCTCTCTCATGCTAGATCATTGAAATCATAACAATATTCATGAAGCATTTATCAAAAGTAGACTTTGATTGATGCACATAAAATAACATTTACTTCTTCATCATCATCTAGGCAATCTACATGGTTGATTGTAGTGTAATAATTTTAGATGATTGTAAAGTCAATCTTTTTCTAGGTGTTGACCTAAGAAGAATCTAAAGAACAAAATCACATGTTATATAATCAAATCCACAACTCATAGCTGGCAAGGTAAACCTTATTGCTTTATGAACAATCATTTAAGCTGCAATGTTGTCCATTTCATTCCATTTTTTAACATGGATTGTGTAGTACATCATTGCAAAGTCTTGGATTGCCTTTAAAATTGTAGCCCATAACATAGCATGCAACAAAAAAATGTCAAATTCAAGTTAGGTGGATACCAATGGGTAAGTTTTTTCATACTTTATGAGAAGTAACAAAATGAATAAAATTAGAAAAATACCTATCATAATTGAATCTTGAGAATGATTCTCTTATTGGAATAGGGCCACTTAGGTGGTTGTTAAAATATATCTGAAAATTTGAAGTTGTAAAAAACAAGAAACATAATAGTAAGGTACAAATGGAGCATAATATATATCATATATGAAGCAGCAAAATACCTTAAATTGTGTACCAATGGAAGAAAAATATGAGACTTTGAAGACTCCTTTGGGAGTGGAGGAAAAAGTCTTGCAAGAAAAGGGCATTTTGAAGCATTGAAGAAGTGTTGATGCTTTGTTTCTATGTAATCCTTTTTCTTATAAAGGATTTGAACCACCTAATATGTAGCTTGTTCCAACATTAAAAGTAGATACTTTAATAACTGGAAAGTATAGAAAGCACAAAATGATTTAATCAAATGGTAAGGGCTGATGGAAACATTAAACTTACATAAGCAGAATAATGAGCAATAGTGAAGCCAGTTTGAGAATTTCTTCGCTTGCTAGAATGCTTGTTTTTCACAAATGTTGAGTAAAGCTTTTGTGGTAAAGTTTTGTGTGTTGATTTTGATCCTAGATTGTAAATAATATCAACAATTTCCCCAAGGGATCCATTTACAAGTCTTGCTTGAGTCATAAGTTTGTTGTTAGCATGATTTGTTGGCCTTTGCATAATAGGAGTTCTTTTTCAAGTTGGTTAACTTGAGCATCAATATTTGAATTTTTTTTTGTGTTTGTTGCAATACTTACTGCAACTGGAAGGTTTAGTTGTTTTAGCATTTTTTGTTGTGTAGTCTCACTAAATCATTTGTTGCAAAAAGGTGAATGTAGTTGTCAAATTCTTGTTTTTCAGTAGTTGTAAGTAGTTTGTTTGTGCGGGTCATTAACATCTCCCAATCTTGGTGTGTTGGTTCTGCATTGCGTAAGTTTTTTAATGTTTCACGAAAATGTGTTTGAGTTGGATCATCACCTTGTTGATGAAACATTTTTTGTAATGCAACAATTGTAGTCAATTGTTCCGATAGCAATTTGGTATTGGAGTGTGATGCGTAGATGGGTTTGTGCATAGTAGGTGGTAGTTGTGCTAGGTCACCTATTAGAATTATAGATACACCATCGAAGCTAAGGTTTTGTGTTTGGGGAAACGCTTCACGTAGTCTACTATCTATCTTTAATAGTAGCTTTGGTCCTGTGAAACTCATTTCATCTAGGAGGATGTACCTTATGTGTTTCATCTTCTTGAAATGTTGTTAGTGTTTGTCCTTGCAATGGTTTCATTTCTTTTATTGGAATCCTAAGCGTTGAATGTATGGTTGATGCACATATATTAAATGCAGTAATTCATGTGGGAGCTAAAGCAAGCAGTTGGCTCTTTTGTTGTGGTAGCTTACTTTGAAGTGCATTTCTTATTCAAGAAATAAGGCATATTTTCCAGTTCGTGTTGTTCCTTGAATGATCATATGTAAGGGTTTTTTTAAGAATTGATCTTTGTAGTGGTTTATAATTATTGTGAGTGCTAATTTTTGTTTTGGTGATAATGCGTGAAGGAAATCAAAGCTAATGGCCATGTTTTCATTTTGGGTGCAAATTTTATTCATCTTAATGAAATCAACTGCAATGGCATGTAAATATGGGTGTACACTATGTTGATCCCATTCATTTTTGTTATCAAAATCACGCCTACTGAGTATTTGGAGCTCATCTAGATTGAAATTATTAGTAAGTCCCATTTGTGACAAAAATTCTCATTCATTCAATTGTAATGTATTTGTTGTGTTTGCCTCATTACCACTATCTCCTTCCTCTTCATTATTTGTTTCCATGCCAATTGTGTGATTAACATGCCATACATCATACGTGCTTGTATTCATTTGGTTCCAATTTGTAATTATCATATCTTTAGTAAGGCCTATGTCATTTTCTATGTCACGAAAACTCTTATATAAGAGTAATTCACTCCAACAAAATGTTTCAAAATGTTCTGAATCTTGCTTTGGAATAGTATATAACTTTGGGAAAACATTGATGATTGCTTTTTGTTTTCTCTCTATCCATTTACATCCTTTGCGACATGAAGAATAGGAGAAGGATCTTGCATATTCAAGTAATGTTATTGCCTGTAGTTGTGGTAGGCGTTGCATATAAGAATGTAAGTAGCTTGATTGGAGTTTGTTGTCATTTGTTGTTCTTGTGAAGCGTTGGAATACTTTTCGACCAACATTCAATGACATAAATGATTGGTTATAGATGACAAGGGGAAATTTTTGGAGCATATGACATGTTTTTTGTGCTCCAATATCACATTCAACCACAAGTTCTATCATGAATTTTTGGTATGTTGTTAAAGCTTCATCTTCAAGTTTTTGATTTGTAGCTATTCTTGTAAGCATATTAACACAATTCTCTATTTTTTTCTCTAATTTTGATGCAAACTTGGCAATGTATTTGAGAACAAGTGTCTATGAGATGATAGGTTGGCAATCTATATTTGCTCTCCATAATGAAATCATTTCTTGGTTATGTATGTTTAATCTATCATTATTTCTTGTTGGTTCATTTTTTTTTTTACCATCATTTTCACATGATAATGTAGAGATAATTTGTTCTTTCCATGGAGTTTTGTATCAACATTCTATTTTTTCCCCTTCTTACGTAGGAATGTTCCCTTAGTGCATTTTTTCTACCTTTGGACATGATTAATTAACTCCTTGTAGTTGTCTAAAGGATTTGTACTAAAGATCTCAGCTTTGTTTAACAAACATGGATCATCAAGTGGAGATCGATGTGTTGTGTTGTTTCCATGAGACATAGTAAAAGGGTTCCAAGCAGTGACATATGTGTCAGAATTTTCTTGCTCTTTCCACTTCTAAGTTATCTTTCCAATCAGGTTTGTCCATGTCTGAAGCATTTTCAAGCCAAAGGAATCCATGAACATGTGCAATCCCTCGATGTTGCCATTCGTACCTATACCAATATTCTTTTGTATGGAGGAGCTTCTCAATGACCTCCTCACGAAATATTGTGAATCATTGATGTAGATATAAGGATGTGGTATGGAGGTTATTGATTATATTATCTTTGCGAATTTTATTTTATTGCATTGTAAATCTTATGTCATTTGAAATTAGTTGGTGTAAATCTGGCCATTTTGTATCTATTGCACTTAATGTGAAGAATAGAGTGGGTGAGCCTATTTGGTTGATCATATTTGTTAGCTCAGCATGACACTTGTTCCAATATGGTCTTGTCCCTTTCATGGATCTGAAATGCATAAGTTGCTCAACTAATTGTTCATCAGGAATATTTTTCAAGTGTGTATGAAGGTTTTCAATAGTGGTTGGTATGTTTTCTTCTACATTTTTTTTAAGGAAAGTCGTTGCAAGTCCTTGGCTATGATGACACATCATAAGGTTGGAGATAAAATATCAAAAACTTGGATGTCTTCCAAATCTTTGGTCATGGAATCTCATTAGTTGTAATGCATATTCATGCATTTGTACTTCTCTAATTCATACTTGCATTTGTAGTGCTTTTCCATCTGGAAAGAGTGTGGGAAATGCCATATCCCTAAGTTGAAAGTTGTAGTTTAAACTTCAAGCACTACGCTTACACATTAGTGCAATGACTGTATATGCATATATGCTTTGAATTTTAACTTAGCTTTAAAAGTTGGCTTTCATTATTTGGTTGAACACAGGTTTGGTCTCAATTTGAACATAATAACATGAGTCAATGAAGATTGACTTGAAAGTACACAGGGATATCAATTCTTATTACATAATATGATACACTACAAAAACAACACTTAATACATAATATCAAAATCATGTTAACATTTAGTGATTGTCTCATATGACTTAATTTCATGAGGGGTGTTAGTCTACACATCTTATTTTAAAAGCTTGATGTTGAACAATCTATAGATGTCATTGCATTTGTTTGTTCCATCTCTAGCCTCGCTCTGATGTTGACTATGCTTTTCCAATAGATAAAAGACTCAGATTTGTTATGAATCTTTATTATGTGATATAAAAATTTATGATAAACATCCATAAAGTAACCAAAGCTAATTTTGAAATGTCAATAAGGATAACCAACATAAAAAAAATGTTGTGAACATCTGAAGCAGGTGAAGAACATAAAAGGTAACTTCATAGAAAGGTGAGATATGTGAACTTTGCAATAATCCTCTCCTATTAGCAATCACACATTAAAAATATTTGGAAGATTGCATCCTATAGACTACAACATTAGTCAAAGCTCCTCAATTCCAAATACAATCATAACAAATGTTTTCTACAACACTCATTCAATTGATAGGCAAAGATATGTGTTGATTCACATTACATGACCCAAAGATAGTACAAAATCAACAAATCTTCAAAATAATGTAAATTTCCAAATCTTTTTTTATTGAATCGAAAACACAAAGGTGTAAGGAAAGCTAGATGCAGAAACAACTCTCCTAATGTCAAAACCTCAGAGAAGAATGTAGATATACTTTTAATTTTTTAATTACAATCCAATTAAGAAGCACTATGAAGTAAAATATCAGAAACAGAGTATTTGACAATCACACATGAACACCAAATATACGTGGGAAAACCCTTATGGGAGAAAAACCCACCACACCAAGAGAAATCACTTTGTATTATAGTAACAGAGATTAAATAGAAATGCCAAACTTATCTTTTTGGTGTCATTATACAACAGCATTCACCATAAACAATCTTGTACAAGAACCTTCGAGTTACAGACTTTATAGAATAGAATTCATTTATTGATCATACAACCATTCAACAATCCATCGTTTCAACCAACGATCCAACCGATCTCATTCTGCAATCACAGAGTATAACCATGGCATTCCATGTCTGACGAACTTCTCATAGAACCATCACAACCGATTTTCTTCCAACTGTTCATATTCGGCTTCTTCTATTGGTCCACGAGACTCCACATAGGACAGTCAAACAATCAACAGAGTTCGCACTGTGTTGGCATCTCGATGAGACACTAACAGTGTCTCACCATTGCCACATAACCTTCATATCAATGTCGCCAAGAGATATCGTTATCGCCAAGATGTTACAACAAGCTTACAACTTGTATCGGCTTCAGTTTTCCTTTCGACAAGAGTATTGCTCTCCCCAAGACATCCCAATGAGTCTCCTTATGTTACATCGAGTTCAAGAGATTATCACTAAAACATTCTTATGTCGCCAGAAGGTCATACCGAGTTCCATATGTTACACCGATACTAATGTTCTTATCGACCAAACAAACATCTTTTGTTGAGACCATATATCGAGTCATCAAAGTTACTCCAAAACCCCCAAACATATCTTTCTGCCACATAGAAGTCGACAAGACTCTCGTCTATTGCTAAGAGGTTTCATCAAGCAACATTAAGTTACACCGAAAGCACACAGTAGTCACCAAGACATATAACCTTCACTGAGACATTATGCCGAACACACACAAGTCATATCGAGCACCAAGCCATAGTTAGCAAGACTTATATCTTTCGCTGAGAGAACATACCGAACTCCAAGACTTACCCCGAAGGCTTCAACATAAAGCATATTTGGTGAGACATGTTACTTTCACTAAGACTTATCACTGAGCTGCCGTGTTACACCGATGACCAACAATTAAACCTTCATCGGTGAGACACTCCAATGTTGTTGGGACATCATAGCGAGAACCCTTTAGTTATCCTGAAGACTTCAATACATATCCCGCCGATGAGACTTTCCTATCAATGAGAGCTCATAGCGAACCACTAAGACTCTCCCCAATATACGATATCCGATTGAATGGCCTGTCGGCCAAAGATCTTCATGTGACAAGAGATCACCCCGAACATAGTATGTCACAGCGATATGATCATTTGATGAGACAGAAGCTAGGTCACAGTGACCTGAACAAAACATGGTGTTCCAAACTACTAGTTGGCCAGACATAGAAGATGTCACACTGACTTGACTCCAATGGAGGTTTCAGCTTGTATTGATTGATGCATATATTTCCAACAAAAGGCCTCTACAATAGTATTTTCCAAATTAAGTGGAGCAACACAAAGTGTCACATAAGAAAATCCTCAAAAATTTAAACCCATAATCAAAATCCAAAAAATTCAAATAATAGAATTTCAAAACGTAAAATTTCAAACCATTGGATTTCAAACTCTATAATTTTAAACCCTAAATATTGAGGGATAGTACATGTCAAGCTTTGGAAAAAAGAGCAATGGATTTTAACATAGTATTTGGAACATCCATGGCAACCCCTCATGCCACAGGAGCAGTTGCCTATGTCAAGTCATTTCATCTTGATTGGTCTTTTGCTGCTATCAAATATGCTCTCATGACCACAGGTGGGATATGTGCGAATAAGGTACATTCTGGACTATAGTTCTCATAGCAGGAAGAAAAGAGGATATACAGGTGTGGGTATAGTTGTGTTGCTTGGGACTGCCATATGGGGTGGTGGGCATGTCAACAAGCTAAAATACAGTGGGGTTCAACCTAATCTAGATTTCATGGACCTTGGGGCCTCTTATGCAGGTCCAAACTTTAGTCTATTGGACAATTGGAGCTCTTGTTGATGACTCTCAAACTCTAAGTAGGTACAATGGATTCTACAAATGTGTGTAGAGTGTAGGAGCATCTGTTGCTTGGTAGGCTAATGCACATCATACTTCTCCAATATCAAAACTAATTTTCAACTGGATTCTTACCTCCATCATCTATCCCCTCCTAATTATTCTTATTTCCTTGGTTGTGCACAATAAAATGACTGATGCAATTGATTATGAAGCAAGCATGGGTAAGGGAAATGGAACAACAAATGACAACATACAAATATAGTTGCAGGGAAATTCTCCATACACAGTAGTGTAAGTAACGAATACTATGCATTTCACACAATCTACTAAATGATGAAATAACTTCTAATGCAAGCATTGGTTTGGAGTGATTAGGGTCTACTTAGGGCTTCATTTTGTATAAATTCCTCCTAGTTAAAGTTATTTATTTAATATTATGTTTTATCAGAGGAATTCTTATCATGTTTTTGTTTGCAAAATTGTGAGTGGAACATATCAAAAGCAATTACTCTGTTAGATTGGACATTTTAAAAATTGAATATAAATATGTTTTGTTTTAATCAATTGTAGAATACTTCTTATAGATGTCTATATCTCAATGGTTGCTCCTTGGATTTCACCCTTTGATTTCTATTGTAACTACCCTTTTAATGATTATGTCCCACCTCCCTTGACTTTCAAGTCATTTAGCTATTTTAACAAAATATTTGTGTTGGCTACCTGTTATTGAATTTATAACTGTTCTAATGGTTGAGTGGGGGTTTGCCCATTTTTTGGCATAGGATTTTATATATTTGTGGGATGTTATGTTGGGAAAAAATGAAAGGTTTTTTTTAGAGTTTTGGGGTTAATTGACAAAATCCAATTGTTGTGCTTCATATTCTTCTTATTCACAATCTATGACATCCATGTCAGTCTCATGGGCAACGTGTATATATATATATATATATATGATGGTTGATGCTAAATGATACAATATCTTATTCTAAAATAAATATAATATGATATGTCATGCTAAATTTTACAATATGTTATGCTCAAAATAAATATATATATATATGATGGTTGATGCTAAATGATACAATATGTTATGAATGGTAAATGGATTTATGTATTCTCTCACACTTTTAATTTTAATCTTCTTTCATATCCCTTATGGAAAGTCTATCCAGCCATCAAATTGCACATTTACCTGTATTTATTAATTAATTGAAAATTAAAAATACATTGTATTCTTATTTTTAATAAATTAATAAATATGATCAAATGTGCAGTCTGATAGCTGCATAGACAATTAGAAACTTTCATGTATTCCTTATCAACTCATATATCCTTATACTCCTATTCCTCTTTGTTCTCTCTCATGTATATGGCTTAAAATAGTGAAACTATCAAACCATAAATGAGCTTATCTTCTGTTTCTTCTGAATGGCGTTGTGGGTTTCCTCTATCTTTCTCTTTCTTGTGCTCTGCCATTGTTGAGATCTAATATTTTCCTCCTCTCATTTCTCCATGGCATAATGACTTAAAACTGACCCCTAATAAATACATATAGCAAAGAACAAATAGATTGTCAACTGCGAGCAAGAAAAGATTGAAACAGGGAAGCAAAGCTGAGGGTGATATGGAAGAGACAGAGGAGAATAGGGTGAGCATCCATACCAGTGGGGCTTCATTCTAACTATAAAACCCAGCACAAGGTTGGGAACCACATAAGAGAAAGATATAACAAACCTGGGCTAAAATCTCTTGATGCATTCCATAATAAACTTAAAAGCAAACTAAAATATAAATCCAATTGATACACCCTCCAGGTATTACAAAATTGTACCTCTTCCTCACCTAAACCGATTGAGTGATTGTGTACTGACCTGCTACAAAGGCAACTAATATTCTAGCAAAGAAGGTGGTCTTTGATGTATCTATAAGGGTGAGGATGGCCACACAACAGTTGTAAGATACTGAAATTAAGGAGGCTGCAATTGAGCAATTTTGGGGGAATCCATTTCGGATTCAAGATAGTATCCAACCCACAGGAACACATGAAACTATAGGATCAATTGAGGCCCTATCTCCAAAGCAACAACTAATACATTATACAGTGCATCTATGTTTTCTGACCTCAAACCCAGCAATTTGTCAAGAATATGTCATGGATAGTAATAAAAGTAAACAAAATTGAACTACATTGATAGCAATACAACATGCAATTGAAAGATAAAATTTAATTACATTAACTCACCCTTTTATAGTTCCTCTGCTTCTGATAAAGAGTATCATTTTTCTCAAGTGAATGAGAGGTAGCAAAAAGGTTGTTTTCATTGCCCCTTTCTTCACATCTCCGCTCACCCAAAAGACAATAGCATTCAAAATCTGTGATGCTAGCATAACAAAGATAATGGTTGTGAACATCCCTGTAAATATACCCTTATACCATTCCATTCCTTCACATCCGTATGTGGGTTTTTCTTTCTTGAAATCCAACCCATGGTATGTTATGGAAGTGAGAATGTTGGTAACAAAATCAAAGAAATAGATGGCAGCAGATACGACTGTGTTTATAGTAACCCAATAATCCATTAGAGTAGTAGTAAGTCCATCCTTGAAAGAATTGGCTGAGGCCATGGCTAAACAGATATAACAAAGAAGAGCCGACATAGCCATCTGATAATCGAGTTCTCAGTTTCTATGATGTATCGGTCAATTTAGGTAAACAAAATAGGATGTAATTTGGGATGAACCATCTAAACAAATCAAAGTTTAAAATCTCCATTTGATGTTGAATTATTTGACCTTCTTTGAATATGGATAAGAAAAATGTTGTATGGTACGGCGTATATTAACTCCAAGCTCTATGTAGTGGTTGTGGAAATTTGTTCAGCTGTAGTGAACGCGGTTTTGACTAGACCATTCCTTATATCAGACAACTAAGAAGGAAAAACTATAATCTTGTTCAGGTATTTCTATCAAAATTTAATAGCGTGGTTTTGACTTATTGATTTATATGGGGGGATTAAGTGAATTAGGTCATAGAGTTGTCTTAGCTAGGGCATTTTGTATTTAGGCAGGTTTGCATGCTCATTTTCAATAATCAACAGCATGGTAAAGACTGAAATCATTCAAATACAGTTTTGGATTTATATTTCAGTGGCATTTCAATTGCTACAAAATTTCACTCTTGGATGTACTCATCGAGATAATCTCTAAATTATTAAAATCTGGACTTTGCTTTTCATTAATATAATTTTGTTTCACCTGATATTATAGTAGAGAAAAACACTACCTGTAATTTAGTATTTGGAACATCCATGGCAACCCCTCATGCCATAGGAGTAGCTGCCTATGTCAATTCATTTCATCCTCACTAATCGCCTACTGCTATCCAATCTGCTCTCATGACCCAAGTGGAAATCCAAAAAATTCAAATCATAGAATTTCAAAATGTAAAGTTTCAAACCATTGGATTTCAAACCCTATCAAAATAAAATCCTAAAAATTGAGGGATAGTACATGTCGACGCGCCCAAGTTTTATATGTCTAAAAATATTAGGATTTAAAAAAATGGTGGATAATAAATCCGTCATGTTTTAGATGTAGGAAATCTGAATAACGTACATCAAAATTACAGATCTAGCGACCAACATTGATGGATGCCAGGATCCCTCTTAAAAGCGGGCAACGACCCAAAATTTAGTGTTATTCTCACCTAAAGAATCAAATGCAACGCCTTGGGATCCTTCCTAAAAGTAGCCATAATCGATTCATTAATCAAATACTGAGCAACAATATTATCAATCCTGTCCACACCCATCCCCTGCATTGTCTACCTGTTCCCAAAGTAACCAACATAGTCGGAACAGATACCATTAGCCAGATTCACGTATAGGTTGTGAATCTAGTTGCCCAACGAACTTAAGACATCGCATTCAAAGGTGTTGTGTGTTTTTCTTTTAACAGCGATGGCCAAGCCAGCAGTCACAAAGCTATGTGCGAGATGCATACCAAATTTCAGTTTCTCATTTTAAATTCTTTTGATCGGCGCTGAAGCGAAGGGAGGATTGAACATATGGCTTTCCAAAATGAGACCTTCATCTTCACAGAGTTTTTGCACTGCCAGCATGGCAAAGGCAACACCCAAAGAATGGTTGACAACCCAAACTTTATAGTGCCCGTGCTTTGCAATGGCGGATCTAACAATGCCTAGGGCAAAGTCAAATCTGGGGATTTTGTGCAAGCTGCTGGTTATGAGAACATATCGAGTTTTAGATCCGTGCACAGAGTCTTTGTCTTTAAAATTGATCCTCTAAAGGCCACGATGGCTCTAGGAATATTCTCCTGGGGTTTTTTCATTTTTCCTTCATTCAAAGGCAGCCCCGTGGGCGGGTATTTTTAGCCGACCAATTTCAGTGATTCTGGCTAGCAAAATTTCGGTACGTGAGACAATTTTTCAGGCATGAGACTTTTCTGGTGGGCAAGCCCACAATAAAGAGCCTATCAGCTAATAATTCTTAACCAAATAAACTAATTCAATATATAAAAATAAAGGAAACAATTTATATACAATAAAATAAAAATTTAAAATAAAAAATATATATATTTAAACAATTTCAAATAAAATAGTTTGTTTGCCGAAGGAAAGTGCTAATAATAAATGTACTTATAAATTTTTATTGTTAGTGTTGCTTTACATTAATTCTTAAATATAAATAATTAAAAATAGTCTACGTAAGATCTACTATGTTGAGCATAAAAAACCATTTTGAGTTATACTACAAAATTGTAGAAGTAAGAAGGTGTAAGTATGCTTCTAGTCTCATAAAGCCATATGTAACGTAAACAGTTTGTAATTGATGACACATATGTAATACTGACACCCTAGATCTTGTATAACACATTAAAAAAGGCACTACTCATGCTCAGTTATGAATGAACTCATAAGAGTGCTTTAAAAACAAAGAGCATAGGTACCAAGTGACACCTAAACACTAATGTGGTTTTGATATTTTATTTGAAGTACATCTATAATAGATAAAAACAAACTTGATGATGGTGTGTTCATAATGTATGTCATTGGTATGAAATACCTCTTTATGCTTACTAGCTATTTCATTCCTTACAATACCAACCTCAAAAAATTTAATCATTGATGATATATAAATTAAATTAGTTAATAGGGAATAAAAATTATATAATAATTACTATAATAATTATCTTTTCTCAAAGATGGAATAAAGACTAAAAGTCTTAGTCAATTAAAATAAGATATAAAATTTAAATATTATTTATTAAAAATTTAATTTGTAAAAAATAAGTATTTGGTTTACATTAAAAAATATGAATAATCAAGAAAACAAATTACTTTCTTTATAAATTAAATTTGAAAAATTAAGAAGAAAAGACTCACAATTTATTTTATTCTATGTAATTTTCAAATATTATGGTGAATTTTGGCCTTATGTACATTAGTGGATCCTTACAAAATGCTATAGTTGATTGGACATAATAGAAAGATGTCTTGTTTATGAATGGATTAAGTTATTTTCGTATAGAAATAGGGAGAAAGTGTTTGTAGTAATTGTATTATTTTGATAGCAATTATTAATATAATAATTATAAAATTTTACTATTGCATGTCTTGAATAATGCAATAAAATAAATGTTGAAATTGCAAGGTCAATTGGATTATCAATAATTATTTTTAAAAATATTTTTATTAGTAAATTTATATATAGACATTGCAAAAGATAAATATTTATTTTACAAAAAATAATAACATTTAATTGGTAGATACAAATAGTAATTTGTTAAGAAAAGCTAATTAGAAAAATAATTGTTAAAGTATTGATAAATATATATACTATACTTTTAATTTTTATATTATTTTTCATAGAGATGAAATTAGTATATTTATGCCAAATTCCTATTTAATTTGAATAGTTATTTTGATGGAATGATTTAATATTTTTTTTATTGGTCCAAGTTGAATTACAAAATAAAAAAATTAGTAGCCCAAAAGGGAATTGCAAAGGAAGGAGATATAACTAAACAAATTTACAACTCAAAGCCCAAGGATAGTGCATTTGACTACAACACAACAATTTACAAATAAGGAATAAACAAGAAAATTAACCATACAAGATTTGAACAAGGGAGTAACAACAACTATCCCGGTCCTGAACAACTCTAACGACCCAAATTGATATTAACGAACAAGCTAAAACAACACTATACTTTACAAAATAACAATTGAAGCATAAATTATAATTGAAATTTAAACTCGCAGTTGCATGCACAGGCATGCAACAATCAAGTGATAGGGTGCAACGCAAATGGTTATTCAATGGGAACTAAGAAACTAACTTTTTTTTGGGAATGCTATGTGAGGTATAAATAATTAGTAATATTTGGAATTGTTTGATTGAGTTGAAAAAGAGAAATTGTGCTAATAAGCCAATAGGAAATAACGTGAAGTTACTTCATAATACAGGGTGCATCTTATGGTTTTGGACTTTATGAAGGATAAAATAGGTCGAGTAGATCATAATAAACAGAGATGTTGGAAAATCAATCAAGCATATCGATACATATGCATTAAAGTCAAAGTGAACATATGTGTGTATTGGAAGATATCAGTTTGAATAGCCTAACTTGAATATATTACAAATCATATGACACATAGTGCATGCAAGATTAAGAACCATTTCCATAAAACGTGAAATTGGGCTTTGCATTTTCACATCATAATTTATTAGTTGAAAATTGATTATGAAAGTGTAAAATAAAACCATAGGTCATGTTGAATGAATCTTATTATTTGCAATATATTAATTAAATTTAATTTCAAGTAATTAATCATCACTAACTTTATTTGTATTAATATGTAATATTTAATAATTTTAGTTACTATAGTTATTTAAATTGATTTTAATTAATAATTGTAGGAATCACAAGTAAATGACAGATGGTTGAGAATCCATAGTAAAATAATTCTCAATTAATATGATTTTTCAATAAATTTATTCTTAAAAAATTATGATTTAATTCTAGGTCTATGTTAGTTTTATATTTATTAAATGTAGATGTACATCTATATTTGATCTGTTTGTCTAGGTTAATCAATCAATCGATAGATTATTATTTAATTATCTTAAGCTACATATGCATACAAATACATGGCAGAGTTGAAGTTGTGAATTAAATAATATATATGAAAAGTATGCAATATTAAAGGATTCTGCTTTTTTGTAGAGCTATTAGTTTTGCATTTAATTAGTAATATTTAATAAAAAAGTATTTTTTAAAAAGGTTAGTCCATAATTTTAGGTATGGCATTTCTTTTTGTAATGCTCATGTGGAATTAAATAATTTATTACTTTGATGTTATTCATTTTGACTAATTTTTATTTGAATATTAGTTATGATGGTCATCACTAACACAAAATCATATTATATAGGGTAAAATATCAATTAGAGAGTAAAGATGTTCATAGTCGAATTAGAGACTCACTAACACCATATTTGATCCAAAACAAATGAAAAAAACACAACAAAAGAAGAATGTGATGACACGATACATGTTGAACACCAGGAACACTGAGAGGGGGGGTGAATCAGTGTTCCACAATATTTGAATTTCAAATAAGATCTAAAACCATTAACAACAATACTAAACGTTAATACCATTCACAAAATATAAATAGAAAGAAATATGTAACCACATTAAATAGACAATATGAACACCAAAACACTAAGATTTTTACGTGGAAACCATGTTAGGGGAAAAACCATGATGGAGATTAATCCACAAAGTATACTCTGTTAAAAGTATGATCAAAAGGGGAATGCACTTGCATTTAGGCACACTACCTAAAGCTCACTACTCAAAATAAAAAAGAGGACTCACTATCCAAAAGGAGTTTGGATTAAAACCATAAAAAATGTGAACTAGGAAAATAAAATCTTTGAATTCCTGGATTCAATTCCAATGAAGCACATGAAATTGATTCTAGAGCTTCTTTCCAATTTGCACTTCTTCTCTACTCTACTACAAATAAAATTTGATCAACAGATCTTCTAATATTACCTCATACAATTGTTTTGCACTTTTTCGCACACACACCTTCTCACCGCTTCATACATCTATTGTAAAATGAATTACAGATCTCATTTATATATCCGCTAACAAGATTTCATTACTATATGTCAGCTTCAAACAAAATATAATATTCTTCCATATGTCGGGTCAAATCACCAATAAGAATTAATTCGTACCCACACAAGTTGGCTAGACTATAGTAGGGGACCAAAATAAAATTCCCAATACAATAAATAATAAGAAAACTACTCCTTATATATTCGCGACACGCTATACACAATAGATTGGCCATAATAAGAAGATAGACAAAAAAATTTCTCCCAGATCTCCAAGCTCATACATAGATTATCACATCATTGCAAAACTTAGCAATAAGGTAACACACATGCTTGACAAGCTTCCCAAGGGATCCACACAACAAAATAATGATCCGATGAAGTATTCAAACCAACTTTCAAACTAGATACTTTGTTCTTCATGCTTTCTTTTGGTAGAATATTGTCTTCTGCTTTCCTTGCCAGTGTGAGCTACTTCTAAACTGCAGACCACACTGATGACTCTAGTTTCCATCAATGACAACAATAGCAACAAAAAACAATCTCCCAAAGCCATATTCCAACAATCTCTCCCTTTGGAATTGATGGCAACACTTAGTGAAAAATGACTAAGTGTCAAAACCAAAATTCAAAACAAAAAACAAAAAAAAATGCCACAATAAAACACTACTCCCCCTTTGCATGTCAAGGCATTTTTCACTACATTCTCTCCCCTTTTGACATCAATGACAAAAACTTCCTCTTTACTATTTTTACTACACTCTCTCTTATTGCATTCTCTCCCCCAATTGATCAAAAAGGTTGCAACTGCTACTAAATTCAGAAAATTATTTTATACTTACTTTTCATCTCTAGAAGAAATTTCTTCCAAGATTCCACTACAGTCCCAATAGCTATTATCAAACTATTGTTTTCTAATTTCCTTTTGAGGACCTGGACTAGGGATTTATGAATGGTAATGGCTTCTTCCAGCTTTTCTCCTCTCTTCAAAACTTTCCAATCTGTACATCCAATCTGATCCTTCACTTTCCAGAAAGTGTCCATAAGAGTGCTTCTGGAAAAGTGAATCTTTGCATGCTTAACTTGTAACTCATGAATCTTCTTCTTAACTTCTCCATCCTTGTCCTGAAACATACTGTAATCTTGACCGATTCTGATCAACTCATTTTCAATTTCTTCCAATTTATCCTTATATTTACCAACCACATGAGGCCACCTAAGACAATAATTGAAGATCTTATTCATTAAATCAATGCATTGTTTTAGTACATTCATTTTATTTTTTAGTTTGGTGAGAGATAGCCTAAATTGCATCTTCAGGTGTGAGATTATTTCCTTCTCTTTTTTGTCTTGATGTACATATTCCATAGCCTCCTTGATGCATTTAATGAATTCTTCTGGAAGCACATTCTGCAAAATTTCCACTTCAATGTTACTATCCACAAGGTATCTTCCTAAAGTGTCCTTAATGGGGTCCTATTCATATGATGGACCATTTATCCATATGAAAATTATCTTTTGCATTCCATCTTCTTCCTGGACAATCTACAAAATATTTTCTTTAAGTAAAGCACCTTCTTCATCACTTTCTTTTGTTATTATCACATCTGGTTCAACTAGCTTTGGTTCATCTCTTGGTGTATAATCATCAGAATCTTCATCGATTACATCCACAACTATCTTCTCTTTGCCTCTACCCTCAACTTTTGTTGACTTAGGTGTCAAAGGAGTGTCACCAGCCAACTCTCTTTCTCTTTTCTTCTTTTTCTTTTCCTTACTGGATGAAGATCCAACTTCAACTACTTTCATTAGGAGAGGAATATCAATTATACCAAAATTTCCTAACAAATTTCTAAAGAAGTTATGATCAAATTTCTCACCATTTTCAAAAGTATTAAAATGCTCAAAAATTTGCTTACAAATTGGTACGTTTTCCTTCCATACCAAATTATCATTCTAAGGTGAACAATTCAGGAAATACATCATAATGCATATAACCAAGATCTATACCAAACCTGAAAGAGTAATCTATGTCCTTCATCAATTGCAAATTCTCCATCAATTCATCCTTCAACAATCCACACAAATCAAATTCTTCTCCTTCCATTATCATCTTTTGAGAAATATAGATTGTGCCTATAGAGGTTGCACCTTCCCTATTTCTAAAGAAAATCTTGTATGAAATTCCATATGCAATATACATCATTAATGGATATTTGATCACTGTAATCATCAGAGCCCTCAAATCTCCTTTTACATCGGTTAGGGCTTCGACCTCAACATTTTGAATTGATTTCTTTTTCGAGACCTCTCCAATATTGCACAATCCTATTAGATTTCTTATTACATCCTTAGAAATTTGATAAGGTTTATCCAAAGTAAGGATATCACCATCCAATCCATTCAAGATAAACCTGGAGGTTGACAAAATGAGGAAATTCATTCTTGATGTCCAAATTCTTATGTTTTGCACCTCTAAGCTTCTTCAATGACAGACAAAAAATTTATTATATCCTTGACCTTTCGACTACTATATTCATCCAAAGTTACTATTCCTTTGATTTACTTCATTTTTCATATTGAACAAGGTTTTACCGATCATTGAATAAGTATGAAATCAACAAGTAACTGAAATACCTAGAGAATTTGCTACTAAATTGACTTTCACTCCTTCAAAATTTTGCTAAAAAATCTCTCCAACTGATCTCCTTCAATGCAAAGTGACTTAAATGAGGTTTTCAAATTCCTTTTTTATAAGTTTGTACATCTAACCTCTTTGTCGCATTAAATGCTTTTCCCTGGAGGTTCTGGTTACTCTGCATTCTCAGACAACATGAGTAGAATCCTTTTGTGGACCTTCAAGATTTCATATTTCTAAACAAAATGATCATTGATACATTTGATGATGAATAATACACGTACTAACAACCTCCTACGATCAACTATACACAAGGGAACAAAATATTTTCATGAAAACCCCCCCTAGGCCAATGGCCTGAAATCAGTTGTCAGATGAACTACTAGAGGGAGCTTCTGGTATAGTCTTATTACATTCATCAGATCCACTCTTCTTTACCCATGTTTTCTTCATTTGATCTCTTATCTCTTCCACAGATGCTTTTCCTTTTCCTTTGTCATCTTTCTGTGAATTTCTACCTTGATACACCATACTTCTCCTAGCCATTTTTATGTTCCTACAGACTCTTGTAATGTGACCAAATTTGTTACAATTGTACCGTACTAGATTTTTCTATATATACTATCTATTCCACTAATTTCCTCCTGACCTGTACTAATTAGAAATATGTCCAAATCTTCCATATGTGTAGTATATAACATTCCTTTTACTAGCGGACATACTTTTGCATTCTAATGACTTATGACCAAACTTTTTTCAGTTAAAACACTGACCAAAAATTGATGGATTGCCATAATTTATCTTACTTCTACACTGAGTAGCCATATGTCCAAATTTATTACAAAAAAATAGTATCTATTAAATTTCTAAGCATTGGGTTGTCTTACTAGATATCTTCTTCCTTTATTCTTTCAAGTTTTCTTTTTAGGGTCCTTTTATTCAGATTCAGAGCTCTCATCCTTCACATAGCCAAGACCTCACATGTCATTCACATCCTTTTTTCCTTTATTCATCTCATCAAGCTTATCAGAACTAATCCTAAACTTATCCTTAAACTCATTTTCAATAGCAAACTCATCTCTGAGAATAACTATCTATCTTTCAAGCTCTTGTTCATTATTTATGGATTGTTGCAATTCAATCTCTAGCTTAATGAATCCACTATTAACTTTGTTGCATTCCTCATATTTCTCTTTCAAGGAATAGGCCACATTATGCTCCTTCTTCTTTCTTTCTTCATTCTATTTAGTTAAATTCATCACCATAGATTCCATTTCAAGCTTTAGAGCAGTATTTTCCTTAGCAAGCTTTTCACATTCTTCTATTATTTCTTTTAGGGTTTGATTTATATGAACATCTTGTGGGCCTTTGCTTTCTTTTTTCTTCAATTGTCCACATAATTTCTTCCTCTTTTCCCTTGACTCATTTATTTTATCCTTTAGTGATTGAATGATTTTTTGGTAGCCACAAGATTTTCTTTTAACTCCATGACCTCAATTTTAGACTAATCAAGATTATCAAGTGCCACCATAAGCTACTGTTGAAGACCACCAGCGCCCATTGTAATTTAAGATCCACCTCAAGTTGTTAAACTTCAGAAGAGGAACCTGATCTGATACCAATTATTGGACACCAGGAACATTGAAACAGGAGGTGAATCAGTGTTCCACAATATTTGAATTTCAAATCAGATCTAAAACTATCATAGAAATATTAAACTTTAATACCATTCACAACATATAAATAGAAGGAAACATGGAACCACATTAAAGAGATAATGTGAACACCATAACACCAATATTTTTATGTGGAAACCCCGTTAAGGGAAAAACCATGATGGAGATTAATCCACAAAGTATACTCTATGAAAAGTATGATAAAAATGGGGAATGTACTTTCATTTAGGTACACTGCCTAGAGCTCACTACTCAAAATACAAAAGAGGACTCACTTTCCAAAAGGAGTTTTGATTAAAACCATCTAGAATGTGAACTGAGAAAATATCATCTCTGAATGCCTGGATTTAGTTCCAATGAAGCACATGAAATGGATTATGTACCTTCTACTATGCTCTTCTCTAGTCTACTACAAACAAAATTCTCTCAACAAATCTTTTGATATTACCTCATATAGCTATTCTACACTTTTTCACACACATACCTTCTCACCACTTCATACATCTATTGCAAAATGAATTACAGATCTCATTTATATACTGCTAACAAGATTTATTTTCTATATGTCAGCTTCAAATAAAATATAATATTCTTCCATTTATCAGCTCAAATCACCAATTAGAATTAATGTTTACCCACACAAGTCAGCTAGACTATAGTAGGGACCCAAAATAGAATTCCCAATACAAGAAATAATAAAAAATAACTACTCTTTATACATCCATGGAACACTATACACAAGAGGTTGACCATAATGAGAAGATAGACAAAAAACTTTCTCCAGGATCTCCAAGCTCGTACACTGATTATCACATCATTGCAAAACTTACCAAAAATGTAACATACATGCTTGAAAAGCTTCCCAAGGGATCCACACAACAAAATAATGATCTAGTGAAGTATTCAAACCAACTTTCCAATCAGATACTCTGTTCTTCATGCTTTCTGCCGGTAGAATACTGCCTTCTGCTTTCCTTGCTGGTGTGAGCTACTTCTAAATTGTGGACCACGTGATGACTCCAATTGCCATCAATGACAACACTAGAAACCAAAACAAATCTCCCAAAGCCAAATTCCAACAATACACATATTTTATATTGTTAGAAGAATTAAAATAAAAGGTATGCCTTGTTTTGTGTGAAAACAATCATACATTTGACTTCAGAAAAGATATTCTACTGTACCTATTGTAATCATAAAGGAAGGATAAAAAGTGAGAAAGTTTATGTGCAAAATGAATATAGAAAGTGTAAAACAAAAAATAATTAATAATATTTACAATTGGTTCACCAAATCTATCTATTGATATATGAACATTATATAGTTGGGAGTGATCAACAAATTTTTTGGAGCACCCATGTTGAAGTAGATGTATACGCAACATGCAATGCACATAATCATCATGCGAAAAATATAAGGTGTATGCATCATAACACTCTTTCCCTCCAATGTATGTAGTATCAAATGTTATAAAATCCACAGAAAATAGCATGACTTGTAATTTCTTCACATGTGCCTACATTCTTTGGAGGGAAAAATGAAGACTAGATGTTTCTTCATCCTCGCAGTCTTAAATGCACTACATGTTTTGCAAATATTCAACCAATGAACTGGATATCCCATGCTTAGAAGTATGCAACTTTCTCTCTGCAAAAGCAACATGCTCATGAGGAAGAATAGTTTCATGTTTAAATGAATTACATGGCATGCCATCCACTATGCTCATCTATGTACGAAGGAAGCTAGATTCTTGGTATAATTAAAGTCCAATGCAAAGAAAGAGAGAAATAATTAATAATACTTACAATTGGTTCACCGAATCTATTTATTGACAATGGAAAACTTATGTACTTACATGTACTATTGATGGTGTTTAACAAGGGAAAGTAGAATTTAATCGAGCTGATGAAGCATGAAAGAATTTGAAATAGATAGTTTCCAATACAATAATTTTCCTGAATGTCATTGTATCTTTGCAACATTATAAAGGAAATAATACATATATACAATAAAAGAGCGCTATGGAAACAATGAAAAATACAATGAATTGGATAGAGTATGTTTTTGGTACAAAAGTGTATGCGAGAATCTAGTTGTCCATGTATATAAGTAGCAACAAATTTGTGATGATGAAAGGAAAAATCACTAAACCCATGCTCATTCTCCTCAGGCCAAATCCTAGAGCAAGTAAGTCAAGAAAGGACCATGGAAAATCTCATGGACTCTTATCATATATCACACAATAAGAAAGTTTAGGGGAAGATGGGTATTCTCAAAAAAGATCTCTAATATTGTAGTCTTCTTTTTGTTGTGACAACTTGACGAAAATAGGTATGCCAATAAAGAATTGGTGCAATGGGATTTGAAGATGGCTAGAGAAACATGGACAAATGGAATATATAGAAGATTTCAATAGGCCAACCAAAACATTGTGGATGGTTTAGTTAAAGATAGAAACATACACCATTGCCATGTGCTTTTAGGGATAAACAATGTGATGCAATCAACAATTTTTTTTTCCTTAGAGAATGACATGACAATGGTGTGTAGTTGCCTTCAAAAATCACATAAACCACAATCTACTATGACTGTAAAAGGGGAAATCTTGAATTTCATTTTTAGTGGGAAAGTAATCATACATTTGACTTCAACAACAAAAGCACTAAACACACACTTGTTCTCCTCCCTACCATATTGGCATCATGAAGCTTCATGGACTCTATCCAAACCCCCGAGCAAGAAAGGCAGGTAAGGTCCATGGAAGATCTGATGGGATCTTACCATATATCACACAATAACAAAGTTGAACAGAGATGGGTGTTTTCAAATAAGAAGTCACATTGCGTGGCTAAGATGTATATGTGAAAATGTGTTTGTGAAACATGGGCACATATAACAACTAATAACAAAAAAGGAAAAACATGTAGCCATGTATAAAATGAAAACCAAGACAACCATAACATTGTAAATGGTTTACTGGAATGGAGAAACATACACCATATTGGCACTAAACCCATGCTTGTTCTCCTCCCTACCATATTGGCATCATGAATCCTCAAGCTCTAGCCAAACCCCCAAGTAAGAAAGACATTTAAGGCCCATGGAAGATCTCATGGACTCTTACCATATATCACATAATAACAAAGTTGTGTAGAGATGAGTGTTTTCAAACAAGAAGTCACATTGCATGGCTAAGATGTATATGCAGAAATGTGTTTGTGGAACATGGGAACATATAAAAACAAATAATGAGAAAGGAAAAAAATTTAGTCATGTATAAAATGAAAACCAAGCCATCTATGAAATTGTAAATGGTTTAATGGAATGGAGCAACATACACCATTTCCATGTGTTTCTGGGATAAAAAATGTGATGCAATCAACAAATTGTTTGTCCTCTCAAAAGAAAATGACAACAGTGTGTAGTTTCCCTCCATAATCACATAGACCACAATCTACAATGGTTGTAAAAGGAGAAATCTTAAATGGGATTTTTTCCTAGGAAAATAATTATACATTTGACTTCAAAAAAGATATTGTAGTTTACCCATTGAATTTCTGCATACATGTGTATAGTTATATTTTCAGCTTACATAAAAGATCATTTGCATACAATTGTTTATGAAGATGGAAATTTTCCCTAAATTTATATCATATAACATACACAAATGATTGGAATTCTAAAAAAAGTGTTAGAGAATCTTGAAAAATTAAATTTTGACTGATGTAGATAGAAAGCACGAGTAATTCAGGACAGAAGGAATGTAGGGACCATGCACTTTTTTAGGAAAGATGTTTTATTTTAGTCTCTTCAACAAAAAAACACACACAAATGATTAGAATTCTAAAAAATTTGTTTGAGGATCTCTAAAAAATTAAATTTTGACTGATATAGAGAGAAAGCACAAGTAATTCACGATAGGAGGAATGTAGGGACCATGCACTTTTTTAGGCAAGATGCTTTATTTTTATACTCTCCAACAATTTTTTTTATATGTGCATATGTATATCTCTTTAGCTACATTGTTGCTCTTTAAGTTGGTTCTTGCAAGATGCTCTATTTTAATAGCCTTCAATGAAAAGAGGGCACATCATTAACATTTTTAGCTCACCAAAATAGCCCTTGCCATCATTTTCCACATATAGAAGACTCTGAATGGTATAAATACTCATCATTGAAGGTCAGTGAGTACCAGTAGGATATTGTGGATAAAGAGAAAATACATCATGACAAGAGGCATGAGCTTGATGCGTAGAGGCTTCATGAAAAATTTTGAACTCTTGACCCCTTCTTCCTTAATCACATCAATTGTTTCATGAAGCCTCTATGCATCAAGTTGATTCCTCTTTTGATGAATGGTAAGTGTTTACTCGCATAAGGGTTAAAACATGTCGGTGTTATTGAATGGTGGTAGGGGAGGAAGTAAATGTAGTGTTAAATGTTGCAGTGTGACAAAGTATAAAAGCATACATGGGAGAAGGGTCAAAAATAACATTGGATAGCATTAATTTACACATAGAGTTCACATTCCATATCATTCCTTTGAATGGATTTTAACTTAAATTTATCAAAACCATATGAAGCAATAAGCTATACAAAATGTGTATAGCAGAAAAGATGCACACAGATAACAAGGAACAATAACCATAGCCCAAAAAACATAGAAATAGCAAAAAAAAATGAAACCAGTTCAAAGGAACATGTCAATGTTTTGTTTGTAGTTTATACCAATCTACAAAATTTTAGAATTTTGAAAGTTAAAAAAAATTCTTACTAGAAGGACAATAGAATAAGAAACTCCTAAAGTGTCATGTGCTAGGAAAAACAATCATATGAAGCAATAAGCTATGCAAGATGCATATAACATCAAAGATGCACACAGATAACAAGGAACAATAAACAAAGTCTAAAAAATATACATATACCCAAAAAAATTGAAAGCATTTCAAATGTACAGGTCAATGTTATGTTTGTAGTTTATACCAATCAACAAAATTTCAGAATTTTGAAAGCTAAAAACAATCCTTGTCATAAGGAAAATAGAATAAGAAAGTTGTAAAGTATCATTGCAAGCAAAAAAATACATGAGGGCACAATCCTTAATTAAATGCACAAAAACATTGATACAAGACAATATCATGAAACATATTGATACAAGAAAAGCAATCTATGTAACAATTGCCTTCTCAATTAAAAAATCAAGCTACATTATTTTGAACTAAATATTTTAGGAAAATAGGGAAACTGTAAAAGAGCTATTAGAAAGATAGTTAATAATCACAAGAAAATGAAAAATGATCAGAAACTCACATTAAATAGAACTTAAAAACATGGAGAATAGAAGAGGTGAACTACAATAATGAACAATCTGTTATAGGGAAGTGGGGAAAACAATATCATGAAACATATTGATACAAGATAAGGAATCTATGTAACATTTGGCTTGTCAATTAAAAATTGGAGCTGCATTATCTTGAACTAAATATTATAGAGAAATAGAGAAATTGTAAAAGAGCTATTACAAAAATAGTTAAGAATGATAGGTGAATGACAGATGACCGAAAACCCACATTAAATAGAACCTCAATAGAGACATTAAAACATAGACAGACGGGGAAAATTGAAAGCAACCCAAAGGCACAAATCAACATCATGTTTGCTATAATTAGAAAGATACCAAGGAACTAACTGTGCAAAATGTGTATAACACCAAAAATGCACAAAGTATATATATACATACATATATATATATATATATATATATATATATATATATATATATATATATATATATATATATATATATATATATATATATATATATATATGGGAAAGTATACTCTAAAATGTGTGAGAAAATATATTGAGTAAGTTGCATTGTCGAAAGAGGCACTATGGTGTTGGTATGATAGCAAACTATTGTAAAAATCATTGGTCCTACCTCTATTTTATTCCAAATTGGAGGGTTTTAAAACTGTTGTGCTCCAGAATCTGAGTTGAATATATATATATATATAGATATATATGTGTGTGTGTGTGTGTGTATGTGTATATGCATATACATATATATATGTATATATTTATTCAAACAGACAAGGGGGAAAAAATATCATAAAACATATGGATATAGGACAAACAATCTATGTAACAGTTGACTCAAGTGTCAATTCTAAATTTGAGCTACATTATTTGGCACTAAATATTATAGACAATCAAGGAAATTGTAAAATAAATATTAGAAAAACACTTAAGGACGACAGGAAAATGACAGATGACCAACAACCCACATTAAACAAAAAAACTATGATAATGAACAATTCATTGTGGGACACTAAAGAAAACAAACAGTTTGTTATAGGAAACTTCAAATAGATGAGGGAAAAGTAGATATCATCAAACATATTGGTAGAAAACAACCAATCTATGTAACAGTTGGCTTGTCAATTCAAAATTTCAGCCACATTATTTGGCACTAAATATTAAAGACAAATAGAGAAATTACAAAAAGAACTATTAGGAAAACACTTAAGAACCATAGGAAAGTGACAAATGATCAAACACTAACATTAAATAGAACTTTTAAATATGGAGAAATATTCAACTCAAGAGACAAAAAAGAGGTTTAAATTAGGACAAGATCATAGGATGCACTATCAAGAGGACATATTTTGACCATTTTGTAGGATAGAAAATACTCACAAAAGCCTTTGTTGTTGCTCACATTTCTTTTGTTGAACCCAGTTCAAATGAAGAATCTAGTGCAATTGAACAAATTGATGTTACACCTTGTTTAGATACTGATAGAATTTTAGTTTGGAGCATATTCAAGCTTACTTGAAATTCTATTAGTATGTAGATACGATGTAAGAGATATTTCTTCACCCTTGTTGGATATATATTTTAATAGGTTGTAATGTTGAAAATATGTTGTTGAATTGCAGAAATTTCACCCTCAGCTTATTTTTCCTTCTTGTTGTTCTGCAACTTTGACATTATGCCCATTTTTATGCAAGCCCTTGCTTGACATGTCAATGACTACAAAGAGTTTAAAATAGCATATATAAGTATTATTTACATTGTGAGAAAATCAATACAATATAAAGTTTTTTGTTGAAAGATTAAAAATTATAGAAAAGCACTTAAGAATCATAGAAAAATAACACATGATCAAAAACCCCAAAATTTCATAATTCAAAAAATTGAAAAAAATCCTTCTTATAAGTATTTTTCACTTTTTGGTTTTCAAGAAATTTGTGTGTGAAAACCATACTTGAAAGTCTTGAAAAATTTTGGTTCCCTATTGAGTAAAGTAGCACTAAGAAAGGAAAAGGATAACAATATTGAATTTTCATACTTCTATGATAAAAGTTGTAGTTAGCATTATGTATAAGTGTGCTTGTTTTACTTAGAGCTACTCACAGTGAATAGACCTTAAACATAGTTGAAACCAAATGTCATACTTTGTAAAGGGTTTAAGGTCATATGTTGTATAAGGGAGCTAGGAACTATGTGAATAATAGTTGCATTACTATGAATTTGTTTGAAAAGGCATATCAAAATGCATCAATATATGCATCCTTTAGTGCAACCATGGTTTGTGATCAGCCCCAACCAAGTTGTCAAAGAAATTTCAACACTGAAATATATAGACCAATCAATTTCAGTGAAATTAATGGTTACCCAAATGTCATTCCATCTAAAATATGAGATAAAATACCAAAATTCAATGGTGATAAGTCTGAATCAATTAATAAGCAGAAAGAAGAAGAAGAGTTAGTCTTGGCTTTCAATCTCAAATTTTCAAAGGTATAAGGGATATTCTAGAAAGTCTAAGACCAAATGATGTAGTATATTTGATTGTGTACTTAGGTGCATTTGAGGAATAAATAAGTTATCTACTAAGAGATAAAGAGCCTACAACATTACACCAGACATATCAAATTGCCATGAATATTGAAAATAACTTAAAATATTCAATGATGAAGGGATACATGGCTAAGAGTGTTGATTATCCTAGCACACCTCATGCAAATAGAATTCATAGATCAAAAAATAGAATTCATTTTCAAAATGACAATTCTTTTGTTGTTCCAATTGCTCCATCATCACAACATGCAAATCATAGTGAGTTACAAGTTAAACATCAACAAAATTTGAGCAATGTTGATCAGATGTCTTTTGTTCAAGAATTGTCTAACATGAAGAGGCATAAGGGAGAATCACCTTATGACTTGTTCTCAAGGTTTTTGGATGATTTTTTGGAGGTTCCCAGGAATTTCAGACCTAAGGATTCAACGTGCATTGATCAATTTTGTGAAATCTGTGAGTCAGGGCTGAGTACCTTGCCAAAGGAATTGAAGCCTCATAGCTTTGACCAAGTACTTGATTGGATAAAGATTGTTGAAGGAGCCCAATGTAATTATGCACAAAATGTGATGTGTCAAAATGAAGATCTAACAATTGTTCTATTGAGAGAAAGCATAACATGATGCACATAGTTGAAAAGAGTATATAATAAAATGAAGATCCATCTTGTCTGGATGAGTATATTGATTGTAATTAGCTCACAAGTAGAACATATGCTGATCAATACAACTAGGAATATGGAATGCACAAGGGTTATTTATCTACAAGTGTTTGCTACCCTAAGGCACCAAATGTTGATGAAAGGTGTGAGTCAAAAATTAAAAATGAATGTTAGATCACTTACACCCCTATTATTTCAGCTTATACATCATTCCATAATGTTGATCACATAGTGCCCCAAACAAATTGTAAAGAAGCTATGTGCATTTTTGATCCTATGTTATCTATTCAAGCCCTCTTTCAAGTATAAGGAGACAAGATGAAGAATCATCATATGATCTCTATGCAATATGTATGGATACTCTATCTACAATTCATGAGTGTCACAGACTTGAAAATTCAGTATGGATTGATTTATTTTATGAATCTTATGAATTGGGTTTGAGTTCTCTACCAAAGGAGTTGAAGCCTATTAGGCTTAACCAAGTGTTTGAATGTATTTCTCTTTTTGAAAAGGTTAGAGATGATCATAAAAAAACTACTATGTTTTCAATCTATAATGATGATGATTTTGTTGCTCCATATGAGTCAAGTAGTGAAATATCACATGAAGAAGAAGATAGTATAGCAAAGGTTGAAAATGCATGCCTAAGTGAAGCAAATGAAATGTGTGGTAAGTTCATTGGTTATGTAGATAATGATTATGATATCATTTTTCAAATGTATGGTCTAGAGAACAATAGGAGGTGTGTGAAGTTATCCCTTGTTGCAACTCTATTAATCAGGGAATAGAAATGGGCTCAAGTATTCAACATGGTGAATCAACCCAAGTGATTGGTGATGTTGAAGTAGTGTGTGTAAATAACCAATCAAAAGAGCAGGAGCCTAAATACATGTTTGGTATCCTCCAAGGTTTTGATTCTTTTGAAGATTCTAGCACCTATAGTCCTATGAGGACATAAGACTGTACAATCATTTTGAAGAGCCTAGACATGGTTTCAGTATTGATGAGTCCCCTTGTTGTAGTAACTATGATGGCATTGAGTATGGTCATTCCTTTGTTGATTATCATTATCCTCATGAAATAGAGATAGAATCCTTTGCTTCAAATAAGATATATGTTGATAATGATGGGAACACATGTTTTCTTGAGAAGGGACAACTTTCTTCCTATGAATATTTTTCAGAGTGTGAGTCAAAGATGTTAACTATTGATGATGTGAATGAAGTTGAAATTTTATCTGTATGCTCTTCTAGTGATTGTAATGATTTTGAATACAATGATGATATGAAATATTTAGACCTTCATGCTAAGGAGGCAGAAGCTTTCATGAAAACAATGAATGTATGGAAAAACTCCTTATTTGATTAACCTCCATCTTCCTCAATTAATAGAAGTGATGATCCTGATTGGTGTAGAGATAATCCACTCTTTTAACGATATCAAGTTTCCACAATCCATAATGCTTATTTGCTTTGATTTCTAGATTTGATTGTGTAATAATTTTTGCATCAACATTTCAGATCACACTCTATGATCCATCATCAGGATGAGAAGCCAAGAGCTCAAGGAGAAGTGATGATCCCTATTGTTATAGAGATAATCCACTCTTTTAACGATATCAAGTTTCCAAAATCCATAATGCTTATTTTCTTTGATTTTTGGATTCGATTGTGTAATATTTTTTTCTTACACATTTCAGATCACACTTCATGATCCATCATCAAAATTTCTCCTTGAACTATTGGCTTCTCATCTTGATGATGGATAATAGAGCGTGATTTGAAACGTTGATGCACACATTATTACACAATCGAATCTAGAAATCAAAGCATATAATCCACTCTTTGCTGAGAAATCTGATGGTGCATCTAACATAGGGTTAGAATGTGGCCTTAAGAAAACAAAGCAACACATTGATGAGCTCCTCGAGGGAATTTCCTATGAATTTTTTACATTTGCTACAAATTTTGCAGACAAGGTTGAGTGTCATGATGCCAGCTACTTGGAAGAGTATGAATACTTTCAGTTTCCAGTTTAGTTGGATGAGAATTTAGTGGAACATGACAATGAGTTGGCCAAGGTAAAATGTCACAATGATTATGGAGTTCAGTTAGTGTCTGATTGCAAATTGTAGATTGAAAAAATTAGTGGTGACATTGGAAAGCACAATGATATGGTAAGGCGTGTCAATGACAGGGCAAGTTTGTGGGTAGTTCATGGATGTGGTTTTAGACTTGGCCTACTACAGATAGTAGAGAACAAAGTGTTTGATAGAGGTAAGGATTGCTACTTCATTTTTGTAGGCCGGGGCCACCAAATGAAGCTTGAAAAATGAGTTCCAATGCAACATAATGAAGCAATTTTAGAGCACTAATGGTTATGACACTTGGTCTATTCCCCAAAGATTTGGAATCTCACCATGCCTACAAGAGGCATGCATCCCCAGTCGGAGCCACTGATGGAACCTTCAAATTTGCAAAATTTGAAGTGCCCATCATGAAAAAAATTTGCTTTGCACACTCAAAAATGCCCTTGAAAAATCTGCCCTAGTGACATACTTTGGAGGGTCATAATTTAGAGCCCATTTTCTTTCATTCCAAATCCCTTAGTGAGTGTGTTCATTGGACATATGTGAACATGTATGTTTTATTTTAGCTTATTATGATGAGTTTTTATAGGGTATTGAAAAGAAAAGTTGGAGGGTTTTGGGACTATTTTGTTATTTACAAACTCTCAGACCTATGAAGTGGCCTCTTGTTCATACTGATATTTCACAACTGGATGGTTGTCATGGAAAATGTATTGGTTCTCTACACTCCCCTTGTATTCATATGCTCCCTAGTTTGGTTTTAGAATCTAACGATCAGATATGATATTTTTTCGAGGTCAAAAGCAAATGCAGTTTGTTCTATTTTTACATTTGCATTTCTAGAATGTTTTAAGGAGGTCAAAATTGACCATTAATATCTTATGAACAATTTGAATTGAAGAAAATCCCTCATGCACACATACTCAATGGACCTAATGATCCAGTGTTTCCAGTGGTGGCTCCCCAAGAGAAGATTTGGTATTTTTTCGAGATGGTGACTTGGTGAGCCCAAATTGGTTTTTGATAGGTGTAGTTGCAAAAAGGTTTGAGTGAGCCACTTTAGAACTGAATATCTTGCACATTGAAATCTATTTTTCCAAGTCATTTCTTGCACTAAATTTTTGGTTCAAATGTCTACATCCTGTACATTTTCATGACTTCAAGAGGTTGTTTGACTAGTTTTCCAGGGCGATTTTGGAGGCTACTGGGATAATTTTTATCAATATGCAATTATGCTAGAAAGAAAATTTTAATGACAACCCACTGCAATTTTTCTCACCAGAAGCATGTAGAAGCAGTTTTAGGTCAATTGAGGATAAAAACTTGTTTCAAAACAAAACAAAAATTAGTTAGGCCCACAAAGGGACTTGACATATGTCACACAATTTGAGGAAGCTTCCACCCAGTTGGGTCAAGAGGATGGCATAAAGGGGCAGAAGATATGGTGCCGAATTGAGTTGCCATGGGATAAATTCACAACACTATTTACTTTTGCTTGGTTGTTTAAACAAATGCATGATACTAAATGTAGACACATAAAATATACATGTGTCTAATCTTGATTAACTAACTCTGTTTCATTCTTGATCATCTCTTTACTAACTAATTAATTGAATAATATTTCTTTAATTGACACGACTTGTAGATACGGGTAGGCTTAATTCTGCTACAGTTGGCTGAGAAGGATTGTTAACCATTCTAACTAGAGGACTTTGGCCTCATATGTTTATACTCGAAAGAGTACATCCAAGGCCAAGATTTGTTATGGGTCATGTCTCTGGCATGATAGGTATTATGAGCCCATTGTCATTTTGTCCTAGTCTTTGATTTTTATCATAACCCATTGCAAGCATCATTTGTAGGCCCTTGCTTGTCTCATCCATTGGTAATTCTGGTGTCTGTCTTTCATCCTGATATACCATGTGAGATGGATCTGCTTCAATAACCTCCTGGCCAAGGTCTCCCCATCTTGTGAATTTGAGATAGTCTTCAGGATACATTTGTGATGCGGAAGCCTGATTTTCTTGTGGGCGTCCCTGTGATCTAGGAGATTGTGGTAACTCTCCTATCATAAAAACATTGTTAGGGAGCTCATAACTTCCACAACCATCCTCCTGGATGATGAGCTTGATGTTGGAGATGGTGGGGATGGTAGGAGTGGCGAGTGTCTTTATCACATAAGTGGATGCGAGGGTGGTGGGATCGATGTATTGTGTGGATGGGCCCTCATCATTCCTGGGTACTTGGGGGATTTTGTAATACTTTGCTTCAATATTTTTACAATATGATAATGGTTCGGGATCTCCATGGATGGTAACCTCTTGTCCATTATGTGTAAATTTCACACATTGGTGGAAGGTTGATGCTATGGCTTTCATCACATGGATCCATGGGCATCCTAGGAGGATATTATATGGAAAGTCAAGGTCCAAGACCTGACAAGTGGTTTCCATGAGAGTCGGGCCTAATTGAATAGGGAGTTTTATTGTGCCCTGAGACACTCTTTCTTGGTCATCATATGCCCTTATCGTGATGCCCTTTCCTTTATCGATGGAATCTTCTAATATTTTCAACTGCTTGATGAGGCCAAGAGAATAGATGTTCAAACCCACACCTCCATCCACCAAGACCCATTTGATTTTGCTCTTGTTGACAATGGCTTCCAAGTGAAATGCATGGTTGTGAGATGGTTAGGTAGGAAAATCTTGGTCAGAAAATGTAAGGAGGTTAGGCATTATGATATTTCCCACCATAGCTTAGAATTACTCTGCATCAAGATCTGCGGGGACAGTGGATGAGGCTAATCCTTCCTCAAGGATCCTTTTATGAGCTGATGATATTTTTAACAACTCCATGATGGAGATGTGTGGTGGAGTTCTTTTGAGTTGATCTAGTACATTATAGCTATTAGGAATGGATCTAGATGCAGGGGTTTTGTTTGGTTGAGATGCTCCTGCGATGGTTATTTTGCCGCCTCTTGTGGTGACTCCACAATCTTCGACATAGGCACCCTTGATAGTGATGACCATGCAATCTTCATTTAGGGATGCAACGATTGATTCATAAACATGATTTACATTTCCCTTCCCTTTGTCTTTGTTATTTCCTTTGTTACCATGATTCAGCATCAGATTCGTGTATATCTTAAGATCTTGATTTCCTGTAGGTGGTTCCACGTTTATGATTCATTTATCAATAAGATCTTGGATAATGTTTTTGAGTCTCATGTAGCTATTTGTGGTGTGGCCTTTGATTTTGTGGAATTTGCAAAGTTGATTCTCATTATACCAAGGAGGTTTGGTATCTGATTCTTGGTAATTCTCAAATGTAGGAGCTTGAATGAGTTTTTCGGCTATCAACCTTTTCATGATGTCTTCAAGTGGTTCCCCCAAAGTGGTGTATTTTCATTTGGGATAGCTTTTGCATTGGGGTGGTCCTCTTTGGTCATTGAGATTATTGATGGTTTGATTGTTGTTGGGTTGATATGTTGTGTGATGAGTGTTTTGGTGTTGTTTTTAGATTTGTTGTGTGGGTGTGTTTTGGCGAGGACCACTAATGACCACCTTGGCATAAACGACACCATAATTAGTAATGTTTTTATTTCTCACCCACGTACGAGGTTTATCATTGTAATTAGATGGTGGCTAGTTATTTTGTTGTTCATGGTATGATGTTGATTCTGCGGGTTGATTCGCAAGGGCTCTTTCGATGCTGAGCACCTTGGAGATCAATTGCTCATATGTGGTGATGCCCTAAACTTTGAGATGAAACACCAAGTAGCTTTCAAGGTTAGCTATGATGGTGCAAACTTGTTGTTCTTCTGGCATGGTCCACTTGCTTCTATTGTCCTTGGATCACCATCGTTGAAGGAATGAAGCAAAAGATTCATTCTTTCCTTGTTTTATAGCATATAGTTCTTCGAGACTAACATCCATTGCAATGTTACATGCGTAGTTCTTAATGAATGCATCCCTAATTTCTTGGAATGTTCTAATGCCTGAAGGTAAGTGAGAGAAACATTCTATAGCGGGGCCTACCAAGCTCCTAGAGAATAGTTGCATCAAATAAGTATCATCATACGCAACCTCCATGCAGTGAACCTGTAATTCCCTAACATGATCTTCTGGTTTTCCCATCCCTTGATATTTGTTGAATTTAGGGATTTCAAATCCCTTGGGGAATGGTTTCATGTCTAGACTACTATCAAATGGATAGGGACATAAGTAACTTTGTGTTTTGGTTGTTCACCCTAATTGAAGATTGAGCACTTGTTGCAATAGCAACCTGAGTTGTGTCGTCACATCATTTTGCATATCAGGGGGTGGGATGAATGTGTTTTGGGGTGTTGCAATCATGGTTTGGATGGGTGGGTTGGTCAGTGTGTTGTTCGATGGTATTGGTATGTTCCGGTGGGAGAAGTAGGCTTCTACTTGCTTTTGTATAAACAATGCCTATTGTTGATCCTATTGTTGTTGTGCTAAGATTTGGGCTTTTTGTTGCACTTGTTGATGTTCCAACAATGCTTGTTGTTGTGCTTTTTGTTGTTCCCAAAACACTTTTTGTTGGGCTGCTAACTCTGCTACTTCTTGTTGTTCTTGATATTGCTTTAATGCTTGTTGATATGCTTGTAATTGCACTACTTATGCAAGAAGTTGTGCTTGTTCTTGTTGTGCTTGAGCTTGCATTTGTGCCTGTGTTGCTTGTGCTTGTGCTACTTGTTGTTGCAAAAAATCTTGTGCTTGAGCAGTTTTGTGTGCTTGCAATGCTTGTGTAGCTTGTTTTTGTTTTTGTTGTAATAATTATTGTGCTTGAGTAGTTTTGTGTGCTTGCAATGCTTGTGTAGCTCATTGTTGTTGTTTTTGTAATAATGATTGGGATTGTTGCACTTGTTGCACTTGTAATGCGGCTTGTGTAGCTTGGTAGGTTGCGCAGCTTGAGCAACTTGTTGAGTAGCTAGGTGTATGGATTTTTGTTTTTGCACTTGTTGATATCCCCTTTGAAAAGCAGCTTGCAACATCACGTTGTATTGATTTGATGTGGTGAAAGTTGGTGGTGGTGGGGGTGGTGGTGGGTTTGGGATGGCGTTTGTGGTAGTGGTGAGTGGTGATGTCATGTTGTTTATTTGATTGGTGGATGGTGTTGTTGGTGTGGTGGTTTGAGTGATAAGTGGCATTGTTGATGTGATTGTCCCTTGAGAGACCATGCTTTGCGATGTAATAGGGGTGTTTGATGATGCTGCCATTGCTTGTGTGTTTGTCGGCTGTTGTTGCGATGTTGACAACAAATTTTGGGTATTTGGCGTAATGCTTTGATTGGTATTTAGGACATTGTTTTTACCCATATTTGGTAAAGGGGGAAGCCCTAAGCCAAGGAGTGGTGTGGATGTGGATGGAAATGGTGGAAAAGGTGGAAATGTGAGGGGGGTGAATCCTTGTGAAAATGTCGTGGTGTCAAATATGCCCCTTGGTTCGAACATGTCTCCCTCTTCTTGTGAATTTGTGAGGAGAGGAGTTTAAGGTGCTCCATGGAAAGTTTTTGATGATGGATCATAATGTAAAGTGAGAGGAGCATTTTTGTGCAATGAGTTTTGGGGTATGTTTTGGTCCAAGCTGGTGTTTGCATCCAAGTTTTGGTTATTAACAAGGGGGTGTGCTTGAAGAGCATTGAGGAATGTGTTTCCCTTGTTGGTATTAGGTTCGGTTGGAGCAAAAGATGTCATGATTTGTGGAATGTTTTGTGTGATGTTTTTGGATGGGGGTGTAGATAAAATTGGAATGGTGGATGAGATTGGTGGAAAGGATGTCTCCACTATGGTGCTCACATCAAAATACGAAGGTAACTTGGCCCCTTGTTTTGCTAATTCAAGCATGTATAACAAAGGGTTGAGCCTCATCATGATGTTTATGATTTTATGGTTTTCGGGATTTTAGAGCATTTTTGCCATTTTGTCATGAGACATCCCAAAGGTAAGATCCTCTCCTTGATTTTTGTCTTGTGGATTTTGTGATGATGAGAGGGTCAAAGGATTACTTGATTCTGCAAGATTCATTTCTGTATTGGTTTGGCTAAGATCGCTTAAAGTGGGTGTTTCTTTGTTGGCTTCCATACTCTTCTTGTATTGAGATCTAGTTAGAACAATAAAACAAGGATCAATCTTTGAGACTATGGGAGATGAATCTCTTGACTCTCTGGATCAATCTTTATTTTATGTCCAAAGTAGAAAATTTTTAGGATGTCTTGAGGATCAAAGGTGATGATATGATGATGGATGCTTAGGTATGGATGATATGAATGTTTTGTGGCTTTTGATAAATCTTGAATGAGATACTAGGCTTTAGGAATTGTTAAATTTTGATTTTGATTGGATTTTGGATTTTGGATTTTGTCCTTGATTTTGATTTTGATTTTGTTTTAGATTTTGAGAAAAAAGACCCTAAGATGCTGGATGATGATCTAAGGGATAACTTTGTTCAATGGATGACGATTTGAATATGTGTAAGGAGAAGGATGCATCTACCTACACCTATTCAAACAAGTTGATTGTCTCACTAAGCATATGGAGAAGAATTCATCTACATATACTAAGCTAGACAAGATGATTTTGATAACTTTGACTAAAAATATGCAAAAGGATTCATTTACACATATCTAGCCAAAGGTGATTTTGATGATTTTTTCAAGGATATCGTCTCAATGTTTTGGATGATTTTTTATTTTTCCACAAAGCCTAGTATCAAGGATGATTTCAAGATTTTCCAAAAGGTGATGATGAGATGGATTTGTTTTGATGTTTTGAAAGATGGATGAAAGAGGTTTTGATTTGTTATGATCCTTAGGTGAACTTAAAAAAAATAATTTGTTTTCCTAGACCTAGGTATTGAAGAACATGCAAATGCTTCCTAAAGACCTTTGTAACCAAGAAATTATTTCATTTGAACATTCATTTTCAGATTTCCAATGATTTTTGCTTTGGGATTTGTGAGTCTTCAATCACACATGAAAATTCATTTTGCTTAGCTTTGCTTAATGGCTTTATTTTACCAAAAACACTTTCTTTGATTAAGTATTCAAACTAAGATGTCCAATGTCTTAATTTCTTCAAAACACCACAAGATATGTTATGTGGAATTTCAATAAACTTAAGGCAAGGGTTTTCCTATTGTTTACTTAAGGAGACAAATTGAGATATAATCCAATGTTTAGAAACCTCTAAGGATGTGAATCCCAAGGGAAATCAATAATATATGGATTGAGTCAATTGTATTTGTCCTCAAAAAGGTTTGAAATTTGGATGATGTGTTTTTTTTTGAGATGTTTTCAATCAAGCAATTCTTTTTGTAACCCAAGAATAAGTACAATCCTATGGATTTGTAAGACAATATTTGTTGGATTCCCACTTGGAGAAGTCTAGCTACGCTTATCTCTAGCGGATGGTTAGATGCTTGACCCCACTGGCTCCCCTCCACGACTCATTATCATCAATCGGGGCAGCCAAGAATCAAACCCCATGAAACTCCCATGGTATGCTTTCCATCTCTACTAGAAGACTGTAAAAGTGTGGGGCAGCTTCAGAATGACTGTTCTTGCACCAACAAATAGATTAAGGATTTTGGAAAATTCTAGCACATGGGTTTTAGTAAGGACTTTCCATTCATAGGAGTTGACCCAACGTGGCAAGAGTCCCCTTTTAAATCCATCTTGTCAGAGTCAACCGCGTGATATTGGCATTTCTTCCAATATCCACATTTATATATCAGCTAGAAATACTCTCGGGTTCAAAGTGTTATTGGTTGAGCCGTTCCCTTGGGTGAGTATTTTTTCCCTAAGGCAGGCCATCTAAGATAAACAAAAGTGAATGAAGGAAAATATTAGTAACTGGATCAATCCTTGTAGGCAACAAGGAGAGAGAATATACACAACAAAGCCCCCACTCACACTCGCACAAGATGTTCAATTTTAGCCCAAATCAAAGTGTGGAGGTGATTGCTTTATCTTAACCCAAAGTCATGAAAAAGGCCTTTTGATTCTCAAGATCACTATAAAGCGCGAGAGAAGTGCATACGTCCTTTTTCAATGGCTTTATTCTTTTTAGATCCACAAAGAAAAATGTAAGTTTTAGAGCACCAAATGAAGTGTGAGAAATTGCCTTGTTTAATTGTTAATCCAATAAACCAAATCTAGTAAGTTGTGATCCTAAAGTTTGTTTTAGCCTTTGCAAGAAATGGAAAAGGTTTTTTTTAAGCCCAAATGAAAACTATTGTCCTAAGAAGGAGAAGGTAACAAATTCTTAAAGAAGTGTTAAATAAACACTAAAGTGTTTAAAAACACTTTGATTCAACGAAATATCCTTCTCATGCTTCTTTTTCTTTTGATTTCGATTCCCAACCTACAAAAGTGATCAAAATGTTAGATGATATCAAAAACAAAAGGATATAGGGGTTAGATGAATCATTAACCAAAACACCCTAAAACTTAGCCAAGTTATCATGCGTTTTGAATTTAGATGCAAATTTGAAAATTTGAACTCATTAATAGTTAAGAAACACCTACACTATTGGATGGCTTACAAAATTCTACCCTATTTCAAAAAAACAATTATCAAAAAATACCTTCGTATGACCAAGATATGGTCATTTTAAAACTGACTCTAAAAGTGCTAAAACAGTGATCATGGGTGCTAAAATAACATTAAAGAGCGCTAAAAGAACATTAAAAAGCCCTAAAAGAACTTTAAAGATCACTAAAAGAACATTAAAGAGTGCTAAAAGAACATTAAAGAGTGCTAAAAGAACATTAAAGAGCACTAAAAATAGTTAAAATAAGTGCTAAAAGAACCTGCAAGAGTGCTAAAACAGTGCAAATAAGTGCTAAAACGACAAATTTTTTTTAAAAAAAACATGTTAGATTTGTAATTCAAGCCCTCCTTCTAGTGGAAAAATGTGAACCATGATTCCCAACCTACAAAAACACAAGAAAAAATTAATAAATTAGATCAAATGCATAGTTACAAACATGATTCCTCAATAAATTCATTTAAATTGCAAGAGAAAGGAAATGAGATGAACACCAAGAAACTCAAAACAAATCAAATCATATTCTAATGCAATATAAAATCCTAATCTCTTGAGGGAATTGGTACCAATTTGATGTGAAAATTGGCCCTTTCCCAACTCCAATGATGCAATGTTGATTTGATGAAGAAATTTGATCCACTTTGATGAAGATTGATGAATGCTCCAAGCTAAAATCTATGAAAACCTAGCTATGATTCAATGAGATGGATGAAAATTGCTATGAATTTGAGTATAGTAAGTTTACTCAAGTTGTGGATGATCAAATGAGGATATGAGCTCTTTATTTATAGAATGCCAAGATGGATGAATGTCCATATTTGAGCAATGTGGGACTAACATTCATCAAATGGCATGATGCCACTTGTCAAGCTATGAATGGGTGGAGGATGTGCAAGATTTGGGCAATGTGCCAATAAATGCATGAATTTGAAATTCAAATTTGTTGAAATGACATGTAAGAGGGAAGGGAAAATTCAATAAATGTCACTTGGCTCAAAGCAAAGGACATGTAAGAGATTTTAAATGCCTTGTTGGATGTACATGTTGACTTGGAATTTTTGAATTCAAATTGAAAGAATATTCCAAAAGATGCCATGTGAGGAAAATAGGGATTTAATAAATGAATTAAATCTATTTTCATGTGCAACTTGCATTATCTAGGATGGGACATGAGATGAGGTTAAAATTAATCAAGGGTTAATTAATTTAATAGGAGATTTGATGATGTGACTTATTTGACTTAGATTTATGGATTTATTTAAATCAAATAAGAGAGGAATATGATAAGAGGCTAATTAAATAAGGATTTTGATTTATTTAATTAAAAGGGATGGTGTAGATTAAATCAAATAAGGTTTTAATTTATTTAATTTAATGGATAGACTTTAGAGATTTAATCAAATAAATTAATTATTTAATTAAATAGGGATAATTAGATCAGATGGATTGATTTAATTAACAAAAGAGATTGACTCAATTAGATAAAATGATTTATTTAATTAAGGGATGAATATTGATGAATTTAATCAGATAGGGGGATTTGATTAAATGGTTAGACTGAGGGATGATTCGGTATGTTTGGGGACTTCGGTATAGCCTTGAGTGACTTGCTATGATCTCCTGGCAAATGCGATAGGTCTGGGTGACTGTTTGGAGACTCGGTGTAACTCATGGATCTCAATAGAATGTCTTAGTGATAACAGAGTCTCTTGGTGACATCGATATCAAGTCTATGTGGCATCGGCGAGACACTGTTAGTGTCTCACCAAGATGCTAGTACATTGCAAATTTTGTTAACCATCTAACCATCCTATGTGGAGTCTCATGGACAAATAGGTGGAGCCAAATGGGAATAGTTGGAAGATAGTCAGTTGCGACAGTTCTATGAGGAAGTTCTACAGATAGAGTTTGACATGGATATACTCTAAGATTGTTGATGGTGATCGGTTGGTTGATTCAACAGATTGTTGTGTGATTGAAGCAGTGAATGAATTCTATTTTGTGGACTATAATTGTGAAGGTTCCTATGCAATATTGTAAATGATGAATGTTGTTGTAATCACACACTAGAAAGATAAGTCTAACAATTGTATGTAATCCTTATTACTGTAATACAAAGTGATTTCTCCTATAAGGGTTTTCCCACGTATATCTGGTGTTCTTGTGTGTTTGTCAAAACTCTATTTTTGTAATTTGTTTCATAGTGCATCTTAACTTGACTGTGATTGTAAATTTTAAAGTGTATCTGCATTCTTTCTTAAGGTATTGATGTTAGGAGAATTGTTTTCCGCATCTAATTTTCCTCACATGCTTTACCTAGCTTACACTTTGCTAAGGAACAATGAGGCTTCATGATGCCAATATCATGGGAAAGTGAGGAACCATGCAATTTTTACTTCTTACACATATATATTCAACTATGATAGAGGAATTGCATGAAAAGTATTATAATAACACTTGTTTATTACTAAATATTATACATAAGAATTTAGTTCTTGTGTATTGAGTCGACTAGCTGCACCATTGCCAACCCATGTAATTACTAAGCTCCATGTCACCTCCAAAAAAAAAATCGCACAAGTTCCCATTAGGTGTGGTGTTGCCAACATCAAAAAATCCAATTCACCCACACCACAATGTCTCTTTTGACAATACAACTTAATCAAAGTATGCTTTCCCACATGGAAAAATTCAATGTAGCATTTAATTCTTCCTCTACCCTCGTATGTCGACAGGAAGATGCATTTGTGCATGTGCCAACAAACACTTTCCATTCAACTTCCCTGTTATAGCGACACCATTCTCCACCACTTCCAACCCACGTACTTATGAGCACCCACATCACCACAAAGGAAAGAAATGGTGCCATCCCCATTGGAAAATTTGTAGCTACGTTCTTTGCCATGAAATCCATATTGGCTTAATCAGAAATCCAAGCTACATTACCTAGGAGTAGATTTAGCAATCAAATAGAGAATTTTTCAAAAGAACTATTCAATAACATTTGTAGTACACACAATGAAAAAGAAAGGCACATAGACTAATCTCCTCATTACATTTTTCCATGTTCCCACAGTTACCTTCTTGTATTCCTATGGAAAAATATTTTTTGGGGGAAAGAAACAAGATTTAACTACTATTTGTTCATCCATATAGAAGCATAGTGTTTGACACCCATGCAAAACTATTTTAAAAAAATACCCATGTGAAATCACTTACAAATTTTGCACCACCACACTTTCAAAGCCCTGCAATTTGCTAATAAATGGATCCATATGCAATGATTTTAACAATAGTCTGCTACCAAACCAACACCATGATGGCTTTTTCAACAACATAACTTCATCAAAGTGTACTTTCCCATATTGCAACATTGAATATTGTATTTACCTTATTTGATGATACCAACTCCACCACCCCCAACCCATGCAATTGCTAAGCTCCACTCATGCAAAAAAGAACTTACCACTCATCTTCCACATATCAAGGACACCAAATCCACCACCCCCAACCCATCTTTACATATAAACAACCAGGGGAATTGTAAAATAACTATATAAATATCAAAAAATGTGTCTATCCTTCCAAGTTCCCAAATCAATTATTCAAACCCAGTTCTCCAAGGCAGTGCCTATTTTCTCTATGTTATGAAACAATTATATCATGAAATGATTTGTGCAAAATGCATATAGCACCACAAGCTTATTTGGAAATTTAAGCTAGATTGTTTGGTATTCAATATAATGCAAAAAATATTTATACAAAATACTCATGCAAAATGACTTATAGGGTTCACAACACAACAATTTCAAAACTCTCAAATCTGTTATATAATAGACTCGAGGATGACTATTCTTACATTAGCCTCATATGCAAGCAACACCACAATGGCTCTTTCGACAATACATCTTAACCTATACATTTTATTCCCTTACAAAGAAAAAGAACAACGAAAAATAACCATGATGGCTCTTTCAATAGCATAACTTCATCAAAGTATACTTTCCCATATTGCAACATTGAATATTTTATTTACCTTGTTTGAGGATACCAACTCCACCACCCCCAACCCATTTTTACTTATAGACAACTAGGGAAATTGTAACAGAACTATATAAACATCAACAAATATGTCTACCCTTACAACTTCCCAAATTAATTATTCAAACCCAGTTCTCCAAGGTAGTACTTATTTTCTCTATGTTATGCAACAATTATATCATGCAATGATTTGCACAAAATTCATATAGCACCATAGGATTATTTGGAAATTTAAGCTGCATTATTTGGTATTCAATATGATAAACAAAAGATTTATACAAAATATGGGCATGTAAAACAACTTGCAAAGTTCACAACAGAATAGTTTCAAAACTCTTAGATCTGTTATAGAACAGACTCAAGGATGACTATTGTTAGAATAGCCTCATACACAATAACAACACAATGGATCTTTCAACTATGCAAATTAACCAATACATTTTCTTTCCTTACAAAGAAAAAGAACAATGACAAATAATGGTTTGTTATAGGAAGCTTTGAATATATGACGGGAAAAGAGTATCATGCAACATATTGGTAGAAGCTAAGTAGTCTATGTAATAGTTGTAAGAGGTATTAAGATGATACTTAAGATTCAGATGTATATCGCTCTCCAGTGTTTCCCTGATAGTTATTTTACAATTTGTATGTTTCTCTATATTATCTAATGATAAATAGTGGAGCCCAACTTTACAATATATGCATATATATATGTATATATATGTGTGTATATATATGTATATATATATATATATATATATATATATATATATATATATATATATATATATATATATATATATATATATATATATA
>VDFB02193867.1:103087870-103128178 GCA_007258455.2 Sequoia sempervirens
CTTTGAATGTTCCTTTGTACACCCAAGACGCGTTGTTGAAGTACATAGGAGGTCTACATTCCTATCTTAGGCATTCCATTTTGGTTTTGAACCCTTGTAATCTAGATGAAGTGTCTGTTCAAGCTACACACTTAGAGTCAAGGGGTAAAGGATCTTTTATTGATATTGATGTAAAGAAATCTTCTAAGAATGCAGAGACAGGGAAAGGAAAGAAGGCAGCTACAGTTAAGAAGGATGAGAAACTTTCTTGTACTCATTGTGACAAGGAAGGTCATGATGAAGATCACTGCTGGAAGTTACATCCCAAACTAAGGCCTAAGTGGGCTCAAAGACGTAATCAGAAACAGAAAGGTAAGGAGAAAGCCATGAATGTTGTTATGGATCTTGGTTCAGATTCAGATGATGAGACTGAGATAACAGTGATGGGTCTAAAAGGTAAAGCTCCTATTTCTAGTGTTTATGTTGCTAGTTGTGCTTCTACCTCTACAGTTAATGATTTCTCTGAAGATGTGAAAAGGAATGAGCTATTTCATTTAAGGGTTGTTGCTAAGAACAGTAAAATTGATGCACTCATAGATAGTGGTTCTCAAGTGAATTTAATTTTAGAAAGTGTTGTAAAGAACTTGGGGTTAAAAACCACACACTGACATAAGCAAACCTTATCCACTAGGGCCTCTGGATTTGGTAGAAAACATAAGCTGTAAGTAACAAAGACAATGCACCTTTAAGGTTCACAGAATCACTAGTAAATTCTAGGATGAAGTACGCTTGATGTAGTTCCATTGATAACTGTGGATAGTGCTTTGGTAGCTCTTATCTCTTTATGATAGAAAGCAATCTCTACAGGAAAAGAATCCATTATCACTTGTTTAAAGATGGTATCTAAGTATTAATTGTACATTCTCACAAGATTAAGACCTGGTCGCCTTTGGCAAAACACAGTAGGAAGTTAAAGAGGGTAAATTAATGCGTAAAGAATTAACTCTTGGGTGGTCTCATGCTACTGTGTGGTTCTAAACTTGAACTTGGAGTAGCTAACCAGGGTCAGATGTTGCAGGATGCACTTGCAGTACATCATGAGAAAATGATGCTTGAAAGCATTGATGAATCCTTGGGCAAAAATGTTCCTGTTGTAAAGGATCGAATTGTTGTTGACTTATTTTCTTTCATTTCTGCATTGTTGTTCAGCTTGATGCTAGTCAATTTTTGTTGGTTAGTGGCTACGACAATTGATGTAGAAGCTTATGGAAGTGATACAATAATGTTTATGTTCAACAACATTGTTGCAGTCTTTATTGTGCTTGTGAGCCATGTATTTAGATGTACAGAGGATACAGGACAAGTGGGGAGGCCAAGTCCTCACTTATTGTCAGAGCAAATGCCACTTTTGGAGGTCCAAAAGGTCTTTAGTGGGGAGGCCTGATCCGGTGGACATTTTTTTAGTGAAAATTGAAGTGTCTAATTTTTCTCCAAAATTTGCACCATTCGAAAGAGCTCAGTGTCCTGATTCCAATGCAATTCGAACGAAGTGAAAAGGAGTCTGTTTGTGCAAGTTATGGCTAGTCAAACCTCAGGTCAAACTGGGATCAGGGGCATCTAGAAGGTGAAAAAATGGTGTCGTCAAAAATCTTTGAAGTTGGTGTCATCGTGAAGAGCTCGTCGAGATGATTCCAACGGTGTTCGTTTCGTCGAAAACCGACACTGTATGCTCAAGATATTGGCAGTCAAAGATCTTTCTATGAAGGGTTGACTTTGACCGTACAGATGCTGATGTCAGCATTCCATACTGTACGGACGAGTGAAGTGGATGAACCAAACTCTGACACATGGCATCCATGTCAGCATTGTATGGACCAATTGTAGAGTGACACGTGGCAGTCCGTACGGCCAATCAACAAGTCCACTCGGCAGTCCATACGCCCAGTCAGCAGGTCAGCCAGTCAGTGCCACGTCATCATTCGAGTCAGCAAGCCAGTCAGTGCTACATCATCATCCACATCGGCACCCAGTGGCAGACATGTCAGCAGACAGGTCATTGTGTATGTGGGCATCGACAGCGAATAGCGTTTTGACACTTGTCATCTAGTCATCGTCCGTGTCAGCAGCCTCGTCACCATCATCAGCGAACAGAATCATGACACGTTGATCTGTATAGCATCTAGACTAAATTGCAGAAATGAATGCTTAAACTTTACAATGTTTATTCCAAGTTAATTAAATCAAAATTAACTAAAGGAAATAACAAAATGAAGAAATTAACAAAACTGAGAGAAGATGAGAGAGAAGAAGAGAAGTGCAAATAGTTGATAACGGAGTTTGTCACAAATGTGACTACGTCTCCGGGTCCACTCCAATAGAGAGACCGATCCGATTAACTCCAAAAATCAATTACAACAACACCATAACCATTCTCCAAGCACTTTGGCAGCATAACAACGCTCTGGCATACAAGAATGACTTGAAAACTCTTCAACAAGACCTCTCTTTTGTCACCTTAGTGTCAAGGCTTCATCACCTGAAAGAAAAACTTGGATAGCAACTCTCACCTCACACTCCCATTAAATACAAAAGAAAATTCTCAAATTGGTTACTAACCAATTGGTTTTACAATATTTTTGAAAATCCTCCATATCTCCAAAAAAACAACTTAATCTCCCCTTTTTACAAATAAAAATCTCAAATCTCCTTTACATAGTAAAAAATAATTTAAAAATCCTCCCATTTTTACATAAAAGATCTTAATAATCTCTCTTATTTTTATATTAGGATTATTAGGTGATCCTAATTAATCCTTTCAAACTAATTGAGCCCTTCCACTTATCTTTTCGGGCTTCTATTAGTTTGTAAGATTTTAACTAATCCTAAAGAAGGATTATTGTTTCTTAAATATGGAGAGATTTTGTTTAATTTTGAAGGCATTCGGTATTAGACTGTTGAGAAAACCAACTGATGCCAATTTTATTCTAAAGCCATCGCATGTCTCACCGGTGGCTATCAATTTTGTTAGGCTGATGGTCACGGGTTCAAACCCGGCCGTTGGCTTTTAATAGCCGTTTGCTAATTTACAATCAACAAAAAGACCTGCTCACTATTTATAGATAGACACGCATAGCTGGTGCAACAACGAGCCAGTCGACGGTTGTGGAGAAGGTTGCAGGTTTCAACCCGCTCAACAACCTTTTTAACAAACTAACTTTTTTTGTTTTTAACAAACCAACTTCCAACTCATAGAGGATGAAAGAGACGCCACGTGGCATGTCGGGGAGGTGCCATGTGGTAAAGCCCAATTCGCCGCTCAAACTAATGTGTCTACCAACCAAAATGATGATGTGGATCTGACGTGGCATGCTAACTCAGACAATGATGTGGATTCTGTACTGCTAACTGGATGCTGACTGCGCAGACCCGTACGCTGACTGTGCTGATGATGTGGCATATGGATGCCACATGTCTAATTCTGATTGGTCCGTACAATGCTGACATGGAAGCTACATGTCAGATTCTGATTCGGCCACTTCACAGTCTGTACAGTATGGAATGCTGATGTCAGCATCTGTACGGTCCACCTCAAAAATTCAACTGCAAACTTTGACCACTGATAAGTTGAGCATACGATGTCAAATTTTGACGAAACGAACACCGTCAGAATCATCTTGATGAGCACTTCACAATGATGCCAACTTCGAAAACTTTTGATGACATCATTTTTTCCACTTCCTGGACGCCCTCTGATTCCAGTTTGACCCAAGGTTTGACTGGCCATAACTTACGCAAACGGACTCCTTTTCGCTCTATTCGAATTGCATTGGAATTAGGATGCTGAGCTCTTTTTGATGGTGTAGATTCTAGAGAAAAATGAGACACTTCAATTTTCACTGAAAAATGTCCACCAGATCACACGTGTCTTTAGATTGATGGGTATGCTGTTGGATTTTGAAACAAAGTTTTTTAAAGGCCTCATCGGCCTACATGGGACTCGAAACAATGACCTCCCACGTCTAATATAACCGCGTGGCCGTTGGACCACATAGAGTCTGCTTTACTATATATGTGCGGCAGTTTCTTTTGTTATTTGAATATTGGCAAATGGCTATTTAAAAGCCAACGGCCGGGTTGGATCCCGTGACTGTCGGCCCACCAAAATTGGAGTCTACCGATAAACCACTGAGTAATCTTTATTTGTTAGTGGCGTTGGTTTATTTTGAAACTGACTGACTTTAAATAAAAGATATTCCCTCCAAATGTAAAAACAATAATCTTTCTTTAGGATTAGTTAGAATCTAAATAAACAATAGAGGCCCGAAAAGATAAGTGGAAGGGCTCAATTAGTTTGAAGAGATTAATTAGGATTACCTAACAATCCTAATATGAAAATAAGGAAGATTAGTATGTAAAAAAGGGAGATTTTTAAAGATTTTTTATGTAATTTGGAGAGATAAGGAATATTTTGTAAATCAATTTGTTAGTAACCAATTTGAGAAAATTTTATGTATAAAAAGGGGTGTGAGGTGAGAGTTGATTCAAGTTTTTTTCAGGTGATGAAGTCCTGATGCTGAGGTGACGAAAGAGAGGTCTTGTTGGAGAGTTTTTCAAATCATTCTTGCATGTCAGAGTGTCGTTACGCTGCCGAAGTGCTTGGAGAATGGTTATGGTGCTATTGTAATTGATCTTGGAGTTAATCGGATCGGTCTCTCTATTGGAGTGGACCCAGAGACATAGTCACATTAGTGACGAACTCCATTATCAACTGTTTGCACTTCTCTTCTTCTCTCTCATCTTCTCTCAGTTTGTTAATTTCTTCATTTTGTTATTTCCTTAAGTTAATTATGATTTTATTAACTTGGAATAAACATTGTAAAAGTTAAGCATTTAAATACTGCAATCTAGTCTAGATCCTATACAGATCAAAGTTGCATTTCCAGAAGAGCCATTCTTGCATTATTAATATGTTACACATACTACAAAATTAAATGCTCTATTCTTATCAACATGTCAATACTATACAACTCAATGCTATATCTATATAGTCATGATTTTTACAAAGCATAGACAACACTTATACATGCTACTTTAAACTCTACTTAAAATCACATTATACATAATTACACACAAACATAATATACAAACCCATTTAGATATACATATGTATGTATATCTTTGTCTAGAGATATGCATATGTATATCTGCATATATGGGTATTTTATATATCAATTAGGGAATTGAGTACATATATATGTGCATTTGTATCTATCCATTTTACAAGGCACTCAAGACAATTTTCTTCTTTGTGTGTGATATTTACTACCAAACAATTGTTATTCTAATACCTATTATATAATTCCTCTATTTGTTTTCAATATCTACTACGAAATAATGTAGCTTGAATCTTATATCAATATGTTTCATGATATCCTTTTCCCCTCATCTATTTCAAGCTTTATAGATACTGCATGATTGAATTTTATCTTCTTAGGAAATAGAAACTTCAAACAAATAGCCTATCAACTAAAGATATAAATTTCAACAGCTAAGAGACAATGCAACTATTGTTATCTTTTGTAGTTAAAGTTGCAAGCGTATTTAGTCAACTATTACATACATTACTTGTGTTGTGTGAATATTTTATTATTATATTCTTTCATTTATTGTCCATTCTTCTATATATTCCACTTACCAATCTTCTTATAACCATCTTCAAATCATATTATGCTTTTTCTTTACTAGGATATCCCTTCTCCATGCAGTTCTTAACCCATAAAAAACACTACAATGTTATAGAATTCGGTTCAAAACACCCATCTTTCTATATGTTCCTTTTCCCTATGGTTTATGATAACACTCCATGGGATTTTCCATGGACCTTAACTCCTCCTTTGGCTTGGGGGTTTGGCTAGAGCCTGTGAGGCTTCATAATACCAATATGGTAGGGAGGAAAACAAGCATCGATTTATGTGGTTATGAATAGCAACCAAACACCACTCTCATGTGCTTCTGAGCGAACAAACAAACTGTTGATAACATCACACTATTTATCCCCTAAAGCACATAAGATTGGTGTCTGTTGCTCCATTCTAGTAAAGTGGGCAATTTTTACAATAGTCTGCTATTCAACCATAACCACATGACCAAGAACCCACGTAATTACCAAGCTCCACATCACAATATAAAAAAATAGGTCAAGTCACCACACATATATATTGAGACGATCATGGGTTTAGTGCTTTTGGATTTTATCATCATATATTTGTTGCTACTTATAAGCATAGAGGCACAAATTCTCACATGCACTTCCCATCAAAAAACATACTCTATTCTATTCATTGTATTTTTCATTGTTTCCACAAATCTCTTTTCAACATTTTTAGTACACTACTTATACACAATTGTTTGCCAGTATCCCATGTAGACACATAAAATTGTCCTAGGCTTGCAACTCTTACATTATTCAACATTGCCCCTTTCATTTTTAATAATTAAATAATTTTTAATTATTTAATTATTTTCTAAAGTCATAATTCTTCTATTAATTAAATAATTTTAATTATTTAATTAATTCATTTTTATCTTTATTCTCTGTTGATTAATTAAATAAATTTTATTTATTTAATTACATCACTAATTAAGTCCCCTTCTTTTAAAATTAAATAGATTCTAATTTATTTAATTTTTGTCCACTTTCCACTATAATTAAATAATTATTTTAATCATTTAATTATTCATTAGCCTCTTCTCTCATTAAATTAAATAAATTTAATTTATTTAATTTAGTCCACTCTCTTGAATTTTGAATTAAATCATTATTTAATTCAAAATGATTCTTTTTGTCACATTCCTCTATAATTAAATAATTATTTTTATTATTTAATTATTCATTGGCCACCTAAATTAAATAATTTTTATTATTTAATTTCTCCAGCAACCTCTTTGTTCGTGCCAATCTTATCTTCCACATCAAATCTTATCTCTTGACATCTTATTCAATTTCATCCCTTGATTGAATTATCTCATAATTCAATCTCAACCCTTCATTTCTTGTCATTGCCCTAATTTTGACATAACCCTATTCCATACTACAATATTCAATCTTGACCATTGATTCTAGGGTATTTGTCATCTTCTCATCCTGGCCACACATACCCAAGGTTGCTTGCACTTCCTTGTGGAAAACTTTCCACTGTCTACTACCTCGAACCTGACTCCAATGGATACCTCTTGAGCCTGTAGGTTAACCAAACCCTGTTCCAACTCTTCTCAAAGAGTTCTTACTTTGTGCTTTACCCTGGGTAGCTCAACACCTTCTTGCAACTTGATCAATCTGCTTGGACTTAGAAGGGTCTAAGTGCCAAATTCCTCAGCTTACTGGAACTACTTGCAGGGGGATTGATGATACTATCTCCATGCTTTTTGCATTGAAATTGATCCATCTTGTTGGATGTTCAACCTTCCATCTACCCGTTTTCTTGAAGTTGCTTTGAGGAGGCCTAATAGCTAGGGTTTTAGGAAATTTTTGCTGTCTCCTCACACTATTGGATTGTTCCAGCATCAGCTCACTTTAACCTATCAAAGTATGACCAAAACCTTCCTGATACCGTACTGGTACCGTACAGTACCTTCTTCCCCTGCCTGAGTTCTCAACTTTTACTGTTCCAAACTCCCAACCGGGTTGTCTATGCTCGCCTAGGGTTTGGTGTTATCATTTCTTGCCTAGCTCACAGAGTCCCCAATGACTAAATATTTATAGAAGCATGGATCCCCTGTCATTTCTATCAACCTTAGGAAAACTCCACAAGCAGATTTCATGGGGAAGCCATGTTTTTTACTGTCTGCTCAAAACTGCACTTTCAAACTCTCTAAATGCCGATCTAGAGATACAATACGAGAACTCTACACTACTCCTCTTGGAAACACAACGAAAAATGTATCAAATCTTCTCTATTAGTATGAATGTAATGTGAAATATGTATATTCTACTCCTATTAGAGCTCTTTTGCAAAACACACGGGGATTTTAAGATAACCACGCTACAACTCAAAACTATGAACTTAAAACAGTAAGTCTACACTAAGCAGCTTTGTTAACAGATGAAAAGTGCTCAATACTATTTAATAAAAATAAATATGGTGTTATATCATCCTGCACAGTGACATCAAGTCCACTATTTCTCAACATGCACGGGCAGTTCTAGAAAATGCAGATTTTAGTTATTCTTTGCAATACAAAACTCAACCACACTGCTAATATTATTATTCAAAGAACTATTTACAACAGTAAAAAGCTAGAATATCTTAAATAAACACTATTTCCATGTCAAATAGATGCACAGAGGTCAAATACTTCTCTATTCTGAAAACACACGGGGTTTTCAAACACAGAAGATACATAGAAAATCTGTTCACCATTTCTATTTTTCAAACCCAAAAATTTTACAATCCCAAAATCTAATCTAACTACGAGCCCCTTACAACCACTTTGATGCCATTTGCATAGTTTAAGGGCAGTGGCTTGAGGTTTTTCCCTAATTTCAAGGGATTCTCAAAGACAAGTGGGTGCATGCAAACTAACAAGTTATCATGCAATCACACCACTCCGCCATTATCCTTCCTTTTAGGAATATTATCTCTTCAAGGTTGAACCAATAGCTCCTTAACTGTCTTTCAACATCTTTCTCTAACAATGTGGCTGTGACTCTAACACATACATAATGCTTAACCTATGTTGTCCTAAGTTTAATGAAGCAACATTTAATACTAATGAAAACTAATGAAGGTTCTAGTCCTAGTGACTAGCTCTTCCCACACAAGTGCAAGACCTTCTCAAGGTCCAAAACAAACATATCAGAATCCTTGACTTGGCTAAAGTCAAAACAAGCCAAAAATTTTCACAAACTTGGTGGAGCTCAGCCTAGGTGCTCCTGCACCATCCTCCCCAAAACAGAAAACTTCAAGCCATCCTTGGATTGAGCAAGTTGGGATCAATGCCCAACTTCTTGAACTATGCCTCCTTAATCCAAATTGCATCCACTTCAGTTTTTCCTTGTCTTTGGATCAGATGTTCCTTATTTTCCTTTGTCTTGGTTTTCTTGTAAACTCGAGTATCCAATACCTTATCAGCTTGCTTGACTGCAATGGAGGGCAGTTGGAGTTCTTCAACAGCTTGATTGACTTCATGGAAGGTCTAATCTAAGTTTACTGGTCCTTTGTAATGGATAAGGTTTGCAACATTAAAAATAGGGGACAGTCCACTGTCATCAGGCAATTGCACTTTGAATGCATTGTTGCCATACTTCTCCAAGATAGGACAGGGACCTATCCTCTTCATTTGCAGCTTGTGAGGAACTCCTTTCTGCAATCTATCCTTGTTCAAATGCACCATAACTAGGTCACCAACATTAAATTGAACCTCTCTCCTATGCTCATCCACTTTAACCTTATGCTTCATGGTATTTTCTGCCAAGGTTTTCCTGACTGTGTCATGGATTTCCTGCATTGCATAAGCAAAATCATCTGCATAGCCACTTCCCTTGACTCCATCCTTCAACTCTCTCAGCTCATAAACACCCTTGGGATGTAAACCATACACAATTGCAAAGAGGCTCTTCCCTGTTGACCTATTCACTGTATCATTATATGCATATTCATCCTGGACAATAATCTGATCCAATTATTGACCATACTCCTTGGTCAAGCATCTCAAGACGTTTCCAAGTGTCCTGTTAACTACTTCGGTCTGACCATCAGTTTGGGGATGGTATGCAGATCCAAAGGATAGGTTGGTGCCCATTCTTTGCCAAAGAGTCTTCCAAAAATAACTCATAAACTTGGTGTCTCTGTCTAATACAATGCTGATTGGCAAGCCATGAATTCTAACTATTTCTTTGAAGAAAAGAGAGGCTATTTGACTAGAATCATTGGTTGTTTTGTAGGGTATAAAGTGAGCTATTTTGCTGAATCTATCAACCACAACATACACACTATCCATACCTTGCCTTGTCTTGGGTAAACCAAATACAAAGTCCATGCTTAAGCATTCCCATGGCCTAGAAGGGATTGGCAATGGATGATATAAGCCTGCATTTGAAGAAGTGCCTTTTGCTTTTTGACACACTACACAACTCTCTACATATTTTCTGACATCTAAGTTCATCTTAGGCCAAAAATAAAACCTTTGGACAAGCTCTTGAGTTTTGGTGATCCCAAAATGACCACTCAATGCACCATTATGCTTCTCTTGAATTAAGTTCTCCCTAATAGAACATCTAGGAACATAAACCTGATTCCCTTTAAACAAAAAATCACTTTGCAAGGTGTATTCAACATACTTGCTATGGAAATGGTTCTTAAACTCAAGGAATACCTTATAAATTTCTACAAAGTCTTCATCATCTGCATATAGATCCTTGAAGTGATCTATTCCCATGCTTTTCAACTGGATTTCTTGGATGGTAAGAACTCTCCTACTCAATGCATCAGCAACTTTGTTGAGAGCTCCTTTCTTGTGTTTAATGTTGAAGGTGTAAGCTTGCAAATACTCCACCCATTTCATGTGCCTGTGACTCAACTTCTCTTGTGAATTCAGAAAATTGAGTGCTTGATTGTTCGAGTACACAATGAATTCCTTGGGAAGCAAATAGTGCCTCCATTTCCTTAGTGCTTGAACCAATGCATACATTTCAAGGTCATAAGAAGAGTACTTCTTCTTGGCTTCACTTAGCTTCTCATAATGAAAAGCCACTAGTCTGCCCTCTTGGCTGAGAACAGCTCCAGTTGCTACATTGCTTGCATCACATTCAATGGTAAATAACTTCTCAAAACTTGGCAACACCAAAACAGGTTGAGTAGCTATCCTTTCCTTCAGCAACTCAAAACTCTTGTTAGCTTGCTCATTCCCCACAAACTTAGTTTTCATTCCTCCTTTAATGGTATCCAACATAGGAGCACAAATTTCACTAAACTGTTTGATGAATTTCCTATAATACTAAGCAAGACCATGGAAGCTTCTTACCTCAGTTGCTGTCTTGGGAGTAGGCCAATTAAGAATGGCTTCTACCTTGCTACTGTCCATCTTCAAGTTGCCATGTGATAACACAAAACCAAGGTACACCAGCTCTATCTTGATGAACTTACACTTTTCCAGATTGATCATCAGTTTCTCCTCCTGCAGCTTCTTGAAAACCAACTCAATGTGTTGGAGGTGCTCTTCTCTTGTTCTGCTATAGATTAGTATATCATCAAGATACACTACTACAAAATTTCCAATGTAGTCCTAGATAATTTCATTCATGAGTCTCATGAATGTGGACGGGGCATTAGACAAGACAAATGGCATAACTAGCCACTCATAGAGACCCTCATTGGTTTTGAAGGTTGTTTTCCACTCTTCACCCTCATGTATTCTAATTTGGTGGTAACCACTCTTTAAATCTATCTTGGTATAGTACCTAGCTTCACCTAGACAATCCATGAGATCTTCAATCCTAGGGATGGGAAACCTATACCTGATGGTTATCTTGTTGATTGCTCTAGAATCAGTACAAAGCCTCCATTATCCTCCTTTCTTAGGTGCTAAGACAGTGGGTACTGCACAAGGACTAATGCTTTTCCTAATAAGACCTTGGTCAAGAAGTTCTTGAATCTGCCTGGCTATTTCCTCATTCTGTTGAGGTGTCATCTTGTAGGATGCTTTGTTTGGAAGGGTGGCTCCTGGTATCAAGTCTATCCTATGACTTATGGCTCTTTTAGGAGGTAAGGTTGCTGGTTGACCACTACTTACAATGGTTTCATAGGTCTGCAAAAAATCTTGGATCTCCTTTGGTAGTTCTTGCTTTTCAGTTGTCTTCTCTTTGCTTACTTCTCTTGGCTTGATCATTACTGCATAGCCAACACCTTCTCCTTCTTCTAAAGTCTTTAAGAACTCTTTTTCACCAGCTAATAGCAGCTTAGAACCTGCTGTCTGCACTTCAGTGTCTTCCAACAAAGATTGAATCTTGTAGGTTACATTGTCCTTCTTGAAGGTGTATGAGTTCTTAGCTCCATCATGCACAGGTTGATGGTCAAATTGCCATGGCCTACCTAGGAGCAAGTGGCATGCATCCATAGGTAACACATCACACAATACCTTTTCTTTATACTTGCCAATTGAAAACTCCACCCATGCTTGTTCATCCACCAAGACATGCTGACCCTTGTTGAGCCATGTGACCTTGTAAGGATTCTTGTGAGGTATTCTTCCTAATTTTAGTTTGCTGACTGCCTCCTCTGACACAATATTTTCAGTTGAACCTGAGTCTATGATCACCTTGCACACTTTTCCCATCATCTTACACTTTATCCTAAACAAAGATCTTCTTTGGTTTGGCTCTTCTTTGACTGGTTCCTTGATTAAGGTCCTTCTCATCATGAGATTCTCCCCTTCCTCTGAGTTCAAGGGTACTTCTGATTGCTTATTTGTTGTAGCTGCTTCATCTTGAATCAGGTTAGTTCTCTTATCTCCTCCATGAGATGTGCTCCCTTTCTCTGGACATCTATAGGCTAGGTGTCCCAACTGGTTGCAATGATAGTATTTCATGTTGGTGAAGTAAATACCCCTTCCTTGTCCACCACTTCTTCCTCTGGAGCTGAAACCTCTTCCTCTACCACCTTTACTAGAACTTCCTTCTTGCTGTTCAGAAAATCTGACTTCTCCTTGAGCTCTTGATTATGTGTTTCTTCCACTATAGCTTCCTCTTTGTCCTCTGTTGTCTTTGCCTTTACCTCTACCTTTGGGGTTTTGTTCCTGCTTCTTTTTTCCTTTCTCCTCTATTTTCAAAGCCATTTGATAGCATTGGCATACCATTTTGAAGTTTACCAAGCTCATATCTTCCTGGATAGACCACTTGAGTCCATTTAGGTACCTTGCTAACCTAATGCTTTCATCTTCAACCACCTTTGATCTAAGGCACAATTTTTGAAATTCCTCTGTATATGTTTGGACATCCATGTCCTTTTGCCTCAGATTGTGTCTTCTCCTATGCAACTGGACTTCATAATCATCTGGGAGATAAGTTTTCCTTATCTTAGTCACCATTCCTTTCCATGAAACTATGGGACCTTCACCTTCCTTCTCTCTTTCTAATTGTACAAACTTCCACCATGTGAGAGCTTCTCCTCTCAACCTTGACTTGGCCACCATTACCTTTTGAGACTCTGTAATGCCATCACATTCAAAGTGATTCTCAATGCTCTCAATCCAATCTACTACTGAATCTAGATCCATTTGTCCACTGAAAAGTGGCACACCATCCAATGCTTTACCACTCAAGGCCTGCAATGCCTTCAAGAATGGTTCCTCTGCAAGAACAGGATCAGGCTTTGGAGCTTCCTCCTCCAATTCCACTTCTTTTTCCTTGGCTTCTTGCTCTTCCTTCTTTTTTATCTTGTCCTTCATAGTATCTACTATTTCTTGGACTTCATCTAGGAGTTTCTCCATATGAGATATCCTTTCTTTGAGCAACTGGTTATCTTCCTCTTGCTCTTCTACCTTCTTTGCTAGCTCTACATTTGTCACCATGGTTCCTTCCTTTGGTGTATTCTCTCCTACTGATTCAATGGATTGGCTCATTAATCACAAGCCTTGAATATAACTCTTGCTCTGATACCAATATGGTGTATGGCACATACCCAAGGTTGCTTGCACTGCCTTTAGGAAAACTTTCCACTGTCTCCTGCCTAGAACCTAACTCTAGTGGATACCTCTTGAGCTTGTAGGTTAACCAAACCTTGCTCCAACTCTTCTCAAAGAGTTCTTACTTTGTGCTTTACCCTGGGTAGCTCAACACCTTCTTGCAACTTGATCAATCTGCTTGGACTTAGAAGGGTCTAAGTGCCAAATTCCTCAGCTTACTGGAACTACTTGCAGGGGGATTGATGATACTATCTCCATGCTTTCTGCATTGAAATTGATCCATCTTGTTGGATGTTCAACCTTCCATCTACCCGTTTTCTTGAAGTTGCTTTGAGGAGGCCTAATAGCTAGGGTTTTAGGAAATTTTTGCTGTCTCCTCACACTATTGGATTGTTCCAGCATCAGCTCACTTTAACCTATCAAAGTATGACCCAAACCTTCCTAATACCGTACTGGAACTGTACAGTACCTTCTTCCCCTGCCTGAGTTCTCAACTTTTACTGTTCCAAACTCCCAACCGGGTTGTCTACGCTCGCCTAGGGTTTGGTGTTATCATTTCTTGCCTGGCTCACAGAGTCCCCAATGACTAAATATTTATAGAAGCATGGCTCCCATGTCATTTCTATCAACCTTAGGAAAACTCCACGAGCAGATTTCACGGGGAAGCCGTGTTTTTACTATCTGCTCAAAACTGCACTTTCAAACTCTCTAAATGCTGATCTAGAGATACAATATTAGAACTCTACACTACTCCTCTTGGAAACACAATGAAAATGTATCAAATCTTCTCTATTAGTATGAATGTAATGTGAAATCTATATATTCTACTCCTATTAGAGCTCTGTTGCAAAACACACGGGGATTTTAAGATAACCACGCTACAACTCAAAACTATGAACTTAAAATAGTAAGTCTACACTAAGAAGCTTTGTTAACAGATGAAAAGTGCTCAATACTATTTAACAAACATAAATATGGTGTTATATCATCCTGCACGGTGACATCAAGTCCACTGTTTCTCAACATGCACAGGTAGTTCTAGAAAATGCAGATTTTAGTTATTCTTTGCAATACAAAACTCAACCACACTGCTAATATTATTATTCAAAGAACTATTTACAATATTAAAGAGCTAGAATATCTTAAATAAACACTATTTCCATGTCAAATAGATGCACAGAGGTCAAATACTTCTCTTTTCTGAAAACACACGGGGTTTTCAAACACAGAAGATACACAGAAAATCTGTTCACCGTTTCTATTTTTCAAACCCAAAAAATTTTACAATCCCAAAATCTAATCTAACTACAAGCCCCTTACAACCACTTTGATGCCATTTGCATAGTTTAAGGGCAGTGGCTCGAGGTTTTTCCCTAATTTCAAGGGATTCTCAAAGACAAGTAGGTGCATGCAAACTAACAAGTTATCATGCAATCACACCACTCTGCCATTATCCTTCCTTTTAGGAATATTATGTCTTCAAGGTCGAACCAATAGCTCCTTAACTATCTTTCAGCATCTTTCTCTAACAATGTGGCTGTGACTCTAACACATACATAATACTTAACCTATGTTGTCCTAAGTTTAGTGAAGCAACATTTAATACTAATGAAAACTAATGAAATTTCTAGTCCTAGTGACTAGCTCTTCCCACACAAGTGCAAGACCTTCTCAAGGTCCAAAACAAACATATCAGAATCCTTGACTTGGCTAAAGTCAAAACAAGCCAAAATTTTGCACAAACTTGGTGGAGCTCAGCCTAGGTGCTCCTGCACCACATACATATTCTAACATCCATTTATCCACCAAAAGTATACTCTATTTTATCCATCATTCTTGTCATTGTTTCCAAAGCTATGTTTCCAATTTCCTCAATAGATTACTTATACACAATTATTTGCCAATATCCCATGTATTCAAAATCTTCTATTTTTTCTTTTTCGATTTACAACAAATAATGCTAACCTATTTTATTCTATATTTATGTTTTCCCCTTTCTAATGTTGTACGAATACAGTAGAAACTCAAGAAAATTAGTCTATTGTAAATTGTGTATGTCAAGTTACTTGTGATTCTTAAGTGCTCTTCCAATAATTGTTTTAGAATTTTTTTGTTTTTGTTTTTGTGCGATATATGATAAGATTCCTTGAGATTTTCCATGGACCTTACTTTCCTTTTTGCTTGGGGGTTTGACTAGAGCCCATGAGACTTCATGATGCTAATATGGTAGGGAGGACAACAAGCGTGAGTTTAGTACTTTTGGATTCTATCATCGTATATTTGTTGTTGCTTGTATACATAGACACACAAATTATGGCACACACTTTCCCATTAAAAAGAATACTCTATTTTATTCATTGTATTTGTCATTGTTTCCACAACTCTCTTATCAAACTTTTTAGTATGTTACTTATACACAATTGTTTGCCAGTATCCCATGTATTCAAAATCTCCTATTTTATCTCTTTTTATTTACAAAAAACAATGCTAACCTATTTTATTCTATGTCTATATTTTTTCCTTTATAATGTTGCAGAGAAGCAATACGAATACAAGGGAATTAATATATTGTAAATTGTCTATTTCATATTCTTTCCTACTCCAACAAGTTGATCTAATGTTGCTCACTCTTATTGAACACCACCAACATGACATGTAAGTACAAAACTTTCCTACTATCAATAAATAGATTTTGTTTACCAACTGTAAATATTATTAATTATTTCACTTGTTTTTTTTTGCAATGAAATTTATTGATAATGCAAATAATATATCTTTCCATGTAGGAAATTAAGCGTACTCAATGACATGCTATGTAATTCATAAACATGAAACTATTTTTTACTAATGACCATCTTCCTTTTGTAGGTGGAAATCTACATAATTATAATCATCAGATGTGTTGTTCATTGGATACATATTTGCATAGCACACATTTCATTTAAAATGGTGGAGATGAAAAACCAAAAGTAACAATTTTTCCCTACAAGGTATGGAGGCAAGTGTAATAAAATCTATGGCATTTTTCATGTCTTTAAAATTCATGACATTCATCATGAAATTATCAGTTATGTTGTTTTCCATGAATTTTATAACATTTCTCATTGCATACCCTGTAGGCCAAAAGTGCTCTGGTGTATACATGTCAGATTTTCTACATGGTGATTATTTCAATTCACTCTTACATATATATTTGCTTCATCACGAGTGCTCGATAAAAAAATGTTCACCACTCCCAACTATATAATGCTAGCATGTCAATAAATAGATTCAATCGGCTGACCGTAAATACAATTAATTATTTTTACTTTTCCATTGTCTTTGATGGTTTTTCACATATACTTAGTCACTTTTAATGATTCCTTTTTTATTCCAATGGGTTGAGTACATCTTTTTGGAAGTGAAATAAATCATTTTTTTCCCACAAAATAAGGCATACCTTTTAATTCAATAAAACTGCATGGATAATAATGATTTTACTTACAAAATTATCAAGTCATGAATGCAATAAATCATCCAGGACCACACAAGAAATTTTTTTTATTCATTTCTAGTACTTATGGAGATCACTAATAAATTTTTATTTGATTAAAATTGATACAAATGTTTTTCTACAAAATCCTTCTCCTGCCATTTCCCTATTTCACTATTCCTATCTATTACATTCATAAATATATAGTATTGTGTACATTGATTTTCTTTTCCATGATACATAATAAAATTCCATGTTATTTATCATGGCTTGCTTGAGCATCTCCATAATGACTATGGAGTTTATTGGTTTCATCATTTCTATAAAGGTTTTTTTGCCTTAGTCATTTTATTTTTGGGTTTGTATAAATGTCTTCAGTATTGGGTGCACCCACATTCAAATAAAACATCAAAAAAGGTGCACAATGCGCACATGGTGGTTGCACAACTTTTCCCTTATTTTTTTTCCTTTCAAGAGGACTTTCAAGACATGTTTTTTCTTGTCGAACATTTCCCTAGGAGCTATATTTGCAAGCTCTATAGTTTCTTCCCTGTTGACACATCATCTCCTTGTCATAGGTTATCTACACCACCTATGAAGATATCTAATTGGAGAGTTTTTCTAACCTGGCCTCTTTTCTTTTCTTCTCTTAGTTTTTGGGATGCAAGTTTTGAGATGACATCTTGTAGTAATGTGAACAATCAATTGTGTCTGTTGCTAGGCTGTTGCTCCTAGGATCTTATCATAGTTGGGTCATATCTTTGCTAAAATATCTAGAGAACATTAATGTAGTAGCTAAGGGGTTAATGCCAAGATCTTTTGCATCCTAAACAAGAGTCTGTGATTCGATCATGTGCTATAAACTATAAACACCTGGTAGTCATTACTTCTAGTTTGAGGCAATGTTTTTCTTTCTTTAGTGGCTATAAAAGGAAGGAGTCGACACCAAAAAAGAGATTTTTTTTTGGAAAAAGATGACCTAGATTTTAACTTTTCAAAAGAGGATCTTCCAGGAGGAACTTTTTTTCTTTAGAAGAATTGTTTCCTTGTAATTTTCTTAAATTTTTAAGAACTAAATTTCAGAAGCAAGCTATAGAACTACTTTATCTTGACAAATTATATCTATTATGTTTTCAACTATTATCGGATTGGGATCCAACCTTTGTTTCAAAGTTTATTTTTAATTAAAGCACAAATTATTGAGGTAAATTTATTGAGACTGTGCATGTATGGCCTTTTTCGAACTTTCTTTCTTTATACTATCATTTTTGAATGAAACATTGTGTTTTGCAAGCTATATTATATTAGTTTAAATAATAGATTTCTATGCTTTATGCTTGTACTAAGAAATCAAACTATGTCATTGGAATTTTTTGTTAACTTTGAAGTTGTTAAGCTTATGTGCTATGTTGTATTAGGAGATAGAGTTCTTTTAATTTCTAAAATAGTATTATTTTACTCTAAGAATTTTTTATGTTTGATCATATCTCAATGAACACTTCCTGCAAAAGGATTTGAAATTCTATACTATGCTTAAATTTAGCCTTTGTTGTTCATTCTCTTTCCAACAATGAGGGGTTGTGGCGTTTTGTGTTCCTTATATCAATCATAGGAAAAATTTGAACTTGAAATGTTGTAAAAGCTTTGGAGTATCATCTTTCATGTTTTATATTTACATCTATCTTTGTCCCTTATCTTAAAACCCCAAAAGAAGAATTGGATTTCTATAAAAAAAATTGGAGGTATTTAGTGAGACGCAATTTGTCCCCCACTCGTTGAATTTCCCATAAGATTGTCGAAGAGGCACAAGCTTTGATGATCAATAGTTATTTTTCTGGCATGCCCAATGGGACAAAAGTTTTTCTAAATGCCTGATTAGAAGTTAGAAATATTTTTTAAATCAAGCTAATGAAGGAAATTGGAAATTTCATGCCAAGATTCCAAATTAGAGTATCTTCGAGAGGTAATTTCTAGTACTCTTAGTTACCTACCTCAAATCCTAGAAGGAGAAGAACTATAGGTTATATATCAATTGTAAGGAGTAATAGAGTAAGAAGTCAAATCCCATTATCAAGAGCCTTATCTACTCCACCCAAAGGTTTAAATTTATAGATAGGATTTCCTATATACCTGATTCATAGAAATATCTTCCTCATTGCTCAAGCACCTCCTCCTTCTCCTAGCAAATTTGTAACATGGGACAGTGGTAGTCTATTACAACCACCCACACCCCTAGATGTATGGATTTTTGTACCGACTAATTCCTTTAAGGCTATCCCAAGATTCTCCAAGGAGGATTTCAAAACCCCTTCTGAACACCTTCAAGATATAGCAGAGGTATGTAGGGTACACAACATATCAGAGGAGAACATCACTTTAAGATTGTTAGCCGCCTCTTTTAAGGGAAAGGCTCAAGATTGGTATTGATCTCTAGCCTCGAGTTCCATTCTTTCTTGGGACTATCTCAGGTAACACTTTTTGAAATCATTCTCTAAAAAGGGAGAACGTTCTTCACTGATGCAACAACTAAGCACCATTAAGAGGGCCCCTAATGAAGCCATGGGCGATTTCAATACTAGGTTCCATAAGACTTGGAAAAGGATTCCCATGACTACTCGACCTCAAGCCATGATGGCATTCACGTTCTACCTAAAGGCCATCAATCTAGACATTACACTTATTGTAACCTCTATCAGAGGGAACACCCTACCTAATGCATACGAGATGGTGTTGTGCATAGAGAATAACCTAATCAATGCTTGGAAACTTCTACCTCAACCGCCAATGCTAGTATTTACAGAAATCTCCAACAGTCACCAAGAGGAAGCTAATCTAAGCACTCCCACCACACAATTAAAGTTGGTTTCCCTACAACCTACGAATGAATACCATACCACTCAAGCCAACACATTGGGTCTCTCATCAATGGTGGTAGATATCATTAATATAAAAGATCTAATACAAAAATTTTCTAATGAGTTGGTCATTATCAAATGGAAACAAGAGACACCTCAAAAAATGACCAGTCAAGTCTATGGAAGAGGAAAACCCCCTTACCAATAGAATCTATATCAAGGATCTTTCAGAGGAGGAGGTCAACAAGCGTCATCGATGAATCAGATAGTTCTAGTTACTACACCATTATAGTCAGTCAAGGGAAATCCAAATAAAGAGATAGTCCCAATCTAGAACAATTTGGTGGAGGATAAAAATGTCAGGTTCTTCCCTTGTAATGATAGCCATATGCCCTTAAATTCTCCAAGGGGAAATATGCAACAAAAGGTGGCCGAACAAAGGAGTAAGGGTATGTTCCCAAATGTAGGAAAATATGAGTCACCTAAAATGGAGAATGCTCACCTCAGGGCATAGATGCAAGGGATGTCCCTTGAACAAGAGTTAGACATTGTACCTGACCAAGCTCTTTTCTCATGGTTGGAGGAAGATGAGGTTGTATTTGCAAATGAATCTCTGATAACTAGAATTTTGCAAGTGTAGTCAAATTATAATACAAAATTGAAAAGAAGGCTCACAAGAGAATATGTACAACAAGCTCTACCACATCCGCAACCACATCAAATTTCTTCCACAAAGAATTAGGCTTTGTCACCCATTGTTTGACCTAGTTTACAGCCATATAATCAGACATCTAGGGAAAAAGAGGAAAATAAGGTACAAGGTTTGGCCCCGATGGAATATTTTCTCCCAAAGAAAAAAGAGATATCATCGTTTAAGCCAAGATCCAAACTATTGGGATGATTAACATGGTGGAACAATTGAAGAAGGCACCTGCCAACATTTCATTGTGGGACGTTATATCAATTCCCTAGCAATAAACCCTACTTCAGGAAGCATTGAAGGTGGAAGGACAAAAGATGTAGGAGGGTATGACTCAGTTGAACAATTAGAGTAGAAATGAAAGATCCACATTTCCCCTTTAGGCTCTGAAATCAATGAATTATAAAAATAATGTGGATAGCATTAAAGAAAAAGAGGTAAGTGGAATAAAACCCACACCTTTCTTTTTGACACTTGTAATAGGAGATAAATTGTTGCACAATAATTTGATTGATTTGGGAGCTAGCACAACCATTATGCCTGGAAGCAAGTGGCAGATGCTCTAAAACTCTAATAGGAGCCCCTTGAAAAGTATATTATGCAATTTGATAGAAAGAAAGTTCTGACTATTGGTCAGATAAGGGATCTATCCCTGACCCTCTTCTCCTACCCAGGCCAAACAGTGACCTAGGAAGTAGTAATAATTGGCATTCCACCAATTTTTGGAATGTGCTTATCAAGATATTTCACTGCCAAACTTGGGGGATACCTAGCACTTGACTAGTCCCACTTGATATTGCAAACCAAATGTGGAGCAAAGATGAAGATTCTATCTAAATCCATGTGTCCCAAACATATTGTAGACGATGCAAATCTATACTTCAGATATGATGATACCCTGACTTTCCACCAGGAGAGGTACTATGTAGAAATTCCTATAGAGGAAGAATGTATAGATGAGTGGATTTCAAAAGAAGAAAAGTTGCTAAATTAGTTCAATGATTTTGATTAATTTTGTGCCTTTTATACAACATGGCTAAGTACCTATTTTATTTTTGACAAAGATCAGGCCTGTTTGAAATTAATGAAGAGACCGAAAGAGCTTGATGATCTATCTTGTAATCATGTGTGGACTGTACCCTTTGAATGTGTCAAGTGCAATGTTGGCCTCAGGATAGGTGCCTAATTTAAATTTTTGATAGGATTGAAATACCTTGGAGCTTATGGTTTTCTATCTCCATGCTTTGCTAGTGAGATTGGATATGAAGTATTGGTCCATGGATCGAATCTAGCAAAAAAATTAGGTATGGGTGTGAAACAAGCTATCAAAAATTTAGAATTGATAGAAAGCCAAATCTACGAGCAAGTAACCACAACAAATACAAGGCTAAGATGCCAAGAATAGGATATAAAGGACCCCATCAAAAAATTTAAAGCTTTCAGTATACAAGGAAATCCTCAACCTCAAGATCACATCATATGTTGGATGTTTCTTATTGAGGCACATTCTCAATCAATTTCTTATCTGAAAAATCAAAGATTATCTATGGTTTGAATGGATTATAGCAACCTTAGTGTTGGAAATTGCAAAAAATCAGCAGTTGGTATGAGGAGCTCCCACAACAATAAAAGAAAGATGAAAGAATTATGTTGCAGATATGATCTCAAAGGGTACAATCTAGGTATAGCCCATTTGATGTCTGCCTTAGAAGAAGGGCCTAGATTAGCCAAGTAGAAACAAAGGATAATCTGCTTGAAGGAAAGCTTCTTGGCAATACATGTTTCCATCAAACAGGGAAGAATTTTTCTAGATAATCATTATTTTTTGACATTGATGTAGTAGTTCTCCCAAGCTCTAACCAAGATAAATATCTCATCATTGATACATAAGTCCTCAAGGGACAATAAAGTATTTACAATGGGATCTAACTGACTCAAAACAACGTCTACCACCAAGTGGGAAAAGTAAGTACACTCAAGAACATAAAATTTTGAGACAATCCAAAGCTCAAAATTAAACATAGGTTTTCTTTCAGGAAAATATAGCCTTGCCCAAGGATTCATACCACATTTCATGAGAATTTTAACCTCATTTTCTCTGATGATAAAAGAGAGAGTGTCTTTTCAAAAAACTCCCAAGGGAACAGTGGTTACTAAGTAGCTAGAGAAGAATGAAGGAAAAAATGAAGAGCATCCCATTACCTCCCCTCAGTAAAGAAAAAGAGAAAAAACATGCATAAATATATCCAAAAAAAAGTTGATAAGATTTTAAGGAAAATAAAAGCCATTTTGGGTTTTCCCAAAAATGTCACACCTCCCAGTGCCCAAGAGCTAGTAGAATCACAAAGGTCAAATTTATTATCAAATACTAGGTTTTTCTGAAGATTTCATCATATTGTGTTGTGAAAGGAAATAGTTCTACACAATCAACCTTGAGGAGCTTAATTGGGTTAATCCAATGTGTTAGGTTGACCACTGTAATAGATTGGCATAGTCATAGATGAGTCACCCTGCCAATGAATCAAATTAAATAGGCTCCAAAGTTTTTTGAGTACAAATTGATGTACGAAAACTCAAAAAAAACCCTGAGGCTGAAAAAAGACAGGGAAATAACCTATGGAGCTACAATTTACCATCATCAACCAATCAAACAATGTTTTGATAAAGACAATTCTCACCTAAAAGAAGGTTCAGTGCAAGACTACCACAGACTTGCTGCAAAGCGAGGACAACTGATTAATTCCAAAGTGTTGTGGAAGGTACCTTGTAGAATCAATGCATGTGAAAGGGTGAGGGCGTACAAAATCAAAGAGATTTTTTTAGATGTTCCAATGAATGGTACTTATCTTATAATTTTCTATTAAAAATCTACAACACTTTTAAAAATTTTAATAGTTTTTACTATATGTACAAACTTTGTAATTATTTTTAATTTTTTTTAGAATAAGGCTTGAATAACACAAGAGGAAATAAAAGCTATACTATATTATGTTTATCATCAAAAAATTATAATATGGTATATGGCTCAAGGCTCAAAAATATCATTTAAATCCCTCTTGAGGAAAACTCAAAAAGTGAAGTAAGCAAAAGTTGTTTTAAGGGAGGCGATGATCAAATAGTCATTTTTTTTTTCCTCCAACAGCAAAGAAAAAAGGGATTCACACTTGGCTTCTACTTCTCCTCTTTTTCTTCTTCTTCCTCTTCTTTTGTTAGGCAGGTTGCAGGCAGGGGCAAAAAACACAATGCATGCAAGTTGCACAGTTCAGACCTAGTGTCTACTCGCTGCGAAGCTACACTAGGTAACTAAAGTTCTTTTTCTAGGAAATCCCCAAAAAAATTTCCACATCGTACTCCCACAGAAGGAAATTGGCCACTGGTAAAGAAGAACAATGGTGCACCTCCACCTCCATAGTGTGAAAATCAATAAGGAAGGGAAACCAGGGCATGTTCATTCTAAAGTCCACGAACATGCGAAGATCCATGGCAGCTACTTGCACTATCTCGCCAAGCCCTTCCATTAGAGAAGTGTAGAAAATATTCTAACACAGTGCAATTATCATGGGCTTGGCCACACCTAGGTCCAGTAGTGAGGCCACGAAGTGTGAGAGAACATTACAATTTCTCTACAGTTGGTTCTCGTTGGTAAGGTAGTCCACACCAACGACCCACTTGAATGCAATCATGATCAGGGGATTGCAATTCTTCACCAATAACTTGATGCAGTTGTTAGTAATCTATCCCACAAAGTATTTATGTGGGCTCCGTGGAAGGAGCCAAACAACCCTTGCTCCTGGGTACCTAGACTAGCATACATCACAATAGTAGTGAAAAATGGTAGAGAAGGAGTAGGTAGAAGGCTAGCTAAGTTAAAGAACTATATGCTTGAATGAATATAACAAACGGTGGTGTAGCTATATATAGAAAAAGCTACTGAAGAAACTTCACCAACAGGATGTTTATTTTTGGTTCGGCGACAATGGAAAATTTTGAGGCAAAATGGGGCAAGGTTGGAAAATCGTACGAAGGATCTAGTCAAATGCCTTGAGAAATAAATTTTGGCATTAGGGAGTAAATTTCCTCATACACTAATGGTTGATGCATGTCCTTTCCATCATCAGCACCAACATGTCCGCTAATGAGAAAAGAAATGGATTAACATGCTAAGGCTCTGAAAAAATAATGAAGGTGTCTTTTCAAAAGTACCTTGTGTCATCTTAGCATGTTCCATATGATGAAAAGTATGCCTTCCAATGTAAAGAATTAAAGGAAATAAGAGGTGGTGGAAGGAATATACTATTTCCATTTCTATGGATTTTTTAGTTTTCCCAAGGGATATGGATCTTCGATTAGCACGTATTTCTCTAGTGGTAGAATTTAATGAGCCATCGATAGTAGTAAAGTCATAACTACATGCAAAGCTTTGAAATTAATTGCACTCAAAAGAAGGTTAATTTTTGCAAGGAAAAGCGGTTGTTGTAACTAGATATTTTATGTATCACTTTCAAGCAGTCATGGCAGAAGCATCTACCTCTGGCAAGCAAGTCGAAGTACCAAACAAAAGACTAGATTATGTAGATGTCTTTGGGCACTACTCATTTAATAATGCCCTAGCTCTAGAAGAACAACCATTTGAATGCTGCAAGAAGCTTCAACTTGACAAACACATTTTGGGGGAGGCAGTTCAAGATATAACTAATAATTTTTATGACCCTTGATTATCCACCAACCCTAAAAATCTTAGGAAAGGTTCTTTTTAGAGAATGCTAGCCCATGATTCTATAGAGGGTTTTGTATTTCAGCTTTGGAACAGTGGCCTACCATAGTTTGTGCTACTTGTTGTTCATCGATGCCTAAAGCTGGTTGACACATGTGCAAAAAGGTTTAATAGAAATACAAAAACTGTTGAGGGCCACTGGGTCAAGATCACCATTTCGGCCCAAGCTATCTGGGATATGATGTTTATCCATGTGGGTTGGGTTGTAGACCCTTTTAATGAAGAAAAAATGGATGTCCTAGGGTAAGATATGATTAGGCAGATAATTTTTTATGAGGATGAAACAAAGGAAAGGCCACAAATAGGACAGATTTGTTGGCCCTTATCACGAAGAAAATTCAAGAAGGATGTATACATAGTTTTTGTTCTCAATGTTGGCTTGGGTTTTTGGTTTGAACGATGATGAAGAGGTTAATCCTTTCCATTTTTATGTAGGCCTTGCACTCAAAAGAGAAAGAGTGTAGAGGTGCTATGATTTCATTGATGTAATGGCTGAGAATATGAAGCTATAGTTGAGAAACTATAGTATGGAGTCCAAGTTCAAGTATTCTTCCATCCTAGTTCATTTACTATTACATCAAAATTCTAAGTGGTTAGGGAGAAATGTGCTAGTATCTAGGATAGATGAGAGAGGTTATATCCAACCAATTTCTATGTGGACCGCCATGTTTCCAAGAATAGGAGATTACTATCAGTTTGTAGATTATTTTTTGAAACAAGAGGTACAAGATTTACTGCCTCATGTTGTTGACCATTTTTCTTAGGAGGTTATAGAATGGATAGAGCATCCACCTATCCCAATCGATTACTTCATTGGTGAAGATTTCACATTCATCAGGTTTCATGGTTTACCTAGGGAAGTTTTTTGACTCCCTATATTTGTGACAAATAAAACTTTTGTGCTAGAGGCTCACTAACAAGTATCTACTATCGATAGAATTTATGGTGAAAGAAGGAATAAAGCAAAGCTCTGCGATCTTCCACTTATGATTGTAAAGAGTCAAGTGGTATTAAGCAAGCAAAAAGATGACAATGAGATCTAGAATCGTTTGGTTGCTCCAGGTTTGGTCCTCATTTGTGACAAGTGGAATTATAACCTGGATGGGCGTTTTAGCTTAAGACACGAGTTCAGGGAGTATTTCCAAAGAAGGAGAAATCCTACTCAAGAGAGTGCATAAATATACATCAACTTGGCCCATATACCAGAGGAACGACCAAAATGGCTAAGTTTTTATGAGCCCTAAGCACAATACTAGAGGAATCTCCTAATGAGAAAATCTCTTAATGCACAACTAAGGTGTAAGGCATGGTTAGAAACAAAGAAGGAAAAATTTTGGAGCTTCTGACAAGAGATGAGGAATCTAGGCATTTTGTTTAGCAGCTTTGAGCTGGATGAAGAATTTGAAGATGCATATGATAGGGAAGTTTATTTTGACAATAGAAATCGTGAGACAAGCCATGAAGTAGAGGAGAAATAGGTTCTACTCCTAATTCATAGACCTTAGGTACTCAAAAATTGAAGAAATTAGGGGACAAGGGGTCCACAAGCCCCGTCCACATCCCAAGCTTGAAGCAAAGGAAAGGAGGCCCAACAATCCCCAAAAAGACCCTCAACAGCCACTAATGTCTGAATATCGAAGGACTCCATCGGAAGGAGATTGGAATGTGATGGCTAAAATTGTGTGAATTGAAGGAAGATCTAGGACTTAAGTACCCCTAATATGTTGACCCATCAAGAGGAAGAAGTGGAGTCCACCTTGCATAATGTTTCATTGAATACAACTCAAGTAAGTTTTTCTCCCCCTCTTCTTCCTATTTCTACATCTCTCATACAACCCCAGTCTCTTCCTATTGAAATTAATTATCCATCTTTGGTTCTTGAACTAGTAGTGATAAATGAAACCCTTTCCATTGAAAATGAACCCATTGAAACTCTTTCGCACACCGAGAGAGTGTTATCCACCGCAACTACCTTTGTATCATTAGTTGCTTTTTCTAAAGCCCCCATTGAAACCACCAAAGCTATGGCTTTTCCCATTACTCCCAACCTGTCTACTTCTGGGAAGGCCCCTCTCCATCAACCCTTTTTTACTTTTACCCTTATTATTTCTTCCCCTACTCCTTTTGGAATTCTACCCTTTTCTATGATCATGCTGCCATTTATGTCTCCTCACACTTTATATGTATCTAAAGTCTCCCCTACTGTCACCCTATTTGAACTACCCATTGGTGCTCCCATTATAGTTCAAAGTGTTGTTGTCCATCAGACTCTTCAAGGTCATTTTGATGCCACCAAATAGTCCTGAAACACCAGGAAGTTGAAGATGTTGTCAAAGTGTACTGAAAGGATTGCCACCAAGAGGATTGAAGCTTCTTTTAATGAAGAGAAGAACTTCATTCTTATCACCACAATGAGGCATCTAGTTTCTAAACCCAAAGGGAAAATGTAGATGGATGACTATGACATTCATTTCATGGGTCTAGATCTGAGTGAAACTCCCCCGCACAATAAAATGGTCCTCACCAAAACCACACAAAAGATGGTATGTGTTGATTATGAATGATTGGATAGGAAATTAAGGAAGCACAAGGCTGAGTTGGAAAATGTGAAAGGGGAAATGAATAGGTTGCAGAATAAGGTCTAAGCCAAAGATGCTAAAATAACCTGCGTGAAACAAATTCAAGGCCAACAAGGAGATGTGTCCATGTTTCTTGAAGAATGAATAGGTTCAACTACGTGCTAAAAATGAAAAATTAAAGAAATATTTGAGTGATATCAAATCCCAAAATATTGACAATCTATGGAGAGTTTAGATTGAGGCAAAGGAGTCAAGACAAGAAGTTTGAAGACTAAGCTCTGAGTTGGAAAATGCTCTTCAAGAGAAAGGTCAAATAGAAGAGAATACCAAAGTAACAGAGGCTCATTGGAACTAGGAGTTAACTACTACAAGAAGGTTTGGATCCTTCTCTCTGATGAGAAGGTTAGTGGCTATGCATTGGGAGTAGATAGCGACTGATGTGTGTATATTGGGACCTGCCTTACAATTCTTAAGGGATGTACAAGAAAAAAATTCCAAAGTTGGTCTGATGGTTGATCATTTCATACAAACATTTTAACCTCGAGTGGTAGACTCCCAAAGTTTTATTTCCAAATTGAGTATTTCCATCGATTTGATTCTTAGAAGAGCAAAAATTCTTGATCGAAGGGTCACATCCATCAAATACAATGAGATTATCAATTACCACCTACTTGTGGTAAAATGAAAAGATCATCAGATGAGATTGAACAAAAGAGTCACTGAGATAAAAAAAAAGGATTTCGTTGTTTTGTTTAGTTTTGGGTTACCTCCTCTTCTCTCCCCAGATGAAGACATGCTAACAATGGAACAAATCAATGAGGCAATCTGATGAAAGATCCAAACTACTGCTAAACTTCCAAGCTCGAGTGTTGTACCCACGTTGGATGATTTTGAGTGTGAAATCCATCCTCTTTCTCAGCTCTATTATCACCTAGGTGTAATCTCTTCCAAATAGGGCATCATCTCTTTCAAGGAGATTTTTGATCTGGAACAAACATACAAATAGATTTGGAACCTTGTTTTACCAACTAATGTAGATTGGGAAGCCTAACACACCACTTTCATCAAACTCTAGGAACAACTAGACACCGAGGTTCGAATCTCCACAGAAGCAAAGACCCCTGTCAGTTGCTAGAACTATAAAGGTTTTTTTTCCTTAGTAATTTTATTTTTAGGTTTGTATAAACATCTTCAGTGTTGAGTGCACCTATGTTCAAATAAAACATTGAAAGGGTGCACAATGTGCCATGTGGTGATTGCATGGATTTTTCCCTTTTATTTTCCTTTTGGAAGGAGTTTTTGGACATGTGTTTGCTTGTTGGATGTTTCCCTGGGAGCTATATTTGCAAGATTGGGAGTTTCTACCTTGCTAACATGTCATCTCCTTGTCACGGGTTATCTGCACTGCCTATGAAGATATCTAATTGGGGAGTTTGTTTGAGCTAGCTTCTTTTCTTCTCTTAGTTCTTGGGACAAAAGCTTTGAGACGACATCTCACAATAATGTGATCAATCAATTGTGTTTGTTTCCAAGTTGTTTATCCTAGGATCTAATTGTAGTTGGGTCTTATCTTTTCTAAAATATCTAGAGAACATTAATGCAGTAGCTAAGGAGTTAATGCAAAGATCTTTTGTGGCCTAACAAAGACATTGTGATTGGATCATGTGTTGTCAACCGTCAACACCTAGTAATTATTACTTCTAGTTTGAGGTGGTGTTTTTCTTTCTTCAGTCGCTATAAAAGGAAGGTGATGACACTAGAAAAAGAGATTTTTTTTGGAAAAATGATCTAGATTTTAACTTTTTAGAAAAGGATCTTCCAGGAGGAACTATTTTTCTTTACAATAATTGTTTCCTTTTTAAATTTCTTAAATTTTTAAGAACTATATTTCAGAAACAAGTTATAGAACTAATTTATTCTGGAAAATTATATCTATTAAGGTTTAAACTATTATTGGATTGGCATCCAACATTTGTTTCAAAGTTCAATTTTAATTAAAGCATGAATTATTGAGGGGAATTTATTGAGACTGTGCATGTATGGCCTTTTACAAACTTTCTTTCTTTATACTATAATTTTCAATGAAACACTGCTTCTTGCAACCTATATTCTAGTAGTTTAAATGGCATATTTCTATGCTTTATGCTTGTACTAAGAAATAGTAATTTCGAGAGAAATCAGACAATGTCATTGGAATTTTCTATTAACTTTGAAGTTGTTATTCTTATGTGCTATGTTGTATTAGGAGACATAGTTCTTTTAATTTTTGAAATACTATTCTTTCACACTAAGGATTTTTTTATGTTTGATCGAACCTCAATGAACATTTCCTATGGAAAGATTTGAAATTCTACACTGTGCTTGAAGTTATCCTTTGTTGTTCATTCTCTTTCGAACATTGAGGGGTTGTGGCATTCTATGTCCTTTACATCAATCATAGGAAAATTTTGAGTTTGAAATTTTGTAAAAGTTTGGTGTATCATCTTTCATGTTTTACATTTACATTTCTCATTATCCCTTATCTCAAAATCCCAAAATAAGATTTGGATTTCTATAAAAAGCCCGAAGGTATTTAGTGAGATGAAATTTTTCCCCCACTCACTGAATTTCCCATAAGACTATCAGAGAGGTGCAAGCTTTGATGATTAATAGTTCCCTCATCATGCCCCACTCAACAAACACAAAATGGTAAGTGTTTGCTCATATTCTAGTTCATCATATTCATTGTTCTAATATACTAATATAATTTTTTTGGCTACCTCAATTTTTTGGTAGGTTGGAGGCTATTAAAATGGTTGGGTTGTGCAATCAGTAAGTCATTTTTCTTGGGAATTTTGCATAAATGATTAATTTATTGTTTATATCTTTCATTCTCTACTTATTGTTCATTTTCATACCAACTTTCAGGGTTTGAACATTGATGCGCTATGTAATTTCCAAATTGTTCAATAATCTAGCAACATAATCCAATCCTCCTTCTGGTTCTCAAGCATAACCAATAGTACATGTAAGTGCAAAACTTCTCCATAATCAATAAATAGATTATTTATCCCCCTCTCAAATATTATTCATCATTTCTACTTTCTAATTCTGTTTATTGATTTTTGCTATATATTTACTAATCTTTGATCCTCCCTTACTCATTTTCTTTCCATGTCCATTGAAATACCTCTCTTTTCTATTTGTAGGTGTTAGGCTAAATGATAGATGAAAATTCTAAAAGATGGAACTCCACAAAATTTCCAGTGGATGCTTCATATTTCTTTTTCTCGGGAGTTTGTCTAGGGTCCATGTGGCTCCATGATGCCAATATGGAAGGGTGGATAACGAGCATTAGTTTTTTGTTTTTCATTTTCATTCCACTTATCTTTTCTCACATAGATACATGTATTGAAAACATGGTTTGTAAAAACATGTTTATTTTGTACTACCAAGTGGTCACATCTTTAGCTTATGTGCTATTTGTTTGAAGTTTCTATTTATTGAGAAGCCAAAATTTAATCGTCCAGTATGTGTAACATATCTATACTTCCAAAATGGCTCTTTTCAAAATGTAACTGAATCAATATATTGTCTTAGATATTTTGTACTAAACTTTCCCCTCCTACAACATTATCTTTTTTGAGTCTCCAATTGCACTATGCAATCATTCATTTAAAAGTGGATTTTTTTATTCTCAACTACATTGTAATTTATAATACTTGTGTTCTATGAAAATTTTTACTGTGGATTCCGACTCATCTATGATTTAGCTATAATTATTAACTATTCTTTTAGGAGTTATTTTACAATTTCCCTATTTTTTCTATAATATTTAGTGGCAAATAATCTACGTTGAATCTTCAATCGGGAAACCAATTTTTACATACAAATTGGTGTCACACCTTGTCTAGAGAGTAATAGAATTACAAGTGGAGATGCCTATAGCTAATTTCCATCTCTCATCAAAAAACACATGAATACTATCAAACCCCAATCCAAATACCTGTAAAACACAGCAAAAGAACACATTAGGAGATCATATGCAAGTAAGAAGAAGGAATCCCCATGAAATCCAATAGCAAATCTTAAAATAGGAAATAAAGCAAGAATAAAATGAAAGAACAAGAAAGTAAACTAAATCCTATTGAAGACAATGAAAACTCTTGATCCCATGGGGGAATTGGTGCCAATTTTCATGTGAAAATTGGACCTTTCCCAACTACAATGCTAGCTTTGATGAAGTGATGAAGATTGTGATCCACTTTTATGAAGAATGATGAGTGCTTCAAGACAAAAATCTGCATAACCTAGCTATAAATTTGAAAATATGGATGAAGATTTGCTAAATATTTGAGCATAGTAAGTTTACTCAAATTGTGGATGATGAAATGAGGAGATTAGCCTCTTATTTAAAGAATGAGAAGATGGAAGAATGTCCAAAATGGAGCAATGTGGGATTAAGAATTAGGAAATGGAAAAGTGCCACTTGTCAACTTGTGAGTTGATGGAGGATGTGCAAGTTTTGAAGAATGTGTCGATAAATGCATATATTTGAATTTTGAATTTGTTGAAATGACATGTAAGAGGGAAAGAAGGTGCATTGAATGCCAGTTGGCTCAAGGAAAAAGGACTTTGTAAGAGGAGTAAATTCCTTGTTGGAAGGACAAAGTCCACTTGGATTTTGAATTCAAATTTGAGGAATATTCCTTAAAAGATGCCTTGTTGAAGAAAATAGAGATTTAATAAATCAACTAACTCTATTTTCATGTGCAAGTGGTAAAAGATGGAGGATGGGACATGAGAAGAGATTAAATTAATCAAAGTTAATTAATTTAATGAAGGGATTAAATGATGTGACCTATTTGGCTTAAATTTTTGGATTTATTTAAATCAAATATGAGAAGAATGTGATAAAAGGATTAGTTAAATAATGACTTATGATTTATTTAATTAAAAGAGATTCAAAGTTAGATTAAACTAAATAAGGTTTTAATTTATTTAATTTAATAGATAGACTTTAAAGATTTAATCAAATAAAATTAATTATTTAATTAAATAGGATAATTAGATCAGACTGGTTAATTTAATATCGGGAAATGATGACTTAATTAGATAGTTGATTTATTTAATTAAGAGAGGAATATTGATGAATTTAATCAAATAAAGGTATTTGATTAAATGGTTAGACTAAAGAATGATTCGAGATGAAATGATGTTAGTGGTCGGGATCAGATGTCTAATGTCAATCAATACATTTTACGTTTCTACAAATACTAAAACTTTAATTTCAAAAATGATAGACATATACTAATTATAAAAAGTACTCAATATTGGACACCTTCCTTTCATGGAAAAAATGTGTATTTTTTTGTCCAATTTTTAAAAATACACATATGTGTGATGACCCTTACAAAAAACTTCCATTAACTTCAAAATTAAATAATTAATTGATTGAATAACCTACACAAAAGGTGACAATATATATGTGCATCTGTTGCCAATAAATATAAAACTGAAATATTCTTGCTAGAAGAAACAATTATTTTAAATTTAATATTTAATTTAATTTTTAAATTCCCACTTTTAAACAAATTTAAAAATTGATTTCCAAAATTTCTAATAGTATACAATCTTACTCATTTGTTTCATTTACTATCACATTTCCATGCAAATAAAAAGCTTCAACCCTCCTCACCACAAATGTTGCCCACCACAGTAGGCCCCTATTGGTTGATTGTCACATGCCTGTGCATATGACTCCTAGTTTATATTGAATCAAAGAAGGAATCTATAAACCTCTTTTTATTTTGATGAATAGGCAGCTACTCGCTATAAACCTTTTTTTGTTTTTCTAATATAGACTTTATAAGAGGAAATTTGTGTTTTTTAAAATAATTCAATTAATAAATATATCACATTTTATTTAGATTTGGATTTTTATTTCGATGAAATGATTTAATAATATTATAGATTAATTAGTGGTGTATTTTTTTTTAAAATTTGATTTATTTTTTAATCTTTAAATTTATTCATTGTTTCTCATTTATACTTATTCTCATTAAATTAAATCTTATTCAATTCTTCTTTACAATTTTTTTCATATTTTACTATTTATATGGTAGTTATTACATCTACATTTTGTACCCATATCCATATATTCACTCCATACCTAAAAATTATACACTTTTCCACCTAGGTTCAATCTCACATCACTCAACATTTATCCTAAAGTGCTTGGTATTGAACCTCAAATTTAAAATTATTAATATTCAAATTCCTCGAATCTTGTCCTTTCTTATTGTAGACATCTAAAATTAACCACTATTTTTTTCACGCTAACTTTTCCTCAAATTATTTAAATAATTCATTACTTAATTATATATTTATGCATCATTTTTCTTTAGGTCCCCTTGTTCTCATAAGGTTGATTGATTAAATTAATTAATTGTAAAACCTTGGTTCATAACTAAATCATTAATTTAAACTTGTTTAATTAGTTGATTAAAGTTAATTAACCCTCCCAAATTACTTCAACATAATCAACTAACTATTCCATGATTAATTAAATAGTTATGATAATTAGATCCTTCATTATCACTTCTCCATTATTTAATCTCACAACATCATTAATCCTTATCATTTTAATCCTAGCTATTAAGTCTATTTACATGGACTAAAATCTCAACCATTCTCTTCCTATGTTTCTTAACTCTTCCTCAAGCTCCCACATATGTGAACATACCAATTTAGCCATTTTTTCTCACACATGTATGAGTAAGCCACCTTGGAAGAATAGTAAACTTCCACCCCAACCTAGTGTAAAAGTAAGAAGTTGGATCTACATATAGGGGAAATGTTAGACACAAATAAAATAAATACTAAATATTAACCAATACTAAACAATGTACCCAAGCCTTAAAATAGAATTAGTACCAATTACAGTTTCGAATCTTGGCCTAAATGGGTTCCTGTTTATGAAGGGTATCCATATTCTAGAAGAATTTATTTTTAAAAAATATTGTGAACTCATTTTTTCCCAACAATAGTGACATGCCAATGACAACTAGGAATGGGTACTCACTTGTCCACCTCTTGCTAGCAATTTTTTCCACATGACACCTCCTCCCGTGAACCTCACACCTCAAGAAGACCTCTAGGTAAGTTTTTTTCTTTTCTATGTAATTTTTAATTAAATTTAGCGTTTAAATTATGATTTATATTATTGGTTCATCCCACAATAATGGTTCCTAAACTTGACACAATGATTTACTCTTCGAGGGATTTCATCTAAAGGGTTTTAATTGAAGAGGGTTAGATGAGACCCCCTTGGATAGAACCCATCTAGTCTTAAAACATACCCACTCCTTTGCACCTATCAAAATATTAGAAAAACACACTTTTTCTTTAACATTTGAGGGATTAAATAAATTCATTTAGAAATTATGTTTTGTAAGTATGTAGCTCACATCATAAGGTTTCAAAAAAGTATCATTTTAAATATTTTAAATTTTATTATTATATTTATATTCTATTTCTTGAGAATGTTTTTCTAAGTAAACATCAAGGTATTTGTTTCAAACACATGAAAAAATAGAAAAATATAGAAAATTTCTAAAAACTATGTGTGCACTATGTATTGATGTTCTTGTTTCATTAAAATAATAATAATAATTCCAGTACATACAAAAAAAGTTATGCATAACATACACCTATTTATTTATTATAATTACTTTGACTTCAAAAATTAAAAAAAAATATGTAATAAAAAATTATGAAAAAAAATCATGCATTAGATAAAAATATATTAAAAATCAAAATTTTAAAAATTATAATTTCATCATTTCAATACAAAAATTTATGTGTGACGACATAAACTTCACTTTTGAAAAATTTTGTTTACTATAAAAATAAGTTATTAAAAGTTACCTAAAAAAGATCACAATTTACATCTATTCTTTTTAAAATATATTTAGAATCTACACAAAAAACCTCACAAGTCATTCGTTCATGCCATCTCCAAATTAGTAATGGTTTAGTTGCTATAGGTTTCATAAAATGAAATTTTGTAAAAAAGTGTTGATATTAGTGTCCAACTTGGCCAAATTTTGGGACATAATATTGTGGGCTGGCCCTATTAGGGTTTAAATTTTATGTTTATAAATGAAACCTTTAATTGAGAAAATAAATGTATGTAATTTAAACTTGTCCATACCAAATAAACCCTAAAGAATAAACATAAAACCCTAAATACTAAATGTAAAACCATAAACAATAAATTTAAAACATAGAAAATATAAAATATAAATCCTCAACCCTTAAATAGATCAAAACCATAAAATTGAAATTAGATGTGTGCAAGGAAAATGATGTTCAAAGTGAATGAAATTTATAATAGAATCAAACAAAACCCAAAAGACTAAGAAAAAATCATATTAGGCCCAAGAAAGATCAAACCTTCATGAATTTATTTGAAACTCGCATATATCTAATCCCTCATTGAATAGATTGACCCAAGATTATCGATTTTGGTGTGTGCTCACTTGATTTTGGCAACACAATGGTATTATTTTTCTCAAAGTTGCATGATTGATGAAAAATGGTTGTGTTCAATAATATGAGGGGGGAAAGAGGATGGAAGATTCGGATTTGATAGATTAAAAGATCAAGGGTAAAAAATGCATGATACATCTCCCCTTATAACATGTTGCTATGTTGCATCATGAGGAGAGATGAGATCTCAAGCTTAAGATTGTGACAAGTGTCATAAGGAGAGAGCTTGAGATTGAGATAGGTACTTGGGAGGTACCTTGGGAGATGGGGGAGATAATTATGTTATAGTAATCATGCATTAGCTAATAATTAATTAATCTTCAATTGGTTATTAAGCTAATTCATTTCATGCACTTAAGCTAAAATTTTGAGTGTTTTTTGTTAACTAGAGGGAGATTTTATTATATCATTTTGTCTCATCACATAAGATGATGATATTTATATGATCTTGTAGACACCTAAATTTAATCACTTCCATATGATTAAATTTGTTGCATTCATGTCTATTAATATTAATTTATTAAATTAATATTACACCCTTTGTCCCATAAAGTATTTAATTTAATAATTAATACTTTATCGTTTACCCTATTCCTCTCCAAATTAAATAAATACACTAATTTATTTAATTTAGTCATTCTGCCTCTTTTTTTTTATTTAAAAATCAATTTAAAATTCCTCACTTTCTCTCTCCTTGTCACATCCTCCAACATTTGCCACTTGCCTCTAACCTTCTGTTAATTAGCCTAATCCAATATTTGCACAACCTTAACCAAAATCATTAACTAAATTTAGCACCTCTTTTTGGTCAATTCTTCCATTTTTCCTTTTTCATGTTAACCCTCTCTCCTATGTGAATTTTTAATTCACATTTATTCTTCCTAGATTCCCCTCTTTTATATGTGAATTTTTAATTCACATTCCATTCTCCCAAGGCTTCTAGAACCTTGGACTTGTCACAATCTCCACATGTGACCAAGTCCCACCTTTTTGGAGCCCACCTTTTATCCTCTAGATCATCCTATGAATGTGAATTTTTAATTCACATTTATATCCCCAACCACCTTTCCTTTTCCCATGTAGATTTTTGAGGAATTCTAAAATTCCTCAAATGTCCCTTTCACTCCCACTTGGGGACAAGAAATCCCCTTTTGTGGAAATCCTCTCATCCCCCAAGGTGCATGTCCTTTTCCACCTCATGTACCTTTTTGACAACTCATTTCCATCTCATCTCCCTTGGCCACTTCACCCTCCACATGTCAAGATGTGAGGGCTTGTGGGTTCTCAACCCACCATAGCCCTTCATCTTGACCTTGTTGGATCAATCTTGACCCTTGAATTCTCTAGAGAATTCAAATTCTCCTATAAATACCCCCCCTTCAAGGGCATTTACAAGACTTTAGATTTGAGCACCCTTATGCTATCATTTTGCATTCTCAACATTTTACACTTCCATACCTACATGCTGTCCATTTGAATCCTCAAGCATTTGCAATCAACTAATCATCTTTGCTAATCATCTTGCCTATAGAATCTTGCATTTTAGTCATTCAATCTACCATCTAAGGAGCACACAAGCTATTCAAATCGAAGGCTAATCAAGGAGAAACCAACAACAAGGAAGGTGATATTGTCCTATTTTGTTTATCTATTTCCTTTCTTATTCTAACTCTCTTTCGGCTAATCTTGAGGTGTCCTTGGTAGTTTATCATTTCATATTTCTTAGTTATTTTTCACATTTATAATAGCATAAGATATCAAGGTTCACATTTCTGGCACGCCCGGTGGGACCCACAAACGGGTCTTTGCATTTAATCCCTGTTTTAGCTAAGATTTGTGCAGGAAAAGGTCGCAGAAGGGCGGAAGCGCCCCTGTTTCTGCCGCAGAAGGGTGGAAGCGCCCCTGTTTCTGCCGCAGACGGGTGGAAGCGCCCCTGTTTCTGCTGCAGAAGGGTGGAAGCGCCCTCTGCCTTGCTGCAGAAAGGCGGAAGCGCCCTCTGGTCTGTTCCAGAAAGGCGGAAGCGCCCCACATCTCAAAATTTTACTTTCCTCTAACAAGTGGGCTGAAATCAGGGATAAATTTTCTTGTTAAAATAAAATAAAAAATTAAAAAAAAAAAAAAGATAAAGAAAAAAAAAAAGGGAGAGATTTTTTCTAACACGTTTCTTGTAGTGGGAGGGGCGCAGTTTTCTTGTTTCCTTGAAAATCTAACAAGTTTGTTGCAGAAAGGTGGCAGCACCCCGCCTTGTACGCAGCGCCCCGCCTTGTACGCAGCGCCCCACCTAGTACATAACGCCTCACCTTGTGCGCAGTGCCCCTGTCTTGCTGCAGAAAGGCGGAAGCGCCCTCTGCCTTACCGCAGAAAGGCGGAAGCGCCCTAATTTTTACTGCAGAAGGGTGGAAGCGCCCCAAAACAACACATTTCAGAAGGTAAAACGGTCATTTTTGCTTCATTTTTACTCCTATTTTTTGCTGTTTTCAAATAGTAACCCTCTAACATCGTTTTGGGCAAGAATAGTGGTGTTTTTTGCTAACGTTTTGCAGCATTTTGTGGCGAAATTTGACCAAGGACGAAGGAGAAGATAGCTAACATCTGCTTGCAGGGCCATTCATTTGATCAAATTTTTGAAAAAGAAAATTATCTGTGCTGTCCTTGAACATAGTCTAATTAGGGGGATTAAACTCTGTTGCTTGCTGTGCTTGTTTATTTTTGGTGTTACCCAAGGGAGCATTAGCTTGTTTTCGCTTTCCCCTTGCACTTCGTGTGAGCCTGGGGAGTAGTTGGAAACGGTTAGTGTTTTCTTTTTAGTGGGACCTGCTTGGGGATTTCATCACCCCAAGGGACGATTCCAACCACATGTACCGGCGGGGTATATAAAGGGGGGAGAACGAAAGTTGTACCCCAATCCAGTTGCGTCGTAATTGGCAGAGCGTCGAAGCTAGGGTGATACCTAGATAGATGTGAAGAGTTGGTCAGGAAACCTTCGATTATCTATTTGGGGTCCGACTCGCTTATTGTGGTGGTGTTCACGGTTGTGCCTCACGTACCGAGAGTATATCGAGGACTCCCTAGAAGCCTTGTGCATCCTAGATTAAGACTTTGCCTTGCCATACCCTTAATATTAATCATAGGATTGTGCTTGCTTGAAGTGTTTTCTGTGAAAAACCTGTGAAATCTTTGATATCTCGGCCTTACTTTATCATTTTTCATCCTTGCCATAGCCTCTTCTATTAAAATCAAGTTCTGTCCCGCTGCAGAAGGGTGGAAGCGCCCCTGATTCTGCTGCAGAAGGGTGGAAGCGCCCCTGATCCTGCTGCAGAAGGGTGGAAGCGCCCCTGATCCTGCTGCAGAAGGGTGGAAGCGCCCCTGATTCTGCTGCAGAAGGGTGGAAGCGCCCCTGATTTTGTTGCAGAAGGGTGGAAGCGCCCCTGATTTTGCTGCAGAAGGGTGGAAGCGCCCCTAATTCACTGCAGAACGCTGCCAACGCCCCTGATTTTGCTGACAACGCCCCGAAAGTACCCCATTTGGATTCATTTAGTCTCTAAATCACCACTTAATCATTCCCAGCTATCATCCCATTGTCCTAATCCTCCATTTCATCATTTTAAGCCTCCCAAAACCTCCATTTCATCCATTATACCATCCCAAATTTTCACGAATCACATCTAATCTACCTTTTCATTTTAATTTTCCATTCACAAGTCAATACCCTCACCTAACAAACATCGCAACTTTAC
>VDFB02193867.1:103128278-103177275 GCA_007258455.2 Sequoia sempervirens
AAAAAAAATCCAGATTTAAATTCCTCCTTTCTCTCTCCTTGTCACATCCTCAGCATTTGCCACTTGCCTCTGGCTTATACGTTGAATTAGCCTAATCCAATATTTGCACAACCTTAACCAAAATCATTAACTAAATTTGGCATACCTCTTTTTTGGTCAATTCTTCCATTTTCCTTTTTCATGTTAACCCTCTCTCCTATGTGAATTTTTAATTCACATTTATCCTCCTAGATTCCCCTCTTTTATATGTGAATTTTTAATTCATTCCGATTCTCCCAAGGCTTCTAGAGACCTTGGACTTGTCACAATCTCCACATGCGACCAAGTCCCACCTTTTGGAGCCCACCTTTTACCCTCTAGATCATCCTAGGAATGTGAATTTTTAATTCACATTTATATCCCCAACCACCTTTCCTTTTCCCATGTAGATTTTTGAGGAATTCCAAAATTCCTCAAATGTCCCTTTCACTCCCACTTGGGGACAAGAAATCCCCTTTTGTGGAAATCCTCTCATCCCCCAAGGTGCATGTCCTTTTCCACCTCATGTACCTTTTTGACAACTCATTTCCATCTCATCCCCCCTTGGCCACTTCACCCTCCACATGTCAAGATGTGAGGGCTTGTGGGTTCTCAACCCACCATAGCCCTTCATCTTGACCTTGTTGGATCAATCTTGACCCTTGAATTCTCTAGAGAATTCAAATTCTCCTATAAATACCCCCCCTTCAAGGGCATTTACAAGACTTTAGATTTGAGCACCCTTATGCTATCATTTTGCATTCTCAACATTTTACACCTCCATACCTACATGCTGTCCATTTGAATCCTCAAGCATTTGCAATCAACTAATCATCTTTGCTAATCATCTTGCCTATAGAATCTTGCATTTTAGTCATTCAATCTACCATCTAAGGAGCACACAAGCTATTCAAATCGAAGGCTAATCAAGGAGAAACCAACAACAAGGAAGGTGATATTGTCCTATTTTGTTTATCTATTTCCTTTCTTATTCTAACTCTCTTTCGGCTAATCTTGAGGTGTCCTTGGTAGTTTATCATTTCATATTTCTTAGTTATTTTTCACATTTATAATAGCATAAGATATCAAGGTTCACAGATCTAATCCATTTATTATTTAGGTTTTCTCCTATAAAGAACTCACCCTCATTGTATTATCCCTTGATCTCCTTGAAGAATCTTGATGTTCATTCTGTAAGTTTTTCTTGTTGAGGAATAGTAAATAATTGTTTTTAAATCTCTTGCATGGAAGGTGTTTTTTTTCATTATTTGATCTTGCATCTCATGTTTATGCATAATTCCAACACTTTTTCATAAAGGCCTTCATCCTCCAACATTATCAAGGTATGGGATGAAAAGGAATAAAGGAGTTTCACATTATTTTTAGGTACTCTTAGAAGAAAGACCCATGTGTAAAAGAGATGTGGGGTCATTTCCAAAAGGAGAAACATTAATGTTGAGGGGAAAAATTTGAAGTGAAATAAATAGAAAGGGATTATCCATTTCCTAATCATAAGGTTATGAATTTGTAAATGAATAGGAGAGGATTATAATTATAGTAGGGGATGGGATAAACCAAGTGAGAGAATTAGAGGATGTGAATTTAAGGAGTGAATTACGTGAGGATTTTGGGTTTATAAAAAGTGATAGAGGGTAGGACATGTAGGGTAGGTGCACAAATATGGGAGCCAAAAAGTGGCCACTCCACTTTTTAGTCCCGAAATAGAAAAAACATGAGAACATTATAAAAAAATATGTTGGTGTTATGGGTTGGTAGTGACCAATCCTAGGCTAGATCATGACCAATCCAAAACACGAGAGCATTATAATGTACTCATGTTATGTTTTGGAAATCGTAAAATATGAGCACACTATAATATATATATGAACAAATATTTTTTATACTATAAGTTATATTTCATGTATATAGTTTCAAGATGTTTGATATTGGTTTCAAATCTCAAGGAGTTATAATAAAAAATCTTATTTTTTTGAAGATCTTATAATTTTTTAAACATAGTCAAATTTCAATAATCAACTTGTCAGATTTTAGTAATCAGAAAGTCAAATTTTAGTAATGAGAAAGATGTGTTATCTTCTCTCTATCTCACTCATTGTAACTTATCTTTTATGCATGTTGGAAATGTGTCTCAACTTACTGGCTTGATATTGGCAGCATTGTGTTCTTTTCTTCCTTTGATCGATACGATTGTGCTCTATCAACAAGACCTTATTCTATGTATCCTCGATGGACCAATATTACTTCTTGCTTTGGCATGGTGTATTCTTTGCAACAATATTTAATCAATTCAAAAGGAGTTTTATTAATGTTTCCTCAATACTCTGATGGGAGTGTATCATAGTGACATTGCGACATCACCAGGACATTGATTCATGCCTCCTCGACATGATGATGGTAGGCTAGAAGACTCTTGTCGGTGTGACTTTGTGAGTTCACTGAGACTTCAAAGTAAGTCTCTTCAATGACCCAATAAGATGATGGCTTATGGAGGTGACATGGTGGTGGGAACCACATGCAACAATATTATCTTCATTGAAGCGACATCCTTGTTTCAATGGGAGATGATGGATTGTCTCATCGAAATGGTGATATGCATAGAGTTGTGTAATCATCTAGCCCATGGATACCTTGGTGGGACTCGACCATGCTAAGTGGGAGAACAAGAATTGGATGAAGTTGATGGAGGATGGGTGACTGGATGCTATGGTGTATAGTGAAATTGTTGAAGTGACTCAATGAATTTGAAGAGTTTGAATAGAGTTGTGGATGTCGATCTGAATTTGAAGGTTCAGAGAGAGTTTGAATGAAGTCTCATTGATATCTTGATAGATGTTGATAGTTAGATCATTTTGGAACTAAATCGATTGGTTCCTTGTGTTGCTTGGAATGCAGAATGGAGGTGGTATCAGCATTGTACATTTTGGAACAATGAGTCAATTTGTTCGAATTGAACTGAAGTGAGGTTAATCAGGGAAATGTTATGCTACTAAGATTGATATTGTGAATTAACACCTAGAAGAAAAAGTTTTATAACTTTGTATGTAGTCACCATTTATTGTATTACAAAGATATTTTGCTTGGTGTGTGGGTTTTTCTCCTATAAAGGTTTTCCCACTTAAATTCAGTGTTCAATTTTACGTGTGTTGTTTTAATTATCTATTTTGTTACTTATAAATGTGCATCTTAATGAACTATAACTCAAAATTGAGTGTCATATCTACATTTCTCTTCTAAGAATTGGCATTAGGAAGGCATTTCAGCACTCAACTTTCCTTACCATACACATGTTTTGTCTTGCATTGAATTTTTTTATCTCTCTTTTATCTTTCCTATCTTTCCTTTTTAGTGAAACTATATACATCAAATAAAAAGTTAAGTCAATATTTACATATGAATAATTAAATTTTTATAATTTAAGTTGTATTTCATGTACATATAGTTTTTAGATGTTTGAGATTGGTTTCAAATATCTACGAGTTATAATAAAAATTCTTATTTTTTGAAGATCTTATAATTTTTTAAACTTAGTTAAATTTCAATAATCAACTTGTCAAATTTAAATAATTAGAAAATCAAATTTTCATCAGTAGAAAGATGTATTATCTTCTCTCTATCTCACTCATTGTTTATCATTTACACTCTAGACCTCTCTCTCTCTCACTATCCCCATCACTTTATTTGACTCTCCCTTGAGCTCAAGAATTAACTCTCTATCTATCCATCCTCTTCTCTCTATCTCTCCCTTTCTCTCTCTATCTATCTCTTTCTCCCTCCTTCCTTCCCTCTCTCTCCCCCCTCCCTCTCCCTCCATCCCTCCCTTCTTTTTGACTATTCATCAAAATTTCTAATAAATTAAATTTTTAGAAACTAGACTCCATTCTACACATTCAAAAAAAAGACTTTAAGCCAATTTTCAAAAAATTAAGTGAGAGCACACTCAAATTTCTATTTTTTGGGATGTGTTCACTTTGAAAATTAGTAAAAAATGGTATATTCATTAAAAAGTTAGCAAAAAATCAGGATAAACTACATTGTGTTATCTAATTTCTCACTAAAGTGATTTTTGAAATTATTTTTTTTAACATTTTAAGGGGGCACACTAGATACTATTGTATTTAAAAAAAAAAAAGGACCAATTTTTGTGGCCAGCCCCCTTTTTCAAATCCCTTAATCTCTACCATTTTTAAAAAAAATGGTATTTTAGAAAGTAAATTTTGAGTAGTGTGACTCTTATTTTTGTTACATCTTAAAATTTTAAGTGTAACTATCTTTAAAAAATTTCATCCAAGGTCAATATTTCTTAATTTCAAAAAAAGTGGCCACTTAAGACCCCTTTAGGGTCCCCCATTTCTATGCACTAACCTCCTTGTGGGTGAAGTGGTTAGGTGATTTGAACTATCTTTCTAAAAAGTATAAGAAATCAAAATTTTGATGCCTAGGTATGAATATATGGCTCCCCAAAAAATAGCCCATTAGAGCATAAAATGGGCCAAGGGTGGTCCTTGGTTATTAGATCAAAAAAGTTCTTCATTTGCCAATAGAACCAACCTTTCAAGATCACCTACAAAACCAAGATTACCTTCCAGAAGAGAGAAACAAAAGAAATAATTTTTTGGTTAGTTGTAAAATGATTTTAGATATATTACAATGCACAATGAGATTTAGGTTTAGGCTTCTTCTTCCTGTTACTCTTATATTCTTGGGTAACTAATGCATGATTTGTAGAAACCCCTTGCAACTTGACAAGTTTTTCCTTTTCTCTTATGAACTAGTTATAGAAGGTTTTGAAAGAAGGCATTTGGAATGTACTACCCAAAACATCCATTGTTGAATAAAATGTAGAAGAAAACACAACAAATGGACCTCTCAACATGGACAAAAATAAAGAAAATAGACTCCTTATTAGTATTTCTCTTCCCACATCTTGCTATTTGTGACCTTATTGATTTGAATTTCACTAGAAAGTCATTAATAGTAGGAAATGCTTCAGGGTTGAGAGAGGTTAATTCAGCCTCCAGTTGTAATGCACGAATCTCATTGATCTAACCAAATAGGTTTTCTAACTTATCCCATATTTCTTTGGGTGTACTCAACTCATCAACATGAAAACAGAGACTATCAGAAACATTTAATTTCATCAAACCCATATCTTCATCACACTTATTTTGATGGGGAAATATTTCATATTCCTTAGTGAGAGAGGGTTGGATAGCACTCAATGTGGACCACAGACCTTGAGACTATAATGCAATCTACATATTTTCATTTTCCAGGTGTGGTAATTATGGGGAACACAACAAATGGGCCTCTCAACATAGACCAAATCAAGAATATAGACTCCTTATCAGTTTTTCTCTTGCCACATCTTGCTAGTTGTGACTTTACTGATTTGAATTTCACTAGAAAGTCATTAATAGTAGGAAGTGCTTCAGGGGTAAGAGAGGTTAATTCAGCATTCAGTTGTAATGCACAAATCTCATTGATCTGACCAAATATTTTTTCTAACTTATCCCATATTTTTTTGGGTGTACTCAACTCATCAAGATGAACAAGGAGACTATCAAAAACATTTAATTTCATCGACCCCATATCTTGACCACACTTATTTTGATGGGGAAATATTTCATATTCCTTAGTGAGAGAGGGTTGGGTAGCACTCAATGTGGACCAAAGACCTTGAGACTATAATGCAATCTACACATTTTCATTTTCCAGGTGTGGTAATTATGGGGAACACAACAAATGGGCCTCTCAACATGGAAAAAATCAAGAAAATAGACCCCTTATCAGTTTTTCTCTTCCCACATCTTGCTAGTTGTGACCTCACTGATTTAAATTTCACTAGAAAGTCATTAATAGTAGGAAGTGCTCTAGGGGTAAGAGAGGTTAATTTAGCCTCCAGTTGCAATGCATAAATCTCATTGATCTGACCAAATAGGTTTTCTAACTTATCCCATATTTCTTTGGGTGTATTCAACTCATCAACATGAAAAAAGAGACTATCAGAAACATTTAATTTCATCAAACCCATATCTTGACCACACTTATTTTGATGGGGAAATATTTCATATTCCTTAGTGATAGAGGGTTGGGTAGCACTCAATGTGGATCACAGACCTTGAGACTATAATGCAATCTACACATTTTCATTTTCCAGATGTGGTAATTATGGGAAGTTAACAACTCAATGGTTCCAAGAGTATCCATGACAAAGATTGCACTAAAAGGAAAAATTAAACCAAACGAAAAAAAACCTCCAAAAAATTATAGCCTCTAGAAAATATTTCACCACTTTTAAAAAATTACTCCAAGCAGAAAACTAATTATTTGTAACTACAAAAAAATTGAGGCACCACTTTTCAAAAATTACTCCAAGCAAAAAGCTGCTTATTTGAAACTAGGAAAAATTTCATCCAGCTTGATTTTGATTCAAAGAAGCCCCACATAATCACACAATCATGAGCCTCTTCCATGCCTTTGATTCTTACTCACTCTTTCCTCACACTGTAGTGGTATATGAAGAGCAAAAGTATTCACCATGCTGGCAATGTGGGATAATAATTCCCAAAGACACCTTCAAACTCTCTTCAAAAGGGTCCCACATAGTTTTCAATAGCATACAACCTAAATATTTATATTGAAACTTTATAAAAATAGCTATTGCACTTTTTGTGTGCAATTGGGTACGCCAAAATTTTGGTTGGAATAGTTATGTTGGTTGAAATGGATCAACCTTAGTAAATTTGAAAAATATAATTTGATAATTAATTGCTATATGCGAAAAGTGGTCATTGCAAATCTTGAGCACTTATTGTATAGTTGTAAAGGTATTTTGTTTGAAATTATTATTTTGAAGTGCAACTTTTTTTAATTTACATGTAATAGTGAATATATTGGTTGAGTATCAAATTGTTTTGTAATTTTGGATAAAAAATTGTGTTAAATGACTTGAATGATGTCTAATACACGTTCTCCTTATAAATGTGTATATAGTATGTGATATAATTAAAAGAAATGGAAGTTCCAATATACTGTGAACAAGGCACTTTGCCTTGCGATCACGTCCTTTGCTTCATAAATATATATACATACTTTGTGCTTTTGCTATCATTTTGGAGCTTGGTTCTTGACTTTAGCTTTTGATCTGTAACTCTTTACTTGATGCATATGTGTAAATTTTGAAAACAAATGGCATCGTCACTTACATATGATTAAGAATAGTAATGTTCCATTAAAGAAAGGGGCAAATGAAGAAAAATGGACAAATAGTAGCAGTAAAATTTAGGAGTGTTTCCATTTTGTCAGGGATTTGTAGAAGCTGGTGAGCAGTGCTGATGAGGGGCTCCATCTCTTTTCAAAGTTTTGCATTCCTGTTAAATATCATGACTTGTGTAAATGAGCAATGGGAGGAGTGTGTAGGTAAGGAAGAAGACAAATACAATTTTGAAGATAGTAATAATTTTAATAGTTGATATTGTAGTAAATAACAAAGTGGCATACCTGTAGTACTTAGTTGAGATTCCCTTTAATTGTATTAGTTGTTTGAATTTGACAATGCTTGCAAACGAATCTCTTCATTTATATATAGATATATAATTAAAATTACTACTTAATAATTATTATATTCTTATTTAATACAAAATAGAATTATTAGACATTCTCATTGTTGAGGTGATTGAGTGATAGGTTTACAAACACATCCTTCAGTGTTTATGTAACAATACAAAAATATCAACAAAGAAATATCAGCTTGCAATCAATGTAAACCTAATAGGTTAGATTAGATGAATGAAGGCAATAGATTGAATATGTTTAACAATGATAAAAAACAAAGGAAACAAATCAACGGGGCAATGCTGAGTAGATGAGAAATAACTGACAAGATCCACAGTATCTGGAGACGATTAAACGACTCTCTAGAAAATAAAATTAATAATATAATAATAATGATAAAATATAAACAATATCATTTTAAAAATGATCTATCAATTGATCTCATGTACTACATAAATGCATGAAAAAAAAATAAACCACATATTTCCCTGATTGACCTTCCACACCTCTTCAGCTTACCCATTGCAAAGTCACCTATGAGCTAGAGAAAAGAGAATTGTCATTTTTCTAGCTCGCAGGTGACTTCACAACTTGACCTGAATTTTGGACGTTGCGGACGTGACATGCCCACTTCTGACCAATCCCGAAGGGTCCCAAATTTTCAATGGATCAGATCATTCTAATCATTGGCAAGCCTTCTCCCCCATTGCATGCCATAGATTGCCAAAATCAGTTGTGTTCACTTCAAATAGGATAACATTCCCTCTATCCATCCATCTAGCTCTAAACATGTCTCCCTCTCTCTATGCATCCATCCATCTGAATTTGTAAATCAACTCTTCATTCTTTCATTTTTTTTCCTGCACGTCTTGTTATCTTGTTTCTTGCTAAACTTCATCTTTTAATATGGTAAATAATTTCTTGACAGAAGTGGATTGCACGACTATGATTGAAAAAAATAAAGGAAATCTTATAGTTATCTCCTTTACCTCACAAATCCCGACAATGCTAAGACAATGTCAATGTTACGGGTTAGAATTTTTTGTTTGCTTTTTCCAAAGTTTTTAACTAAATATTTTTGCCTCATAATACCAAAGGTGGATAGGAAAAGGCTTAACTTGAATATTAATAATATGATATTATTTCATCAAAATCTTTGAATATTAATAATATGATATTATTACATCAAAATCTTTAAAGTTGAAGATTTAAAAAGAATTAAGACCACACTACAATTACTTTCAATATAATATTTATTTTAAATTATAATAGTACAAATATCAATAGAAAAATTATACTCTAAATGTAATTAAAAGAAAACAAAATCAAATACATAAAATAAATTTTATTACTGTGAAAAGAATTAAATTATATATAATATAAATAAAAGATATATTAACAAGATTCTGACGGCACGAGAAGTTAGGCATCCATTTAGAAACTTGCTGAAGTGGAGAAACAAGCCTCAACTTATAATAACAATCTTCCTACAAATCTTTCCAACAGTTCTCTGCTATCAACGTCATTATGTCTTATGCACCTCTTTTTAAGGAATTCATCTTGCCCCTTCTTTAATTTAGGTAATAACTACTATCCACAGCTTTCTCGTATAAGTAATACTCAGATAAATCGTTGGAGACCGTGCGTAGAGCGGGAAAAAATGTTAAACTTGAAAACCAGGCACTGTAAGCCTGTATCATACACTTCCAGCCATTAACTCGTATGGTTTAGATGCCAACACTTTTCTACAAGCAGCCGAGTGGCTATTGTGAAGATGGAGAAGTTCGCTCCAATGTTCCCTAGCGGAAGTAGTCTGACGTCTGTTACGCCATTGAAGGTAGTGAATTTAGCCGCAGATAACAATACAGGTACTTCTACTCGTAGCTTCTGCAATTGCACGAGGTCGTTCAGCCCCTCTGTACCACTTATCATTGGGATGACAGAAGACCCCGCAAATGCCTGCTTCTTTTCGGAATGGTAGGTTACAACCATTTTCACAATATTGTGTCCAAAGTTGTTCTCAATCACTTTGGCCATCCAAATGACCTAAAGCTTTGCTGGGGAAAGCTGCATCAAGGAGAAGAAATACACGCAAATGCCCTTGTCTGTGGCCACCACAACTACCTTATTGTACAGATATGGCAACCCTGCAAATTGAACACTATGAGTATATAGATATTTTGGAGGTTCTTATACCAAGCTTTGAGTAAAATCTCCCAACGCTCCAAGGAGCATTTTTGTGCTGATCTTTTCTGACAGAGATTATTCAAAACGTTTGCCAGTCTTAGAGAGGAAATCTGCTAATGTGACTGAGAAAACCCACTGTGATTCCACCAAAGAATTTTATTAAATTGGGGCCTTATTTACATAGGGTGGGCATTGCAGCTCCACATTCGGTGAGAGTTCCGTGCTGGAGGCGGTGAACAACTTACAGAATGATCGCACACCCACTTGCAGAATAAGTTGTGTCAGCTAAAGTCGCGTCAGTTTTGAGCATGTATCCTTTCGTACTAAAGACGAAGTTACTATCATAGCCGCAAGTTGTAGTTCAATACGGTAAAGGGAATGCAATACAACACACATTGCCGTAGATTTGACTGTCGTAGTAAAATATTATATTCTCTGAATAGATTTGACATTGGGAGGTAAGAAGCCATCAGATGCATTCGATGTTGACTTGAATGAATTTACACCTTATTAAATGCCTTGCCTTCGATGTTGACTAGCGTTTTTAAAAATGATGAACGGTCAGCGTGCCGAGAGTCGTCTCCAGGATGGCTTCGGCCGTCGATTTTTAAAATTGGTTTGGTGCAGTTCATAGTAGGATACGCCTTTGGCATAAATTATCAAAATTATTGCATCCCAACTTGTTAGGCATTGCTTTTTCCGGCGTTGCTTTGTCCGGACACACTAGAGCCAGGGCAACAAGTTGCAGTAAATTCAAAAAATAAAACAGATATTATTTGATGATAAATCCAATTAATCAATTCCATCACACTGCTCAATCCAAATCGAATAGTAGATTCAACAAATAAAACAGCTATTATTCGATGATAAAGCATTACATAATTTTAAGAAAATTTGACTAAGCAAAAATTAAACTAAATTTTGGGGGAAAATATGGCCGAGGAAAAAAAGCCCTTGATTGCAAAAAATCAAATCAAATCAATGCTCCTCCAACTTTGTTTTCCTTATAGACTATCATGTTTACAGAAGTTTTAAGTCTCTATTGATTTCAATTATAAATTTATTAAATAAAAAATTAAATCAAATGAGAAAAACAGCTAAGAAGTTTGGAACTGCAAAGCAGTAAGTCCATAAAAGAAATTGTATAATAAAATAATTTAACTATAATTAAAAAAGTAGCTGACAAACAATCAATCCATGAAAATGTTACTGTGCTAACGGCCAAACAAAACACCAAAACACAAAAAACAAAAATTCTAGCCATAGCACAACTTTTACCTGTTAAATCTGGTATTCAAGTGTCAGTTGAGACTGCTTAAGATATTTAAAGTGTCGACAAGTTGTAGGAGAAACTGAAGGCAGATCTAGCAGCTCAGGAACATTCTGCTAGCGCGGGCGGTCACATGGAAAGCTCGGGGAACTTCAATCGAAACGAAACCCTCCATTTCAATTAGCCATGTCTGAGCTCTCACTGCTCTATAATTATCGACAGACAAAACCTTCTTTATATACAGAAAAAGATTCTTCCCAGAACACGTACCAATCTATATTTTTGCATATTTATCTGCTTGCTTTAAACACGATTGCAAAATTAATAGAATTGTACCCAGTACGCAACACTTTCATTCCTACAGTGAATCTGCACCACACAACTTTCCACATTTAAAATATGCGCAGTCAGTCAACTGTCCTTTAGCGGTCTTCTAAACGCCTTAAACGCCTTCACTCGGGGAGAATGTTAAATAATTAAATGCCTTGCCTTCGATGTTGACTGGCATTTTTAAAAACGATGAACGGTCAGCATGCCGAGAGTCGTCTCCAGGATGGCTTCGGCCGTCGATTTTAAAATTTGGTTTGGTGCAGTTCATAGTAGGATACGAATTCGGCGTAAATTATATCCTCCACGAAGCAACACCTTTCACAATGAAAAAAATGCTACCAGCAATGAACTAACACCTTCAAACAGGAATGGCATCCACGCTGCTCCAGGTCTGCAAGATAAAGCCACCTCAAAAAAAATTGAATCGCTGCCCAAACTCAATCAAATGTCTGAGAGGAGGAGAAAAAAATGGCTTCAAATTCAAATTGAGCCTCCAAAAAAAATGCCTCTCAAACACGGCTGGAAACAAGGAGAGTTCACAGCTATGCAAAAAGGTGAATCACGCCTTCTTTAGCAAACAAATATTGCCTCCAACACAAAAAACTTGCCTCTCAGAAGCAGAAAATTGTGCCAGCAAAGATAAACTAATCCACAGCAGTGTGAATCGTAGCCTCAATAAAAAATCTTCGCCAGCAGAGGAAAGAAACACACCTCCAATCAGGAAGGAATTGGGCCCAGAGAAAAACGCCCAACCACCAGGCAAAAGATGACGCCTCTATCTCTGCAAACTCACGCCCAACCTCTAGAATAAATGAAGCACCCTCAACAATGAGGATGTGTGCGGGTGATTTCAGCACTGATCAATAGATCGATTCTCAACTCACTTCTCCAGATTCAGGTGAGGATTCATGGAACTTGGCGCTCTGATACCATGATGGGATGACCAGGATTAACTAGAAGATAACTCACGACAGGAGGATGATAAGAGCTTGATACAAGAAGAAAAATCTTGATTGCTTGATATTTTACAAACATACAATGGTGCTTTATAGCCTTACATTCTCATGAATTAACCACCCTAATTGGTTACAAAAATAACTTCCCAAACTATAACTATTAAATAATTGAATAACTTCCCAAACTATAACTATTAAATAATTATTTGCCTATATGTCTAAGTAAAATTAAGCACACTAACACAAGATAATATTGGGACAAGTATTTTAATCCTATGTCAGGAGCCAACTAAAAGATAAGATCACATGTATACTAGAGACTTCTAGAAATATTCCTAAAATTCTATGTAAAATTAATATATGTTCACAAATATGAATAGGACATAATAGGTGAAATATCTAGGCATTATTCCCTGTTCACACAAACACCCCTACTTAAGTGCAACTTGGAGAAAATAAAATAAATGTATGAATGTAAAAATACATAGATGATGTAAAAATGATGGGTCCTAGCTGGTAAGATCTATAAGGTGCCCATGTAAAAGTGTAATCTCTCACAAATAGTGAAAATGAGAAAATAGTGTAACAAGGTTTTTCACCAAAAGAGAGAAAATAAGAAATTGAAAGAAGAAAGGAGGACTCAATATGACCCTTAAGGAATAGTTTTTCAGCAATATACAATCAATGATCTCCCCATAAGAGAGAAAAGTAGAGACTATGTAGCCCCACATAATGTGTAATATTCTATAGTAATGTTGGATCTTCATGAACAAAGGAGAATGATGACAAAATAAGAACTTCAAACAACATTCCTCCACTTGGGAATAAATGAAACCAAATACTACAAACCTTCCTATTTTAGATAGGAATTAATAGAAAGAAATATCAATATGTATGATGATGGGGTCTCAAAAATCTACTCATGTATTGTTATTTCCATAGAGAATGATGTCATAATAAAATTAGCGACATGTGCATAATTAATAAGGGTGAGAAACTATAATCAAGTGGCAACTAATAATGAATTAGATCCAAAGACGATGATGATGGGGAAAAAACATGATGGAGCTATCATAAAAAAGGAGAGATAACCCCTCAATTCTATCCTCTAAATTTATAATTGAGACCAAAAATAATTATAAAATACTTCTCAATAACACATCCCACAAAGTTGAATCTAAAAAAATATGTATATCATATTGCAAGGAATCACTAGCAGCTTTCAAAGGATAAAACTTAAATTATGATGAATCAAGAAAAGATTTAGATGTTATCTCAATAGGAGTAGAAGGAACAACTAGAGAGGTCTATATTTCATCTAGATGCTCAAGATCTACAAAATATTTAATTGCATCTAATCTATCATCATCAAAGGTTATATTTTCTACACCATCAAGTGGAATGACACAATTTGATGCAGGATCATCTAGTAGTGGGGAGATATGTGGGTCTCCAAAGATCTCCCAAAATTTAGTCCAAGGATGCATTAAGGCACTTAGTCTCTCAGCTCTCAAAAATAATGTTAGCACCAATTTTTGTACCAATCAATCCTTTGATATGATCTATTTTATTTCCCTAAATTAATTTCTTCCAAGGTGTACTTGGCTCAGGGATGAGTACATAAGGATAAGGAAAAGTAATAAACCACTTGAAACATACTATAGAAGGATGTGTTGCATAACCCATGATATTACAATGATATTTTCCTCAATTAAAAAAAATGGAGATAAAAAATATCAATACACATTAAGCAACTAAAATGAAGTCTCCTAATAAAAAAAATGCTTTTCAAGTGTTAAGATTTTTAAGTAATCAAGTAGAATATAAATATGTAACAAAATAAATTTAAAATATAACTAGGTATAATTTTTAAAAAATACATATGTATGGTTGTATAGAGCTCCTCAATACCTTTCCAATGTTATGAAAATTGTGAAAATAAAAAATCTAGAAACAAAATTATAAGATTAGAGGCTAAAAATGAATATCTAACTTTTTTCAACAATAAATTATAATAATGAAACCTCTATTAGTAGAAAGTGTACGGAACTAAATTTCTAACAACTATAAGAAGTGATCCTTGGATGAAAATATATGACTTGTAATAAAAGTTAGCTTCTTAGGGATGAATAAAATTTGACTAGTAGCCACCTAGTAATTGGATGTGGCAATGTCGTACCATTACTTGATACTATTTAATTAAACTAAAGGATAGGGGCCCACCTATTACACCTCCGTTCTTTTTGTCCAATAGTGCAATTCCCTAATTCTACCAAACTAGAAACCTTGAATCCTTGCATGGTAAAACCACACAAATTTTACAATGTCACCCTTTCTTCATTTAAACTTGTCAAAATTCAACAAGGCCCACCACAAATGCCAACTTATATCATCCAACCAATAATGCAAAACTATATAAACGTTTTAGTCTAAATTTTTTTATATATTTTGTGATGTTATCATGTAGTTTTTCTAGTACTGAATCAATGGCCTTACTTTGTTTCAATTTTACTTCGTTTTCTCATGAGTTAAGATTGAATACCCATTAAGTTGGTGATTTCAACTATTAGCACAATCTTGTGGTTTATTATCCTAACAAGATTTATATTTTGTGTAGACAATTGATCTAAAAATGATCCATAATGATAAAAGTTAAGATTGGCCTTGCTTAATGAAAAACTTGAAAAGCATCCTTGTGAAGGAGTTGGAGCAAGACCAAAATGAGACGATCACGACCGAAAAGGGTGAATATAGAGTAGATCTTTGTAGATTCCATTATCATTTAGTTCTAGTGCCTAGGTACTTTGAATGTGCATGGATGTATTTGCAAGATGCATTTTATATAAATAAACAATTGCTTCTTGGACAAAGGGTTGAAACTCATTAGTCATAATACAAGTTCTACAATTCATTTTCTCTTTACCTTTTTCATGATTTTTAATCAATGAGTGGTTATCTTAGAGTTAATTTCTCCTATAATTTCTAGAAATAAATGAAACATTTCAGGAATTAATGATAAAGCATTTGATATAAATCATTTAAAGATGGATATGACATCCACACATGAAATATCTCATGTGTTTTTTATATCACCCATTTTCTCATTTTCTTGGAAATTGTATTAAAATGTACAATTATTACAAGTAATATGATGAAATACTATTAGTATATGTGAATTTTCTTTCATTTCAACATAATTGAAACTTTATTCCTTGAAATACATTCATTTTTTTAACTCTTATCATCATTTACATTTTATTTACACAGTACAATAGATAACTTATCTATAGATAGCATTATAAAAATTTAAATAATAAAATGTATATCTTAAAAGTTCCAAGTGCTTAATCTATTGCTAAGGTACAAATCTGAAATAATATGTACACGTTTATTTAACTGCCCTAGAGAAAGATTCATTTTCTTAAAAAATAGAATATAGCTATTTTAAATTTAATTTACTAATTTAAAAATCGTAATAATTTCAAGGAAGGAATAATTAACGTAGCTCTATGACATGGATAAATGAAGTGCTAAATACACAAGTTTGCTAGAATTTGTCTTATTATATGTAAGCTTTTAATAATATTTAATGATTTTTTTTAAATGAATGAAGACCAAATGTGCAAGTTGGTCGATTTTGTCCTCTTATATATTGAAACTTGTAATAAATATTGATAATTTTATTGTTTGAGAGGGAAGAAAGTCTTTGGAATCGCAATCATATTTGTTAAAAAAAATATAGTCTTTGCTCTCAATACCCACTGATGACGAATATTGTCTTTGTTAATTTATGTAGCTTGGACAGGTGTCTCCATTCCCAAGTAGTGTTATTTAATTATTTAATTATTTTCTAGAGACCTCCAGAAAGGGCTAAGTTGTCTAGATAATTATGTAATTAAATAATTTTTTCCTCTAGGGACTTCTAGAATCCAGTTAGTTAGGGTTGCTAGAGTCTATTTAATCTTAGCCATTGGTTTTCCAATGAGAAAAGTATAAAAGGGGATCAATGGGCATTTGGAGAACACACAAGTATAGAGTTGAAAAAGACTTGCAGTGATAGCAAGTAAATTTGCAGTGAGAGCAAATAGTCTTGCAGTGTTAGCAAGGGTGCAGTGATAGCGTTGGGGATAGCAGCTGTGGAATTTCAGCAGGAGAAATTGAGGGAAGAATTTCCAGAGAAGAATATTACCGGAGCTCTGCCAGTAAGAGGCAAGCAGTTTTTGTATTCCTTAATTTTGTTGAAGTTTAATATAATTCCTCATCTGCAGTAGTGGTTTTCCCTTCGGGGTTTTTCCATGGACAATTTGTCCAAAAATATTGTGTTTATTATTGTGAATGTTTTCTTCTCTATTTCTGTGAGTTTTATTGGTGAAGTTGCAGTTGTGTTATTTTTCGATATTTGCTGAGAATTAATTTTTCAGAGTCAAATAATCTATGTATTAGATAGGAGATTAATAATCAGTAACTATAATAGAATTTTCACATGGTATCAGAGCATATCTGAGAGTAGACAAAGCTTAGTGCAGGAAAGAGGGTTTATAAAACCTAGTTCTACCTCTTCAGAATTATTATTATTATTTGTTTTCTTTTATCTTTTGAGATGGCCTCAGCAGGTTTAAGAGATCAGGACAGATTGGATGGTGCCTCAAATTTTGGTGTCTGAAAAGCCAGAATTTCTTTGTTGCTGGAAGAGAATGGGATCAAGGAATATGTGACCAGTGTTGTACATGTACCTATAGATCCAGCACAACTCTTAGCATATAAGAAGGAAGATGCCAAGGCGAGGAGGCTGATTCTTGATGGTGTCAAGGATCATATTGTTCCACATGTCGCAGAGTTAGATACAGCGAAGAAGATGTGGGATGCCATTCTGAATCTGTACTAGAATGCTACCACTAACTGGAAGCTGATTCTCAGAGAAAAGTTGAGGAATACTCAGATGAACAAGGGAGAGGATGTGACAAGTTACCTCACCAGACTCAGACTTGTCAAGGATGAGTTGTGTGTTGTTGGAGATAATCTAGGTGATTATGAGCTAGTGTGGATAGCCCTAAATGGGTTTACTAAGCAGTGGAATGTCTTTGTTCAAGTTATTAATGGACGAGACACCTTGCTGAGTTGGGATCGACTTTGGAGTGACTTCACTCAGGAGGATCTTAGACTAAGTCTTGTTCGTAGGACCAGTAGTAAGAGTCAGCAAAGTGAGGCGGAATAGGAGAACGTTGCCCTTGTAGGAAAAGGGAAAGCAAAGAAGGGGTCTAGTAAAGGATCAAATCCACAAGGTGAGAAGAAGAAGAAGAATTTATCCAAAGTGAAGTGTTATGGCTGTCACGAGTTTGGCCACTATGTCAGCGATTTTCCGCAAAGGAAGAAACGCAAGAAGCAGACAGCAGCTTCAGCAAGTGCAGATGAGCTCTCTAGTAGAATGGAGGATGAGTTCACTCTCATAGCTTGTATGGCTAGCTCAACCTCACAAGGTGTTTGGTATATAGATAGTGGGGTGTCATTTCATATGACAGGAGTTAGAGAGTACTTCTCCAGCTATAAGGAGGAGGACATCAGAATGTAGATTTCTATGGGGAACATGTCCAAACTCAATCCAGTTGGGAAAGGGATTGTTCTATTTCAGAGGGAGAATGGTAAGCAGATTCTCATTCATGATGTGTTGCATGTGCCAGGCTTGGGTATGAATTTGATTTCCATATCTTTCCTTCAAGATAAAGGTTACAATGTACTCTTTAGAGGGGCAAGTGTGTTAATCAAGCACAAGGATTGGAAATCACCCACAGCTATTAGAGTTAGGAGCGATCGGCTTTACAGGTTGCAGTTTGATACTCATAAGGCACTGATGAGCAGTAGTAATTATAGAGATCAAGGAGAGCTATGGCATAGGAGGATGGGCCATATACATCATGGAGCACTTAAATTGCTTCGTGAGACAGTGATAGGTGTTCCAGAGGTGAGCACAGAGCATGATGATGTATGTAAGGGATGTGTGTTGGGGAAGTTTGCGAAAGCAACTTTTCCAAGGAGTGACACTAGATCCAAGGGTGTTCTTGATCTGTGGACCAATGTCGAGGAAGTCTCTCAAAGGATATGAGTACTTTGTTATTTTTATTGATGATTTCTCCAGGAAGACCTGGATATACTTCTTGAAGACTAAGGATGAGGTTTTCAGTCACTTCCAAGAGTTCAAAGCTCTTGTGGAGAATTTGATAGGGGGGAAGATAAAGGTTCTTCGGTCAAACAATGGAGGTGAGTACAAAGGGAAAGAGTTCCAGGAGTTCTGTACCAGGGAAGGAATCAAGAGAGAGTGGACTGTTCCTTAAAACCCATAACAGAATGGGGTTACTGAGAGGAAGAATCGGTCTATATCAGAGGCGGCAAGGGCTATGTTGTATGACCAGGATATGCCACGTTACTTATGGGCAGAGGCATGCAATTCAGCAGTGTACATACAAAACAGGGTTCCACATAAAGTATTGGGCAAGATGACACCAGAGGAGGAATTCTTAGGGAAGAAGCTAGATGCCAGCCACTTCAGGATATTTGAGAGTTTGGCATATTGTCACATTCCAGGTGCGACACATTCCAAGTTAGATCAGACTGCAGAGAGGGGGTACTTTGTGGGGTACAACGAAACCTCAAAGGCATATCAGATATTTTATTCCAGGGACTAGGAGGACTATAGTTAGGCATGATGTCAAGTTCATGGAGGACAAGGCATTCAGGAGGTCCAGAGATTTTCCAGCAGATGATCAGAGTGAGCAGTTAGTGGAAGCTCCAAGGATCGTTCAACCAGATCAAGGACAGCGAAGCTCGAGTACAGTTACTAGTACATGCACAAGCTCAGGTGCTAAGAATTCGTAGAGTATGGAGCAGTAGATGCAGCAGATCCAAGAGATGCATCAGGGTGATATGGAGGTTGATACTTCATCCTCTATAGTTGGTAGTAGGAACCAATAGTCACAAAGGGATACTCAGGAGTTTGAGGGAGCTCCTAGGATGAGTAGTAGACAACGGAGACAACTAGCCAGGTATGATGACTATATGGCATTAGTTAGTCAGTTGGTAGATAGTGAACCTTCTAGCTATTAGGAGGCTGCACAACAACAAGTGTGGCAAGATGCAATGGTTGAGGAGTATACCTCAATAGTGCAGAACAATGTGTGGGAGGTTGTGCCTAGACCAACAGATAGGGCAGTGGCTGGATCACGCTGGATCTATAAGATCAAGCACAGTGCAGATGGTAGCATCGAGAAATACAAGGCAAGGTGTGTGGCCAAAGGGTTCTCTTAGAAGGAGGGAATTGACTATGAGGAGACATTTGCTCCAGTGGCCAGGTATACTTCTATACAAGTCATGATCTCTCTTGTAACACAGATGGGATGGCAAATCCATCAGATGGATGTCAAGACGATGTTTCTTAATGGTGAATTGAAACAGGAGGTATACATAGAACAACCAGAGGGCTTTGTGGCACATAGCAGTACAACCCACATGTGCAGATTGAAGAGAGCTTTGTATGGACTCAAGCAAGCTCCCAGGGTGTGGTATGAACACATTGATAAATACTTGCAAGGAATGGGCTTCGTGAAGAGTGAAGCAGATGCTAAACTCTACTACTTGGTGGTTGGGGTGAGGTTCTCATTCTTGTTCTTTATGTGGATGACTTGTTTTTCACAGGTTCATTGGGGCTCATAGAGGAGAGCAAGAGGGACCTTGCAGCAGAGTTCGAGATGAAGGATTTGGGGCTTATGCACTACTTTTTAGGCATGGAGGTATGGCAGACAGATGGAGAGATTTTCCTTGGACAAGGGAAATACTGCATTGAAATCTTGAGGAGGTTCAAGATGGAGGATTGTAGAGCCATGTCTACTCCTATGATCATGAATTGGAAGAAGGTAGAGACATCCAGAGAGAAGGATGTAGACCCCACCTTATACAGACAGTTGATTGGGTCTCTCATGTATTTGGTCAACACCAGGCCAGATATATCCTTTGTAGTAAACTCTCTTAGTCAGTTCATGGTGGAGCTAAAGAGAGTGCATTGGACAGCGGCAAAGCATGTGTTGTAGTATTTGCATGGTACAATCGAGTATGGAATCAAATATGCTCAAAGTCATGGTATCAGGTTGATAGGCTATACTGACGCAGATTGGGTAGGTAGTATAATGGACAGGAAAAGCTCTTCAGGGTGTTGCTTTAGCTTGCAATCAGGAGTTGTCTCTTGGTACAGTAGGAAGCAGAAGTCTGTGGCTTTGAGTTCTGCAGAGGTAGAATACATAGCAGCTAGCATGGCGATGTGTGAGGCAATATGGCTTCAGAAGTTGCTGGTGGCCTTGTTTGGTCAGAGGGCTAAGACTATGGTGATACACTGCGACAATCAGAGTTGCATCAAGTTGACTGAGAATCCAGTGTTTCATGATAGGTCTAAACATATAGACATCAGATATCATTTCATCAGAGATTGTGTACAGAGCGGGATTGTTCAGCTACAGTACATACCTATAGATCAGCAGGTAGCAAACATTTTGACTAAGGCATTGGGGAAGGCAAAATTCATCTTCTTCAGAGATAAGTTGGGTGTCATGCAGAACACCTTCCTCGCTAAGAGGGAGTGTTAATTTATGTAGCTTGGACAGGTGTCTCCATTCCCAAGTAGTGTTATTTAATTATTTAATTATTTTCTAGAGACCTCCAGAAAGGGCTGAGTTGTCTAGATAATTATGTAATTAAATAATTGTTTCCTCTAGGGACTTCTAGAATCCAGTTAGTTAGGGTTGCTAGAGTCTATTTAATCTTAGCCATTGATTGTGATTAAATCATGGCCATTGGTTTTCCAATGAGAAAAGTATAAAAGGGGATCAATGGGCATTTGGAGAACACACAAGTATAGAGTTGAAAAAGACTTGCAGTGATAGCAAGTAAATTTGTAGTGAGAGCAAATAGTCTTGCAGTGTTAGCAAGGGCGCAGTGATAGCGTTGGGGATAGCAGCTGTGGAATTTCAGCAGGAGAAATTGAGGGAAGAATTTCCGGAGAAGAATATTACCGGAGCTCTGCTAGTAAGAGGCAAGTAGTTTTTGTATTCCTTAATTTTGTTGAAGTTTAATATAATTCCTCATCTGCAATAGTGGTTTTCCCTTCGGGGTTTTTCCACAGACAATTTGTCCAAAAATATTGTGTTTATTATTGTGAATGTTTTCTTCTCTATTTTTGTGAGTTTTATTGGTGAAGTTGCAGTTGTGTTATTTTTTGATATTTGCTGAGAATTAATTTTTTAGAGTCAAATAATCTATGTATTAGATAGGAGATTAATAATCAATAACTGCAATAGAATTTTCACAGTCTTCACCTGCCCAGTTCAAGTCTTCCCAACATTTTTTTCAATTAGAAAAAGAACCATCCTTCATTTGTCGTCTTCACATGCTCACTGCTCAGTTCAAGTCCTCTGAACATTTTTTTCATTTCCAGTAAAAAAGGAACCATCCTTCATTTTTCTGCATTATTAAAGCATATTAGAATCTACGAAAATTTGTCTCCTATGACAAGTTAAAATAAAGCACTTACAAGGAAAGAGTGTGGAACACAATGCGCTTATTGTCATATATATATAAAACTATAACGCACTCCGTAAAACGCATTAAAAGGGTGGAATACCAATAATAATGCACTTTTAATATTGTTTTTTGACTTGATGATAAGCAATAGACATCCGCTTCTTGCGGTTGAGTTTGCTAAACTCCAAATTACATTTGGAGTGGAGAAGAATAGCTATCTTGAATAAATCATATACATATAAGTGGGTGAGTCAACAAATCTGTATTGTTTATACCCAACATTTTTTTAGGGCATCAAAATTAAGTTTTTTTATTAAATAATAGAATGTTATCAATCCCATTTTCTAATACAAAGGTTGCTTTGCAGCATAGTTCCTGTCAAGTGGTCGCAGAATAGTTTTGTCAATACCTATAAAGTTTCAATTCTGAAGCATGTGGATTATGGATGTAAAATTCACTAGAAAATTTATGTCAACGGAACTTTCACAAGTGATATGAAAATTCTCTCCTATAAGTATAGAATTAGGATGTGCAAACATTCGAGTAGATAGTTCCCATACAAATTGTGAGAAAAATGTTGGTGACAAATCAAAGTCAACAATATTCAGTGTCTTTGTTCATATTGACTAAAAACCCACGTGTTAACATGAAACATTGCATCAAGTAAACACTCAAATCTCTCCATGTCTAGTCTTATTGGAAATTTCAATTAGCATCTACATTTGCATAATGTTAAATAGAAAATGATAATAATATTAGTGAGAGTCTAGTTTGAATGTGTTACAACATTTTCTTTTATAAAGCATTTCAAACATGACTTCCTAAACAATCATTTATGGGAATGTAATTCATTATTAAACAATAAAATTAAATAAGTCACTAACATAAATCTTAATATTCCCAAACAAAACAATGCTGATTGAAACAAATAAACACATATTCTTTAGAAGCTTTTTCATTGAAAAATAAATCTTTTACTAAATATAACTCCAACAAGTTGCCTCGTAACCCTAAAAACGGTGTAGCTCTAGAGTTGAATTCTTGAGTTCTTGGAGTACCACCTCCTTGAACTTTTGAATCACAAATGCCTCAAATTATTGGACAATAATTCATTGCTCCATCAAGTTGCCTCATGATCCTCAGAAGGATATAATTCCCTAGATCTACAAACTCCCAAATTATCTGGACACCAATCGATATTGAGTTCACCAAATCACTAATTATATTCAATCTATATATATATATATATATATTTAATAGCAAGGGTAAAAACTTTATTGAAGATCAGAAACAAGCATTACAACCGAGTCTAGGGTAAAAGACTGCAAAACACAAACAAAGCCAAAAACTAAATCACCTAGCACCCCCCTCGTCCTCAGTAAGAACCCCCTCTAAGTCTAGACTAAGCTCCTAAGGGATCTGAGCCTAATCATCAATCTTCCAATCCTCTAAATGCTCTAAAGCCCACTTAGCTAGACAATCAGTAGTCCTATTCCATTCTCTTGGAATATTGACAAAAGACAAACTCTCCATTAAAGTACCAACCTACAAAATCTGTTGTACCATCACTACCAATTGCCAACTCACATCCGACGTCTTCCTTTGATTGAGCAAGTTAATCAGAACCTGTGAGCCAGTTTAACAAATAACCCTACACCACCCTAGCTCATAAGCCCTTTCCAAGGAATAAAGAATCACCCATCCTTCCATAAGGTTGATAGTCTATGCCCCCTTATGGATAGAAAAGAGGAAAACCACTAAGCCAAAAAATCCCTGCCAACCCCACCAACTATAGCTAGACCCTAATTTCCTTTAGAAGAATCATCAGTATTAACCTTCAAGGAGCCTACAGGGGGTGGCTATGAGTTCCCCAAACATTGGAATCGCTGCCTGAGCACCTGCCTACCTCTCTTGCAACAAGAAGCAGCAAGGGTTAACCCTTGGATACCCAATCGGGCCACCAACTATACAACCCTCTTCTCAAGTGGCAACTCCACATCCCCCTTAGCTTGAATCGTCTCTTGAATCATCCCAAGAACTCTGAACCACATATGTTGAACCTACAAATTCTCCCCTCTTAAAATCCTCCTATTCCTTTCTAGCCAAACCTGCCACAATAAAAAAATAGGCCCTTCCTACCACACATCCTACAAAAAAGAGGCCATCGAGGGAGGTCTTCCCAAGCTAGACCAAAAATCCATTGAGGAAGCATGGACATAGGGACTATTCTAAACTCCCCACCCAAAATGCTAGAGCTGCAAAGTAAAAGGACACTGAAAGAAAAGATGTGAAGAGTCCTCTTCACCTCTCCCACACAACACACACTTAAACAGGCCCTGAAACCCATGCTTCTGGATGTTATCCCAAGTCAGACACTTGTTCCAAGCCAAATTCTAAATGAAGCAGTGGCACTTTGGCCAAGAAAAATTATTCCACACCCTTTTCCACAAAGGAACCTCTGCCCCCTCAATCCTTTGAGAAAGCAACCTCTGATATCCCAACACAACTGTGTAGTGACCTTTCAGATTAGGATACCATGCAAGAATGTCCCTATCCCTAAGGGGAATGTACTGTCTTCCTAAGAGACTATTATTCAGTGTTGTACATTCCTCTTCCATACTAATCATTGGCCACTCCTTAAGAGTCTTCCACCTAGCACTCACAAGTTGTCCTTGAAAAGAAAGTACCTTAAAATCACTTACCCTCATCCAACCAACTTCACCAAATCTCCTACTTTGGTCACCAAGTTAGTGAATTGAGTGAGAATGGAAGGATAACCATCCCAAGAGTCATGCCAAAATTGAACCTCTGTGCCATGATGACAGATCCAAAATAAGCCATTCTTGACAAGCACGACTCCTTTCTTGACAGTAGCCTAAATAGCCGATCCCTTTCCTACCAAAGGGTAGTGAGGGATATCTTCCCTAGGAATATCCTAAAAATACTTATAGGAAATAATCCTAGCGCAAATTCGATCCTTCTCCATGCACCAATGCCAATAAAGTTTCACATCCAACGCCATCCCAACCAACAAGGATTGCCTCAACCCCAAACCACCAAACTAATTAGGAAAACAAGTCGTATCCCATCTAACCAGACTCCATTTGGAAGACATCAAACTACCAGCGCATAAAATTATCTTGCTAATGAATCCAGCTCCATAACAAAGCTCTTCAAGGCCACTTGAATCATACACCTATAAATGGGAAGAGCCTGGACCACAGACTTAAGCAACTAAACCCGACATGCAAAGGACAACCATTGGTTGGTCTAGTGAGTAACCTTCAATTGAAATTTGTCCAAGATAGGCTACCATGACTCCCTTGGTAATCTTCCCACAGCAATAGGAAACCCAAGATAAGATAAAGAAAGAGCCCCAATCTAAAATCTAAGAATCTAAGAAATTCTCCTCTGGATAGAAGCTGGAGTGTTAAAGAAATAGATGGAAGACTTGTCTTCATTAATTAATTGACTTGAAGCCACTAGATATATATCCAAAAACCTGCATATATTCGTTGCCTCCTAAATAGTGGTAGCCTCCATCGAGGTAGTATCATCCACAAACTACAAATGGGATTGATGGGGTACATCACCTCCCCACCTCTGCCCCTGAATAAATCCAACTCCACATGTCATCTCAAAAGGCACCCCAAGCCTTCCACCAGCAGAATAAACAAGGGGAAAGAGGATTGCCTTGCCTTATCCCTCTAGAAGCGCCAAGCAACTCAGAATGCTCCCCATTAGTTAAAACAAAGAAATAAATTGACATGACACAACTCATTACAAATTGAATCCATTCATCTCCAAAGCCAAAAGTAGCCAAGACCTTCTGAAGAAAAGACCAATGGACTCTATCGTATGCCTTTTCCATATCAAGCTTGATAAACATAGCTTTTTCTCTAGACTATGCCATAGAATGGATAGTCTTAGTAGCTATAACAATACCATCCAGAATCTGTCTACCCTCCACAAAACCACTTTGCTCCTTGGAAATGAGTAACTGCATCCACTTTTACAACCTATTAGCAATTAACTTTGAAATAATCTTATACATCACATTGCAAAGAGATTTAGGCCAAAAATGGCTTAACCTGTCTGTCCCTTCACACTTGGCAATAAGCACGAGAAAAGTGGAGTTCAGGGCCTTTAACATTTTCTTATTCCTTTGTGACTCTTTGACCACCTCTAATAAGTCTAGTTTGATAATCTCCTAGAACTCTTTGAAGAATTCAATCAAGAAACCATTAGGGCCAGGGGATTTTCCTTTCTTCATATGAAACACTATCCTCTCCAACTCTCCAATTCTTCCAGAGTGATCTCTCCCATGAGATCCTCCATCATTTCCCTAGACACCAAGGAAGGGATGCAATAAAGGACCTGGGCTTCCTCCACCAAACTCCCCCACGAATCCTCTCTAAAAAGGGAAGAAAAATAATGAACAAATTCATCTGAAATACTTTGAAAAGAAGCCAGAGTCTCTCCCCTATCCGTGAACAAAACAAGAATAGAATTACCATGTCGCTGAGCCTTTATAGAATTGAAGAAGAAAGAATTTTTTTTATCCCCCTCCTACATCCACTCAATCCGAGCTTTTTGTTTCCAAAAGATCTCTTTCCGCACTTCCCATTCTTCCAAAGCTTTTAGAGCCCTTGATTCCTCTTGCATCAGCTTTATAATATATGCAGTGATCATATTTTGATCTCACAAAGCCTAAAGATAATACATAAGTATCAAATTTCTGGTACCACATTCTAGATGAATGCTTTAACCCATACAAAGACATTTAATTTGCATACCAGTTTTTCTTTACCTTTCTCAACAAAGTGCTCAGGTTGAGACATATAGATTTCTTCTTCAAGATCACCATGAAGAAATGTTGTCTTCAAATCCATCTATTCAACCTCTAAGTCATACGCTGCTGCAAGTGACAATAGAAATCTAATGGACGTCAGCTTTTCTATAGGAGAAAATATTTTCCCATAATCAATTCCCTCTACCTGGGAATAACCCTTTGCATGCCTTGTACTTTTCTACACTACCATATAGACCAATATTTTTCTTAAATACCCATTTGCAGCCAACAACTTTTCTACCTTTAGGCAAGGGCACCAAACTCCAAGTTTTATTTTTATCCAATGATGCCATGTCTTCTTCCATGGCTTATAACCAAGAGTCTGAAACAGACATTTTAATTGCATCTTTTACAGTCCTAGGCTCATTAGTACTAGAAATCAAAGCATAGGAACAAGTAGAATCAATCAATGAGAACCCATACCTATTTGGTTGTTTCCTTTCTCAGGTTGACCTACTCACTAGCTGAGGCTGAGATTCTTCTTCTTTAGAACTTTCAGAACTACTTGAGCTCTCCTTAATTTCAGGTACATTTTGAATCTTCAATTCCTCTTTCTCTAGTGTAGGAGGAATTAATGCTACATCCTTATTGTTTTCTAATTTTTTCTCTGACTGCAGATCCAAGGTAGAAGGTTTCAGCTCATGAAAGATTATACTTCTGTTGTATACAACCTTCTCTGTATCATGATTCCAAAGCTTGTATCCTTTTATGCCAGCACTGTAGCCAATAAAAATACATTTAATAGCCTTGTTCTCCAATTTAGATCTTTTCTCATATGACATATAAGCATATGCCTCATAGCCAAAAACATGAATATATCTAAGATAGCACTTCTTACTAGACCATTCTTCCAAAGGTGTTTTCTCAACAAGAGAAGAGTTTGGAGAATGATTTATTACGTAACATGCAATAGATACAGCCTTAGCCCAGAACTTCTCCTCCAAGCCAAAACTACTGAGCATACTTCTTGCTCTCTCCATCATTGTCCTATTGGACCTTTCTACAACTCCATTTTGCTGTGGAGTATAAGGTGTAGTCTTATGTCTTTTAATCCCATGGTCTTTACAATATCTTTCAAAATCATTAGAAAAAAATTCACCACCATTATCAGTCCCTAAGCATTTTATTTTTCTACCAGTCTAATTTTCAACAAGGTTCTTAAATTCCTTAAATCGACTGAATACTTCTGATTTACTCTTCAAAAAATATACAAATGCTCTTCTTGAATAATCATCAATAAATGACACATAGTATCTTGATTTAGACAAATAAGGAACATTCACTAGACCAAACACATCCGAATGAATATAATCTAGCAAACTAGAACATTTATGAGGACTTGAGTAAAAGGAAACATGGTGTTGCTTTCCATATATACAATGCTCATAGAATTCAAATTCAAGATTACAATCATTAAGCCCCTCAACCAGGTTTTTATTCTTCAAGGTTTTTAAACCTTTTTCTCCTAGGTGGCCTAGCCTATGATGCTAGAGCATAGTATTCTCTTCAAGAAGTCTTACTTCCATAGAGTTTACATAATTAGGGATATTTCCACCTTTACCTCCATGAGTAGCTTTTTGTGACTTTACAGAGACACTATTACATTGAACAACTTGTGCATCCAGCTTGTATAGGGTACCAATTTGAGCACCTATAGCCAACACCATAGAGCCTCTAGTCATATAACAATCATTTCCAGAGAACGTGACATGTCCTCCAATATCATTCAGTTTACGGACATATAGTAGATTTTGAGCCAAACCTAGTATGTGCATTACATCATTAATTCCCTTCACTCTTCCATCAGGGAATTGAATTCTGACACTTCCATGACCAACAATTTCCAAAGTTGAATCACTCGCCAAGTACACCTTTCCACCATTGTATTCATCATACTTTGTGAACCAGTATCTATGAGATGTCATATGGAAAGATGCTGCAGAATCAATTAGCCAGACATCATCTGATGTCTGTGTAGCCAAGGCTGCAATGAAGGCATCTACATCACTATGAGAAGAATCATTGTCAGAAGAATACTTCTTCTTCTTCTCCTCGTCTGTACAATCCTTTCAGACATGACCAGGTTGCCCATAGTTCCAACAATTCACCTTGGAATTCTTTCCAAGAGACTTTGATCTCCCTTCTAATTTTGATCTGGACTTCTTGTCCTTCTTCTTGCCTTTCTCTTTTGATCTTCCTCTAACAACAAGAGCTTCCTTCACCATCTCAGAATATTTCTTTCTCATTTCTTCTAATAGCAAAGAACCAACAACATCTTCCATCTTGAAACTAGATGTTGTACTCCCAATAGCCATCACCAGATGATCCCAAGAGTCTAGAAAAGAACACAATAATAGCATACAGTGATCCTCTTCTTTAGTCTTTACACCAACAGATGTTAACGGTGCAATTAGCATGTTGAATGTGTTCAAATGATCAGCTACAGACCCTCTTTCTTGCATTCTCAAAGAGTACAACTTCTTCCTCAGGAAAAATTTATGCACTAAAGACTTCCCCTAAAAAATAGATGCCAATCTCTTCCACAAAGAAGATGCAGTCTTCTCCTCATGCACATTCAGAAGAATAGAGTTTTCCAAACAAAGCCTTATTAGCCCCTTAGATTTTCTATCTGCAAGGTCCCAATATTCTTGCTTTATACCTATAGGTTTAGTTCTAGACACTAAAAGCCACAGATCATGATCCACTAAGAGATCCTCTATTTTGAGTTTCCACAACTCAAAATTGCTGCCATTGAACTTCTCTATTTCAATCTTTCCTGATGTGCTAGCCATCTCAATCTATAATTAGAAATTGAAAAACTTCTACAGGACTCCCACTAAACAAAATTGATACAAAAAAACCAATGTACCCACAAGGATAACACAACTGGACAGGCTCTGATACCACTTGAATGGAAAGTATAGGTGTTGAAACAACTCTCCTAATGTCAAAGACACATTTAAATTTTTCAATGGAAAAACTCAGGGAAGAACACAAAGACACATTTAAATATTTTAATTACAGTCAAATTAAGATGCACATGAAAGAGATAATAGAAACAGATTACTTGATAAACACATATGAACACTAGACATATGTGGGAAAACCCTTACATGAGAAAAACCCACCACACCAAGAGAAATCACTTTGTATTATAGTAATGGAGACTACATACAAATATTAGACTTATCTTTCTGATGTCATATTACAACAACATTCACCATGAACAACCTTGTACAAGAATCTTCAAGTTACAGTCTTCACAAAATAGAAAAAATCACTCTGATACAATTCAAACTGTTCACACACTTGTTCTTCGAACCAACCTAACCCATGAGCAGCTGCAATTGCAAACTATATTCATGTCGTTCCCTGTCTATCGAGCTTCCTCTCAGTAATGGCCGCAATAATCCAACTGCTAATAGTTCCCATTCGGCTCGTCTGATTGGTCCACGAGACACCACATAGATGTACATCACTTGATCAAAAGAGTTCACACTATATCAGCATGTCGATGAGACACTAACCATGTCTCCTCTATGCCATACAACTTAACATTTGATATCACCAAGAGTTTACCTATTGGCAAGATGTTAAATCGAGTTTAGAAGACTACCGCTAAGAATTCCTCCTGTCACAAGGACCTCATACCGACATTCACCACATGTATCGCTATCGCCAAGACTCATTGCTTTCAGTGAGACGTTATACCGAAGCTCCATATGTCACATAGACATTAGTGTTCTCATCAACCAGACATATCACTATCATTGAGACATCATATTGAGTCATCAAAGTTACTCTTAAGTGCTCATCTATCGCCAAGACATGTAGCTATCATTGAGACATCCCACCAAAGGTTCAAAGTTAATCTAAAGTGATCAACAGTCGACAAGACTCTATCTCTATCACTAAGACATTAGTTCAAAACCTCCAGTCATACCAAGCACCAAATAATAGTTGACAAGACCTATTACTTTCACTGAGAGTTCTTATCGAAGTCACATGTGTTACACCACTAACATTTACAATCAGCAAGACTCTGTTCAAGTCATACTGAAACATTGGCTTTTCCATTAGTGAAACCTTCCACTCTCACTAGGACATTTTCCTGAAACCCTTTGAGTTACCCCGAGTGAAAATGGTCGCCAGGAGTCTTACTGAGAATAAACTACAACATTGTCTTACTGAGCTACCGTATGTTACTTTGACGACTCCATGTGAAACAACCTATCAGCGAGACTTTCCTCCATCAGTGAAACTTCTTCCCGAACTAAGCCTTTCAGCCAAGGGTCTCCCCGATAAGTGATAGAATGGCCTATTGGCCAAAGATTTTGACACAATAAGAGGTTACAATGACTATCACAAGTCACAGCGATAAGATCCTTCGACATGACTGAAACAAGGTCACATGGACCTATACAATTTCAACAAGGTTACTAATGCTAGTTGGCCAGACATGATGGATATCACACTGAATTTTCCCCAATAGAGGTTATAGCCTGTGAAGATTGAGTCACACATTTCTAACAATAAGCTAGTAAATTATAAATTTACTAAACAAAACTATCACCATATATATCTATGGTTAGATGTGTATGAAACAGCCAGAAAGGAAAAGGAAAAACAACTTACAGCAACAATATGTCTACAACATAGTTAATATTGCAGAACACAACACTTGTTGAACATCCAATATGTGAACCAGTGGAAGTGCATGGCAGATTTTGACCATTCTACACCCATTGAGCAATGCAACCAAAGGAAAAAATGGAATATACAAAAGACTATATATACCTCAACGGAATACAAACAAAGAATTATATACATCAACATTATACATATAGATATACACATACACATACATATGCATAAACATATTGTTGATGGTGTTTTCTGCACAGCAACAACTCAGACATAAAATGATATTCTATCTCTCTTGAAAGATAATCTTCAACAATGAATTGCTGAAAATCACCCCAAGGTCTCTCGGGTGTTAGGTCATAACAATGCATAAAACAACTCAGATGAAATGTGAAATTTCTGGTAATCACAATCGGACCTTACTACAAGCAAACTAAACCCTTTCAATTTATCAGATCTGACAATATGATGATCTTGAATCCTAAATCTAACCGAATAATAAAGAAATTGCAAAAGATAGGGATGCAGGGAAGGTAATAAAATCTAAATTACTGAACGGACAAGCAATGCAAATGACATATATCTGAAATGGACCTATCTCAAATAACCAATTCCTGTTCGACCCACAAAGCAATCTTACAGAAACAGTGCAATCTTCTGAGGAATACAGATTTTCAAATCATAGACTTGCATCTACAACCGAACTTAAGCACATTTGAATATATGGTCCAGGTTGACTTTACCAGCCTACTACAATCAGATAGTTACTGGGAGTATAGACCAAAGATAGCTACCGACATTCCAAATATGAAATCACATACACCATTTATCCAACTAAACTAATTTTATTTCTGAATATTAAACCCTAGATCTTCAAGCAATGTAAAAGATAGAACAAAAGAACCATGCAAGATGAGATAACACAAAGGATTTCACTAGGAAAACCACAATGCCTTCAATTGTATTAATCATCAAATGCTGCAACAATTCAACTGTTCTGAATATGATATTTGCTTCAAGAAATTTTAAAACTCTAACTATCGCTCCTGCTAATCTCTATTACAGTCTTGCTAATGTCTATCAAAATTTTCTGAACTGAACCCCTTACAATGAGGCAAGAATGCCTACTTATCAAATTTTCCCCCAAAACATGTCGGCCCAACCAAACATTTTTACAAAATAATAAAAACTGCCAAAACAGGTCGGCCAAGGAAACAAACTAAGGCACACATTTAATGCCATCATCCAAGTCGGCCAAGGCACAGTCCCCAAGGAAGTCCGGTCCAATGCATGCCCTATGATAATAGGGAAGCACAAATCTCGAGATAAACATTAACCGCTGCTTCCTTTGTCTTTCCTCCGCGCTGGTGACCCTTGGACCTTCGAGAAAACTCCCTCCAGCTCAGCAATGGGTGGCAATGGAAAAACTTTGAGCCGGCATTTAATCGAATCAATCCCTTCATTGGACCGCTCAATGGTTTTCCTCCAATCCTTTCTGCTGGTCAGGTATCTATCTATCACTGCCAAATATGTAGCTGCATCATCAAGCATATGGCCAGTGACAACCTCATCAGAATCCGGGGCATAAACCTCATGCCACCATTCCTTCAATTGATCTAAACTTAGGTACTTAGGAGCCATCTTATTCCTCCCTGTCATCACTTCAAAAAATGCAATGCAACCATCATAGATTACAGTAAGGTCGGCATCAATGGTTTTTCTTCGTTTCTGTATCTTTTTCAGGCCTCCCTGCCTGATCTGTAATGCCTCGAACCATTCCCACGGTTCATCCAACCTGGTAGAGGGAAGAATTCCATCCTTGCCCAATTGTTCCTTGCCATGCCCCAGAATAATCTTTGTCTTCTGCAGCAGGGAATCGACATCATTCTTATCCTGAGAAAGGATGCTTTCCATCAGCTCTTTTCCTCGGACTGCATCCTAGCCAACAGACAGGATTTCCTTAATAGCTTCATCTCCTTGTGTCCGAACACTCATCAACCAGTCTGTGGCAGCTTGTGTGGAGGCCTTCATCTTCTCTATGCCAGAAATTGTTTTCTTTGGCAGAAATCCGGGAGTGGAAGAGGAGGACGGATGGAGGGACTCTAGAGGTTTCATGACCTCTTCTAAGCTTTTCCTCAACCTCTCATTTTCCCTTTTCAATTCTCACTTTGTCTGAGTCTCCTTCTTCAATCTGTCTACAATTACAGCACTTGACCCCTTGAATTCCTCAATGTCTTGTTCTAGGGAGGCCGGCCCCAGGTTAATGGTTTGGACACTGTAATCCTGGCTTGCTACCTCATCTCTTGTTTTATCTGCAGCAGGGGTGGCGATGTGGACTACACGGTTGTGCACTTCATCCCTTTCCACCCGGGAAATTATCCTGGCAGCCTTCTTCTTCTTCCCCTTACCAATCTGAGATAACATTGCATCCCAGTCGAGAGGAGTGTCCTCTACTATCACCTATTTCTTCCTTGCTATTTCTTTTTCTAACCAGTCCGGGGCTACGGGGTCTGTCCGGATTCCTTCTGTGTCAGTTTTCCCCGAGTCCTCTATGGCTTTCTCCTCTTCTGCTACTGTCACCTCGACTTCTTCTTCAGTTGTTGCCTTGTCATCTTCTTTCTCCAGAGGAGTCTTCTCGCTCTGAACAGCCTCTTCAATTCCTAACTCTGGAAACACTGGTGATGGAGTCCGAGCAGGCAGGCTTTCCTCCGGTTCTGGCGATCCGCAGCCCTTCTCACTCTCCGGAGAGTCCTCGTACTGTACCAAGGGAGAAGTGTGCCTCTCTTCTGTCTCTACCTCGAGCTCGGCAGCCTCACTGAATAATGCTCCTTCTTTAAACGGTTCTGCCTCTCCGCTGATTTCCTGCTCATCCGGATTCTCCGGTTCTGTTACACTCTGTGGAGGAGAGACAGGCTTGTCCTGTTCAGTGGCTGGCAATATTGGAGAAGAATCCGTTGGCTGTGCGGCATCCTTTGGGGAAGGAGTTCTAGATTTTCTGGTGTATACTTTGGTCTTCTCCCCTCCGGAGCTTTCCACATCCACAATTGGGGGTTCATCCTAGGAAGTCGTTTGGCCTTTCTTCTTCGCCACCCTTGCAGTTTTGGCTTTCTTGGGCGGTGGAGGAACATCCTCCTCTTCAACTTTCTCTGCCTCCTCCTCATCTGAGGACTTGCTGATAGTCAAGGTTTTCTACCTGCGTTTGCCGATAGGTTTCCTTTTTGCTGCAGGTTGAGTCCCCTTAGGACTTCTAACCTTGATTTTGAAGGGAGAGGCCTTGGCTGTTTTCCCTTTGGGGTCCTCTTCCCCGGATTCTTTAGAGGTGGACATGGGGTTGAGATTCCCCATCAAGTCGAAAGTGAAGGGTACATTGGCATTTTCCAACACCCATACCTCATGTTTGATCCAAGCAAAGGTAAATTTTAGCACTGGAGCCATTAAGTCCTCCAACTCTGTCACCTCAGGCTCATTCCAATCAATATCCACCACTGACCTATCCTTGATGGGCTCATAGACATGGTCCTGGACCAGTCTTCCATCATCTTCTAGCTGATCTGGAATCAACTTCACATTGTACTACCTAATTGCCTCTACTGGCAGCCGGGAATACCTTTTCCTTCGTGCATCAAGGTCATCCTTGATGTTGACCCAGTAGTCCTCCAAGTCCTCTTTGTGCCTGTATTCCTGGGTAGCCCTTTTCTGTGCCCCCCCGGTGATGTCAAAATTCATTCTCTTTGAATGGAAAGAGAATCCATAGGCGGCCAATTCCTCACCTGCAGTGTGAGCTGATTGAATGGAAGGGCACATCACATCCATGCCAATCCCAAGAGGGAAGTCACCTCCAAAACCAGTTTTATGTTTCTCCCTCTTGACCACCGTATCGAACTCACAAATTTGTCTTACGACCTCCAGTAGCACTATGTGGTCAGTGGGATACCTGGGCAATCTGTAGGGAGCAACGGGGCATCCATCAATCTGGAGATAAGTGAAAGTGGGGAACTGGATGAACCAGGCCCCGTAATTCTTAATCAACCCCTTAGCCCCATCGGACAATCTGATGTGCTCCGCATTCTGAAGGGTCCGGGTAATGTGCATGGTGAAGGCATCATTGGCCCTCCTATAATCTCCGTGTCCGAGGTGCAATTCCGGATAGACTTCATAGATAATATCTTGTCCAATGGTTCCCGCCGGAGTCAGTCCCTTGTAGGGGTAGGAGATGGCCAGTATATACACGATGTAAGAGGACATGGTAAACTTCTTTCCTTCCAAAACATTCCTCAGTTGCCTATCTATTTCTGCACTGATAAGTCCTGCCCAGTGGTAATTCGTTCCTTGGCCTATCTTGGTGATCACATGGACCATCCAATTTTCCAATACCCCGGCGGTTTTAAGTCTGGCCACCCTGCTCAACAGTGTGATAGCATCATAGATATCCGGCCTGAACTTCACCCTGTGCAACTGTTTGGGCAATTTGGAGTGGTGAGACTTGGGCTTCTCAAGCCATGAGTTGATAAGCTGTTGAGCCTTAACTGGCTCGTTCTCATAATATGTGCGAGCAGTGTCAATGTTTAGGGCGCAGACCGAGGGGAGATCCGGCATGCTGAAGGCCCGGGCAATGGAGGCTGGACTGAAGTTTGCCAACACTCGTCCCTCAGTGCTAACTACCATCTGTGTGTCAAAAGCGTACTGCCTAGCACACTCCAAAATCAGCTCGTAGCACTGGACTGCTGGAGGGAACCCTGCCACATGTACCAACCCCGAGTTCATCATCCCCTGCCTCAATGCCGACTGGTCTTTCTCAGCAGTTCTCTGTTTGAATTCTTCATAACGCCAGGCACCAACATTGGTATCGGACACATCTGCCCACACAGAGGATATCTTACTCTCTGGGACCTGACTCTTCATGTCTAATCTCAATCTTTCTGTCTCGGAAACTGCAGATGCCCCTGCACCACCTTTGGACTTCCCAGCAGCAGCTTTGCTTGATTCAGCCTGCACATCCAAGAATTGTCATTAAAATTCAACTATTAAGTTCATGTCAATCCAAAAGGTTAGCACACATCATATAAATCCATTAAAACCAAATGCCAATTGCCAATCTTCCGAGATCCAGAGAAATCAAATAATCTGGGAAAATCGTATAATCTGGGAAAATACATTCGGGGCAGAATTCCGGAGAAATCCGACCCAGACGGACTCCTACTGCCAAAGCACTATTAGCCATATAAATCATTAATACGCTCAGAAAATCAAAGGATAACCATTAGTTTTACTCATTGGCAATCAAGAAATAGGTATAAACAATCATTCCATCAATCCTATCACCGAAATATACAAAAGAATGCAATCAGACAGGAAATCCAGAAAAATCCAGGCGGAACGGATTTTCGCGGACAGTATAAAATGTACCGGAAATTAACCCTGTCCGCGGAATAAAAGGAAACCGAGAAAATCCGGGAACCAGGAAATTCCGCGACGGCCCCGGAAACCCGAAAAATGGCAAAACGTGTAGCAAAACCGGAGCGACCACAAGATCTCCAATACCTAAGCTCAAATGATCCAAAAACTGACGACAATCACCAGACTCGAATATACAAAGGGTTCCAACTCTCAAAAGCGCTCAAAGGAAGGATCCTCACGCTAAAAGACGATGCCCTAAATCGAATAACTAGAATTCTGCCATTAAAACCAGAGCAAGCTTTAGGGTTGGAAAATATCAGTTCAAGATTTACCCAAACACCCTCTAATCCTCACGGGACAGGGAAGCCAACACGAAACGGGGCGAAAGTCATTCAAACACAAGATCAAATCATCGCGCTAACCGAAACACTAAGGAAACCCTAAATTCGCATGGTAACACATCCCGCGCCCAAAACAAACAAACAATACGACCTAGAATTCTGTCTAACGTGTAAATATGCAATCAAGCGGATAAACGGAACTCATAGGGCATGAGAGATGGGCCTCAATAAAAAACGGATCAACCTGACTGAATAAATACGAAACCCAAAGTCAAAACGCGAGCCGACCCCAAAATTCAACAATGCCCAGTACAAGAAAACCTCAAATCACCATGCAAGCAAACGGAAGGGCGACGAATACATACCATGGATCAAGACGGGCAGAAATCGAGCTCAGAAAATCAATCCACGTGACAACACATCCAAGCAACGAGATACTGGCAGCAACACTCAAGCAATTCACGCGCAAACAAACCAAGATCAATCCTCAAAGCTCAAACGAAAGTTAAAATCATGAACCAAAAACAAAGGAAACAATGTCGAAGTTAAGATAAGATCAGAAATGCCTAAAATTCATGCCATACCGCTCCCCGAACCAAAGGTACTCAGCCATTAATCTCGTGAAAAGGCGTTTTGACAAGTCGAAGCCAGGCCCCAAAGTGGAATTTGGAGATCCGAATCGTGATCAGTTCCACGGAAATCGGCCAAAGAGGCTCGGGAAAGATCGGGACTGTGAGTCGGGGAAAGTCGGTAGGGGCCAGAGAAAATCGAAGTTAGAGGCAAAAGCGGGAATGCGCGCGGGAGAATCACGGCAAGGGAAGCGGACAACAAGGAGCGGGGCGAAAAAAGAAGTCGCGAGGCGAGAAAATCTGGTTGGTGAAACTTTGGACTTGGCCAAAACCTCAATTTCAATCAATTGCAACCCCAAGGCAAGGGCAAAGCCAGCAAAACCAACATGTCAAGACCCCAAAATGATAAATCCAATAAAATCAAAGGTCAAAGACACAAAAAAAAGGGGGTCCCCACTCCAAGTGGGGCGTGTGTGCAAAAACTGCACAACAAATGGCGACTCTGCTGGGGAAATGCTCCTGAGCATTTCGATGACAAACTGGAATCAAGAACCCAGAACTCTGGTTTCAACTCAAGTACCTAGCCGTCACCCTAAGTTAGAGCAAAGAAACTCCCAGCCATTCAGACATTCCTATACCAGGGTCCAAGTGTGTGCATGTGCATATCTTACCTACCTTCAGTTGCAAAGAACCAGACTTGGTATGAACATGCTACGTAAAGATTCTGACCCTAAAAGTAACCTGGATAGAGCCTCGCTGCCAGTCAGGCGTCCATAGCCCCGACGAGGTTATCGCTGTGATCCTCCTGAACATAGCTCTACTGCCAGCCAGGCGTCTATAGCCCCGGTAGAGATATTCAGATCCCCCTGATGAGTCCCGGTCCGAACCCTCGGGATTTTTCAATATATATATATATTTTTTAGGATATTTCTTTTTATTCAATTTATTCAACCTGTGAACAGTGAAGTTCACACTCAGGGCTGAGAACCACAGTGGCACTAGAGCAGAAAAAGATTTTTCACCTGTCCAGGCCTTATAAGGACCTTTTACAACTTCAGGTATGTTTAAAGATTAAAGGTATAAGACCCCAATACATTCCTATTCAGACTAACCAGAAAACCTTCGCCTTACCATAAAGACAAGTGACATAGGTAACAGAATCCATACCATAACATTCTGGAAAAAAGATTAAAGTTTGTAAGGGAAATATCAGGAACATTGGACCTGCTTTGCCACCATTATCATACAGATGCACCCAAAATCCCACAAGGAGATAAGACCAAAAGCAAGAGCAACGCAAAACAAAACAAACAAACCAAAGCAAACCTAGTCTAACCAAACAAAACCAGCAAAGTGAAAGGGAAACCTACCCTAACCAAAACAAGCAAAACAAGCAAAGAAAGCAACCTAACTAACTATTTACAGGGCAAAGAGCTGAGAACAGCTCAAGACTGGAAATAATGTTTAAGATACTGCCCATTAATAGGCAGTGGCATGTCCTCTCCCGTGAGAGTCCGCAAACGGAAGGCATTATCTCCCAGAATTTCAGCAATCTGGTAAGGACCAAGCCATAATCTATCAAACTTACCATGGCTACCCTTCTGATCATGCGGCTTATCCCAATACAGAACAAGGTCAGAAATCCTAAAGGCTTTGACCTTAGCTCTCTTGTCAAACCATCGCTTGACTACCCCCTGATGTTTGGCGAATCTTTCAAGGGCATTATCCCGTTTTTCCTCAAGATGCAATAATTCAGCTAATCTCGCTTCCCTTCTATCACCCTCATCATAAAACTGGTTGATAAACTGCAGAGTTGGGATTTTAAGCTGGATAGGGAAAACTGGTTCCAGACCGTACACTAAATGATAAGGAGAGGTACCAATGGAGGACTTAACCCGAGTACGATCTGCCCAAAGAGCAAACCTAAGCTGGGTACGCCAGTCCTTTGGGTTCCTCTCTAACAGCTTTCGGATAACAGTCAACAGGTTCTTATTAGAGGATTCAGCTAGACCATTCCCCTAGGGATAATAATTAGATGCAAACTTAACAACAATGCCATGATCAAAAGCCCAGTTTGAGAATTTCAAAGATGCAAAGGCGGGACCATTATCACACACAACAGCGAAAGGACATCCAAACCGATTGAGAATGGCAGATTCTAAGAAATCGATTACTACCTCTGATGTACACTGCCTACAAGCAAATGCTTTAGTCCACCTTGTAAAGTAATCAGTAATGGTGAGGATATACCTGTGTCCAGCAGAAGATGGTGGATTGATGGGGCCGATGAAATCCATACCCCATTGAGCAAAAGGTTTTACCTCAATAACAGACTGGAGCGGAAGTGCTGCACACCTTTCCCGTGTCGCTGCAGTCTGACAAGTGTGACAGGTCCGGACATGATGGTGAACATCCTTGAATAGTGTAGGCCAGTAGTATCCTGCCCTCAAAATCTGGTTTGCAGTAGCAATGGCAGAACCATGACCTGTGCCATATTTCTCATGAAACTCATTTATTACTCTTTCAGCTTCCTATTTTCCAAGGCACCTCAAGTAAATACCTTCGTGATTCTTCTTGTATAGGACAGCCCCTTTCAGCATGAAACCATCACTTTTCAATCTCAAAGCTCGCCTATGAACTGCATTTAAACGACCAGGAGCTCGCTGATTCAGCAAATAATAAACTATATCATCATACCAGCCATCTGGGGAAACCGCTCCAACATCATAGTTACAGACAGACAATTCAGGGCCTATCTCTGCCATGGTCTGGGTGAGTCCCTGTCCTCTTACCAGTTTCATGGGCTGGATCTCAATGTCAAACTCCTGAAGCATGGTTACCCATTTAGCTCTGCGCTCCCCTAACTCATTCTGCATCAACAATAACTTAACTGCAGAATCAGGAACAATTGCAAACACCTTGTTTCTGAGGATATAGTGCCTGAATTTCTTTACTGCTTGGACAAGGGCATATGCTTGCTTCTCCACACATGGGTATTTCAACTCAGCATCCTTCAATGGCGTACTCATGAAAGCGATGGGATGCTCATTCCCCTCATCAGACTTTTGTGTCAGCATTCCAGCACATGAGTGGTCTGAAGCAAAGGAATAGATATAGAACGGTTTACTATAATCTGGACTGACCAACACTGGAGCATCAACAATAGCTCTTTTGATCTCTGCAAAGGACTCCTTCGCTTCTGTGGTCCACTCGATCTTGGCATCTTGTTTTAACATGGCATTTAGTGGCTTGACAATCTCAGCAAATCCAGTGATGAATTTCCTGACAAAATTAATCTTACCAAAGAAAGATTTCATCTCTTTCTTGCTGGTAGGCAGCTGAATTCTTAGGATGGCTTCCACCCTCTCTGGATCTATGGCGATTCCCTTCTCTGATATCACATGTCCTAACAACTTGCCTTCTGTAACCCCAAAAATACACTTCTTGGGATTCAAAGAGATGCCGAATTCTCTGCACTTCTGGAACACTTTACGCAGGTCCGAGATATGATTCCCTCTATTTTTGGAGAAAACAGTCAGATCATCCATGTAAATGATAATGCACTTTCCTATGATGTCTTTGAAAGCGATGTCCATAGCTCGTTGAAACGTGGCTCCTGCATTGATAAGCCCAAATGGCATCCTCCTGTAGGCGAAAGTTCCCCACTTGGTTGTAAAGGAAGTCTTGTGTCTGTCCTCATACTGGACCATCACCTGATTATATCCTGAATAGCCATCCAAAAAGGACATCATCTGCGATCCATTAACCACTTGTAACACTTCATCCAACGAGGGAACTGGATAATTATCCTTTTCAGATGACCTGTTCAGATTTCTGAAGTCAACACAGAGCCTAATTTCACCGTTCTTCTTTCTTACTGGAACCAGATTAGCCACCCAAGTAGAATGCCTGACAGGAAATATGATCCTAGCAGACAGCAGTTTCTGAACTTCCTTCTGTATGAGTGGCTCCAACAGCGCATTAATAGGTCTCTGCCTCTGTCTAAAAGGCTTAGCACCTGGCTTGAGAGGTATAGTGTGAGTTATGATGGATGTATCATAAGTCTTCAAGTCTTCATAACCCCAGGCCACTATGTCTGGAAAGTCGTATAGGGCTCTGATTATTCTCTGTCTTTCTTCAGGAGTACAAACCTTACCAATGAAAACATTCTTCACATCATCTTCAGTGCCCACATTGTGAGTGTCACACTGCCCACTGATAGACTCTTTCTTAGATTCCTGTTCCTGATCTCTGATTTTGTCCATATCGAAAATCCTCTCTAGCTGTACCATTCCCCTCGGAATAGTATTGGACTTCAAATTTAGCACACCTTCCAGATCCAATTCTACTTCCTGAGGTTCTGTTTCGTCAATGATCTGTGAAGCAAAAACATCCGTGTTCGTGATAAAGTCAAGGATATGCTTATCATCCTCAAACACCTGAAAATTAGTCACATTGTCAGGGACTGACGGGACAGGAGTTAATTCAACAGTAAACTTCTTCAATCCTGATAGGGACAGGGGCTGCAAAGTACTGGCCGCTTGAGCTAGAGAATCAGCAGTTTGATTCTTCTTCCTTGGGATCAATTGGATATTAAAAGCGTCGAACCCCTCGATGAGGTCCCACACTCTATGCCTATAGTTGGTCATCCTCCTGTCGTGATAGGCATACTGCTTTCTTACTTGTTTGATCACTAATTCTGAGTCACCAAAAACTTGCAGGACCTTGACCTTTTTCTTGAGTGCCATAAGGAGTCCGTGAATTAAAGCTTCATATTCAGCCACATTATTCGTACAATGAAATTGGAGCCTATGGGCTGCGAAGAAAGTCTTACCTTTGGGACTTATCAATTCAAATCCAGCTCCAGCCCCTTGCTTGGACTTAGATCCATCAAACTTGAGAGTCCAGTATTCCGCAGTGGTGGTCTTCTTCGTTTTGTCTTTCGGCTTATCAGTGATAGAGGCTTCCTCAGCTACAACAGGTTTCTAACTTTCACACTTTGCTTGCAGATTCTGCTTATCTGTGCTAGCCACCTGAGATGGATTCATGCTTTTGTACACTTCTTTCACTGCTGTCTGACACAAGCAACACTCCAATTCTGAGTGAGAAGCATTGTGGACTCTGCACCAATTCGGCAAGAGTAACTCCTTGAAACTTGTCTTCCTTCCCAAGTGAGTTTGATTTTTGACACATTGCTTAATGAAATCCTGGAAATTGTCCAGTAAGCTAATCTATCTATCCTCAGGTTCTTCTTCTTCCTCAACTGATTATGTTAGGACTTCAGCAAGACTGGACCCTGTTTCAGCGTCCACTGGCATCGTATGCAACATCAATACCTCTTCTGTATCGGATTCTTCATATAGGGCCGATAGCAAGTAGTTTCCCATTCTAGCTTCTGATATGAGAACCTCAACCGAAGTCTTTTGGTATTCTGTTATCATGTACTTCATTCTAGGCTCCCTCTCGATCCTTATCTTATTAGGCACTCCCTTCCAGGGAAGCCACATGTGAGAGTGATCAGTGGACACATACCCATTCAGGGCCTTCGTAAAATCTCTTCCTAAAATTAAACCGTATGCGTCAGGAATGTCAGCTAACTGAATGTTGATAACCTGTTGGATTCTAGGATCCAAAGCAATCTGCATATGAATCATGTTCAATTCCCCTACCACACTTACTTCGGTCCTGTCCAACTGAGTAACCTTCTTCTGGGAGTCAGCAGGTGTAATTCCTAGAGCCCTACAAACTCCAAGGGGCATGACATTAGTGGAAGCACCAGAATCTAACAGACAATTGTGGAGGTTCTTACTAAAGATTCTGACAGAAATCAGAAATGGAGGAGTCTCCATTTTTCCTTGAAACAAAGTGGGCTGAGTATCCATTTGGGCCACTTGAGTTCTGTCGCTTTCTTTTCCTTTATCTCCAGGGGGTGGATTAGTCCTATTTTGTGTTTGATTCTGCGTGTTCATAGCCTGCGAACTAAAAGTATGGCTAACATGCTCACCAGAAGATTTTTCCAATGTCTTTGAATTCGCATCGTAAGTACCCAAGACAGCCTTTCTAATTGCAGGAAACCTCAACAATTCAAAAGCAGAAAGGTTTACCTTTAATTTTTTGAATTCCTCTGCGACGTACGAAGCCATCTGTTCTTCACTCATATCAGTAGAAACCTCTTTAGATGGTTCCTCTACCTTATCCTTACTTACTTGAACAGTCCTTTCCTTCTGTGGTTCTGCTTGAACTTGTCTATCCTTTGAAAGGTACTGCTTGGAAACCTGTGGATAAGACGGATTGTTACTCGCATTAGGGTCTGGAGGAGTACTGAAGTTGTTGGGAGGAATGGAGGTAGTGAAAGGTCCCCCGGGTTGTGGGCGCCTATGAGGCATATCCCTCAATCCCTGTTTCTGGAACATCTGTACTTCTTCAACATGGGTTTCCTCCTGATCCAAGGGGCCATTATCATTAATCTCCCCTTCGTTAAACAGCTGAGCTACTTCATCTCCATTACAAATCTGATCCGTTTCATCTTTCTGGCAGTCAGGCTCCTCTGGTACATTTTCGTTACTGGTGGGAAAAGGAGCATGGTTCAACACCAGCACAGGGGAATCATATGAATTGGAAGGAACAATCTCTTGCCCATTCACATTGTTCTCTACCTCATACTGAAAGATAGAAGCAGCAGTTTGGAACTCGGGACATTCCAGTTCTGAATGCTGACTCGTTTTATGGAGCCTACACCATCCTGACAGGGCTGCTTCTGCGAGATACACACCAGTAGGAGGTTTATCCTGACTGACTGGCTGGTTCGCGGATTGATTAACAATCTGATTGGCTAGCTGATCCAATGGAGTAGGAACTCCATTATTAGGCCCTGTATTCCAAGTTCTGTTATGTCCCTGCGATGGCCTTTTGTCAAATCCTGACCCACTTCCTTGGCCTCTATCAAAGTTTTGCCTCCTATCGTTGTTGAAACCTCTTTCCTGATTATACCCCCTGTCATTGTAGAATCCTCTGTCATTGCGTTGTCCCCTGTCGAAATTCTGCCCCTGTGAGAACTCTCTGTTCTGATTGGATTGCATTCCCTTTTGAGCAGCTTGTAATTGGCTATTCTGGTTCCTCAAATAAGTCACCTCTAGATTTAGCTTCTTTATTTGTTCAGCCATTTCGTCAATCCTTTCCTTATTCGGGTCTCGGTAGGGAGGCTGGTTTGGGTTACTCAGAGGTGGGACAGATACTGGGGCAGATCCCAGAGACTGATGCAACACTTCTGAATTATGCAGATAAGCCGGGAAGCTATTTGACTGTGACTGGTACACAGGCTGGTTAACCTGCTGTTGAGGGAAGTTCACCATAGGAGAGACCTGATTCATAGGATGACCAGGGTGTGGTACCATTGATAATTGAGGAACCGGATTCATAATAGGGGTGTGATTGGTGAGGGCCTGATTTACTGCCTGAATCTGGTTAGGATGTGCGACTGGTCCCAGAGAAGGCAATGGCCCCGTCAAGTGCTGTCTCAAGTCTGTGCTAAGCTTGACAGCCTCCGTATAAGCATCTGTCAAGGTAGCCGGAGGGTTAGGTCTCCATTTCAGAAAGGTTGTTGTTAGACTATCCAGAGCTTCATAATATACTCCCAGGGCAGTACCATCATCTAGGACATATGGGTCTTGCAATCTGGTGAACGCACGATGGAATCTATTATTGAAACTTGCTATGGGTTCATTGACTTCTCTCTTGACTTTGATAAATTGCAGGTATAGCTCATTAGCACTGATGGGTATTCGGAACTTTTGCAGAAAGGTCTTTTCAAGGTCACTCCAATTCTGAATTGAGCCAGCAGGGAGATGGTTGTACCAATAAAAGGCTTCTTCACCCAGGGAATAAGGAAATAACCTACAAGCAACATCTTCATGGACAATTCCTCTGTCTTTAAGGCAAGTTTGGAAAATCCTTATGTGTTCTTCTGCAGTTCTATTCGGGTCATTTACATGGAATTTCGAGCAGAAATGCTCAGGATTTTTAGGCATTACATTATAAGCCCCGAAGGACAAAGGTGATGGATTATTAGCAAGGAAAGCCATTGGTAAGAGCGGGGGTGGAGGTTGTGGTTGGTTAACGGCAGGCTGAGGCTGTTGAAGGGGAACCTCTTCAGGAACGGGTATGGCTTCAACCTCAGGATGTGAAGATATGGATGATGTGGGTGAAGGGATGGGTAATGATGATACTCCCCTATATGAGGATGTGGATGATGTTGGTGATGGAGCGGGCGATGATGATTCTCCTCTCCCTCTAGTCCTTTTTGACCTATTGGGAAATTGAAGTTCCTCTAAATCTTCCTCTCTGGTGGTGGATCTGGTATTTCTCCTAAATCTCTCTGGAGAGATGGCATTCAAGAAGCGATCCAGTGTGCTCATTCAGGCCCTCCTTCTAGCGCCAATCTGTTGATGGTGTTTTCTGCATAGCAACAACTCAGACAGAAAATGATATTCTATCTCTCTTGAAAGATAATCTCCAACAATAAATTGTTGAAAATCACCCCAAGGTCTCTCGGGTGTTAGGTCATAACAATGCATAAAACAACTCAGATGAAATGTGAAATTGCTGGTAATCACAATCGGACCTTACTACAAGCAAACTGAACCCTTTCAATTTATCAGATCTGACAATATGATGATCTTGAATCCTAAATCTAACCGAATAATAAAGAAATTGCAAAAGATAGGGATGCAGGGAAGGTAATAAAATTTAAATTACTGAACGGACAAGCAACGCAAATGACATATATCTGGAATGGACCTATCTCAAATAACCAATTCCTGTTCGACCCACAAAGCAATCTTACAGAAACAGTGCAATCTTCTGAGGGACACAAATTTTCAAATCATAGACTTGCATCTACAACCGAACTTAAGCACATTTGAATATATGGTCCAGGTCGACTTTACCAGCCTACTACAATCAGATAGTTACTGGGAGTATAGACCAAAGATAGCTACTGACATTCCAAATATGAAATCACATACACCATTTATCCAACTAAACTAATTTTATTTCTGAATATTAAACCCTAGATCTTCAAGCAATGCAAAAGATAGAACAAAAGAACCATGCAAGATGAGATAACACAAAGGATTTCACCAGGAAAACCACAATGCCTTCAATTGTATTAATCGTCAAATGCTGCAACAATTCAACTGTTCTGAATATGATATCTGCTTCAAGAAATTTTAAAACTCTGACTATTGCTCCTGCTAATCTCTATATATCAATTTTTCTGAACTGAACCCCTTACAATGAGGCAAGAATGCCTACTTATCAAATTTTCCCCCAAAACATGTCGGCCCAGCCAAACATTTTTACAAAATAATAAAAACTGCCAAAACAGGTCGGCCAAGGAAACAAACTAAGGCACACATTTAATGCCATCATCCAAGTCGGCCAAGGCACAGTCCCCAAGGAAGTCCGGTCCAATGCATGCCCTATGATAATAGGGAAGCACAAATCTCGAGATAAACATTAACCGCTGCTTCCTTTGCCTTTCCTCCGCGCTGGTGACCATTGGACCTTCGAGAAAACTCCTTCCAGCTCAGCAATGGGTGGCAATGGAAAAACTTTGAGCCGGAATTTAATCGAATCAATCCCTTCATTGGACCGCTCAATGGTTTTCTTCCAATCCTTTCTGTTGGTCAGGTATCTATCTATCACTGCCAAATATGTAGCTGCATCATCAAGCATATGGCCAGTGACAACCTCATCAGAATCCGGGGCATAAACCTCATGCCACCATTCCTTCAATTGATCTAAACTTAGGTACTTAGGAGCCATCTTATTCCTTCCTGTCATCACTTCAAAAAATGTAATGCAACCATCATAGATTACAGTAAGGTCGGCATCAATGGTTTTTCTTCGTTTCTGTATCTTTTTCAGGCCTCCCTGCCTGATCTGTAATGCCTCGAACCATTCCCATGGTTCATCCAACCTGGTAGAGGGAAGAAATCCATCCTTGCCCAATTGTTCCTTGCCATGCCCAAGAATAATTTTTGTCTTCTGCAGCAGGGAATCGACATCATTCTTATCCTGAGAAAGGATGCTCTCCATCAGCTCTTTTCCTCGGACTGCATCCTGGCCAACAGACAGGATTTCCTTAATAGCTTCATCTCCTTATGTCCGAACACTCATCAACCAGTCTGTGGCAGCTTGTGTGGAGGCCTTCATCTTCTCTATGCCAGAAATTGTCTCCTTCGGCAGAAATCCGGGAGTAGAAGAGGAGGACGGATGGAGGGACTGTAGAGGTTTCATGACCTCTTCTAAGCTTTTCCTTGACCTCTCATTTTCCCTTTTCAATTCTCACTTTGTCTGAGTCTCCCTCTTCAATCTGTCCACAATTACAGCACTTGACCCCTCGAATTCCTCAATGTCTTGTTCTAGGGAGGCCGGCCCAAGGTTAATGGTTTGGACACTGTAATCCTGGCCTGCTACCTCATCTCTTGTTTTATCTGCAGCAGGGGTGGCGATGTGGACTACACGGTTGTGCACTTCATCCCTTTCCACCCGGGAAATTATCCTGGCAGCCTTCTTCTTCTTCCCCTTACCAATCTGAGATAACATTGCATCCCAGTCGAGAGGAGTGTCCTCTACTATCACCTATTTCTTCCTTGCTATTTCTTTTTCTAACCAGTCCGGGGCTACGGGGTCTGTCCGGATTCCTTCTGTGTTAGTTTTCCCCGGGTCCTCTGTGGCTTTCTCCTCTTCTACTACTGTCACCTCGACTTCTTCTTCAGTTGTTGCCTTGTCATCTTCTTTCTCCGGAGGAGTCTTCTCCCTCTGAACAGCCTCTTCAATTCCTAACTATGGAAATACTGGTGATGGAGTCCGAGCAGGAAGGCTTTCCTCCGGTTTTGGCGATCCGCGGTCCTTCTCACTCTCCAGAGAGTCCTCGTACTGTACCAAGGGAGAAGTGTGCCTCTCTTCTGTCTCTACCTCGAGCTCGGCAGCCTCACTAAATAATGCTCCTTCTTTAAACGGTTCTGCCTCTCCACTGATTTCCTGTTCATCCGGATTCTCCGGTTCTGTTACACTTTGTGGAGGAGAGACAGGCTTGTCCTGTTCAATGGCTGGCAATATTGGAGAAGAATCCGTTGGTTGTGCGGCATCCTTTGGGGAAGGAGTTCTAGATTTTCTGGTGTATACTTTGGTCTTCTCCCCTCCGGAGCTTTCCACATCCACAATTGGGGGGTCATCCTCCGAAGTCGTTTGGCCTTTCTTCTTCGCCACCCTTGCAGTTTTGGCTTTCTTGG
>VDFB02193867.1:103177375-103355016 GCA_007258455.2 Sequoia sempervirens
AGAATGTGTTAAAATAGAATTAATGAATTAAATAATTCATTTAATTCAAGACTCGATATTTGAAGAATAATTAAATAAATAATATTTATTTAATTAAATGACGAAGGGGATTTTAAATGAATAATTAAATAAAGAATTTATTTAATTATAGTTGAAATATGATAAAGAGTAAATTAAATAATGATTTATTTAATTTAATCGGAAGAATAAGGTTAATTAGTAATATAATTAAATAACAAACGTTTATTTAATTAATTAGAAGAAATAAAGACAAGTGTGAATTAATTAAATAAATAAGATTATTTAATTAATAGAAGAATTAATAGAAGATGAATTAATTAAATAATTAAGATTATTTAATCAAGACCATGAAAAATAAGAATTATGATGAATATAGAAGCCGCAGGCTAAAAACTAGATTTCGGTGTCTACACTTCCTTCTTCACTTGTGGATTGGGGAGACTTCATTCATCCACCTTTGGTATTGTTTCTTCCTAAGGGGAGGAACATTGTTCGACAGTTTTGGAGCAGCTTCTTCATTCCTTCTTGAGCATCTTCCATTGGTGATCATTGTACATTGAGGGGGGGCTACCTTGTCTCTCTTCTTCTCTTGTATGGGGGGGACTTTTTCCTCACATGGGGTTTTTTCCTTCTCATGCCATATTCATAGGCTTTTGTATTTCATCTCTCTTTTGGGGGGTAGTTTTTTCCCACTGGGTTTTTCTATCTTTCTCGCTTTGTGAGATTGCATTGTGTATATCGTGGGTACCTAACATGGCCTGTAGAGACCCATTTGCATTGTTTTCTTTTGTGTACATTCTCCCTAAGTTGCACTTAAGGGGGGGTGTTGGTGTAATTAAATGTCTTGTACCTTGTCCTAGGTCATGATTACACCTTAGTTAAGTTTACTTAGGGACCACATAGGAGGTTGTTGGGAGATTTTCCACTTTTGGTGAACTTGACATGTCATTACCACATCACTTCCACCTTTTGTGGACACATCATGTGATTATCTCTCCACCTTTTGTGGGTGATCCACCTTTTATGGTGATTATCACATTATCACCTTTCCACTTTAGGTGGAGTGATAAATTTTCCTTGTTGTCACATGTCATAAGATTACGACACTTGTCATAATCTTATGCCCTCCTATGTTCTCACCTTGGCTATATAACCAAGGGGTCTCCTATGCATAGCATAACATTGTACCATTCTATCATCTCATATAATTGACATTGAATACAATTTATTCTTGTCATATTCTATCTCTCTTATGCTTGTGCTTTCTATTAGGCCTCTAGATCTTGGGTGGCTACCTTCATAGCCAATTCTTACAGATTTTAACTAATACTTTAACCTTTCCTCCTTGATTGTCATAGTTATTTTATTAAATTAAATACATGATTGATATAGATTAAAGTGAATATGATTCTTTGGGTGTTTGAGTGTGGATTTACGGTTTGCTATAGTTTAGGTTTCCCTTGATTAAAACCTATGTCTAGAGCTGGTTGATGCCTATGCATGTTTATATGACTCTAAGAGTGGAATTTTAGCTAGGAATCTTCTTAAACATGTTTTAAGTGCTCAATCCATTAGGGATATGCTATGTATTCATTTTGAACCATTTGTGGAAGTATGCACACAACAAAAGTTGGGATATTATTGGGCTAGTTGAAGAGATTAGATGAGGTTTCTCAATCATGAGCTCATGAGGGACAAAGATGAAACACAAATGTTGAAGGATCCTATTGCATACAAGGCCTTCCATTTTTAGGATATGCAAGATGTATTTTATATTCTTTCTTTTGTTTTTGGCATGGAGAATGATACTTGAGTTCATGAGTTTCAATCAACATTGTGTTTCCGCTTGAGAAAACAAAAAAAGGGTTTCGAAATGGACTTCACAAATATAATAGTAGACACCATGCATGATCAATTGGTGGCCTATTCAAACAACTTTACCTTTAGGTATTCATCTTTCCTAGTTAATATGTTACTTCATCAAAATGTTATTTCTTCAAATCATATATGCAATTAACCATTATGAATGAATCTAACCCTCAAAAGGAAAATCTAGTATCCATATGGACTCATGTGCTATCTACAACATATGACTACTACACATTCTTCAAGTTATTTTTAACTTTGGTTCTCTTGGATTTAACTCATCAAGAGGACCTAGTTAGAATTGCAGAGCATCATAAATAATGGATATTGGTGGAATCCCTATAAAAATTATGTTCTACTGGAAAATGTTACAAATTTTGGCTATTTTCTTGATCTGAACATGTATTAGGACGTAGGGTTTTAGTCGTTCTTCTATTCTAGGGTTTATATGTGCCTTAAAACCTCTAGAAAAAGTCTAAGTGTAAATCCCTTTGCATGAGTTCTAATTTGTAGTTGACTTGTTGTCACCCATTCTTGATCACATTAGTTATGAATTATGTCATTAAGCTCATCCTCTTTACTGGTCCCTTGAACCTAAATTTCCCAATTGTTACCCGTTGAATTGTTTTAAATGTTGCTTCATACTATATGGGTCACAAGTCTTTTAATATCTACCACACCCCTAAGTTTAAAGGGGTTTTAAATTTGTCATTGGTCTAAGGTATTATCCTAAGTTTTATGTCCCCTATCATTCGTCATTGGTCTAAGGTCTTAGCCTAAGTTTTATGGCCCCTATCATTTGCCAACCTAGTTTGGCCCCCTTTTAAGTATTAACAATTATGCACATGCAGGTTTAAAGCTTTTATGCATGTCGTCAAATCTATGAGATTGCATCCTGACTGCTCCTTGCACCCCTGTCAGGTTTTATTTTCAATTGAAATATTCAAGCAAGCTAGCGGGCAAGTGCCATGTGTCCCATATGAAAGTGGGGCCCATCATTTTTCAAAGGCAACAAATATCAAGCTTTAATGAGATGGACGATCAAGATGAACTGGCTTAGGTTAATCCTAACCATTCCTCACTAGCTCATGAGGGACCTACCTTCATCTCCTTTCCCTCAAAGGGGAAGTAGGAAGGCACCGCTTGGAATAATTTGCATTGTCAAAAGAACTATATAAAGGCGAGTATGTGTAGGATCATGATGGGCCAAAAAGTGGGAATATGATGGGTATGTGGCTGCCGACTTTTTTTTACCTAAAATTGATGAAACTAAAAGGGTTTTTAAAGGAGATTTTCAGCTTTCCACCAAAATAAATTATGCTTTACTTTTATTTTAATAAATAATTATTATTCATTTTCTATTTGAATTACAACTAAAGTCCTGATTGATAGGTTGATTGAAAAACATCTATAGCTTTCAAACTGTGTCACATTTTTTGAATTGAAACATGCGTCACATTCTATGCTTCACATATTATAGGACTAAAAAAAAATTTGAATTTCATTAAGTTTTGACCAAGTTAAGGTGGTCAGACATACGAGTTTTTATATTTTTTAAAATTTGTAATAAAAACTTCATAATTAATTATTTACTTGGAAAATAATTACAAAAAAATATGCATCACATCGGGACATGAGTCCTCTACTTATATCTAAAATATTATAAAAGAATATTATCATTTTATTGTGGTAAGGGTGGTCAGATAGACACCTACTTCTTATTTTTTCCCTGAAATTTAAGTGTTTCTGCATTAAAATTTCAATTTTTCACCAAATAGATATTTTTCCTTTTTAAATAAACTTAGTGTTTTAGAAACTACATTCAATTTTCTACAGATTCTATTCTTACATATTTTTGAAATAACATAGATAACTTATTCAAGTTTTTACATCAAGTTGTCTAACTCTGATTTTTCTAAATTTTTGCCACTTAAGGGCCTATTTTTTCCATGATGATCCTGTACATTCCCAAGCATGGAATATTTTGGCATAAGGTTGAAGGAATTAATGTTAGAACTACTAAAAGAACATTTTAAATACATGGTTTAAAAGTGAGCAGGATATTTTAATCTGAGTCGTTCATCAGATCTGAAGGTTATACACATTGGAAGATGGTCTCAAAGGTAAAGTACACTCAGGTAGAAGACTCTAGATTTAATGTGGGCCCTTCCCCACCTCCCCGCTACTAAAACATGCACTTAGGCTAAACCCAACGGGGAAGCAAGGATGCTGATACATGTATATTTTTACTCATGAAGATGGTGGAGCTTGTGGGTGACTTGGAGGAAAAGTCCACATAGCATGTTCTAGTTGTTCAATGGGAATGGAAGTCTATAGTCAGATTTTTAAACTTCTTTGACTAAATTTGGACTGTTTGTTAAGCCATCTCACCACATAATCAACGAATAACATTCAAAGTTGAGGTTGAGGGAAAATGAGTTATTTTGGTTCATGAGAGTGAATAGTAATGGTGGTTATGGCACCAAACTACCAAATTGATCCACCATAAGCCATAAATTTTTTCTTTAAAAAATAATTATAGGTTTTTAAAGCATTCAATGTGCCTAAGGAGTTTTTGCTATAATTTTTAAGTTCATTCGATGACTAGAAGTAGGATTTTCAAGCATCCACAAAACTAGTAAGTGAAATCACTATCCTGCTTCTCAATTGAGTGAAAATTTGATGAATGTTCTTGCTCTATCTTTATGTTATTAGGGTTTGCTGGTTCGTTGCATTTATTTTAAGGTTTGACATTCAATTCAAAGAAATTAGCTTGTTTAATCTTGCTAATGCTTTGTGTCAAACCATTACCCTAGTCGTAAACTTATATTTTTCTTAAAAGAAATCCTACTTTGCATAAAACTTATAGTCATGGCACCCAAGGCCAAAGTGTTTGCTTCAAAAGAACAACCATCTGGGTTGAAACATCTACTTAGACCTCTTGTTGAAGATTTGACTGACCAATTAAAACCCTCAACATCTGAGAAACCTAAAGTTCAACTATTATTCCAAGGTACATAGATTGTGGAGGGGTTCATTGATAAGCACTGCACTATTAAATATGTCAAGGTACCCTAACTAGATAGGCCTGGTTTAACTATTGGTTTGGCAACTAGAACTATGGCATCCCTATTGGAAACCCGTCGAGATTGGACATGGGGAAAGTAGTAGTATTGAATGTCTATATGGATGTTGACTTACTGAAGGAAATATCAACAAATTATGATCCAGTCATGAGAATTGTGAGAACCTTTAATGGAATAGACAAACATGAGAAGGTGAGACATACCTTCAAAATCTCAATATTGCCTAATTTCTTGGCAACTATTAAAGGTCAAGGGAAAATCATTTTGGGCCCTTCAGACAAGAAGCCATTCCCCATCAATTATTTAGTAAGGTCTACTTTTAAAAGACATTCTATTCTTTATGCCAAATCATAGGCTATGAACTAACTACATGTATGCCTATTGCTGAGATGTACATGGCTGCTAATATCCAACACTTTGCATGCAATGTACTTTATGACTTTCGGTCATACCTAGCTAAAAAGATTCATGAGGGCTTGGTTAAACTAAAAAATGGTGAATATGGGGTTAGATTCTATTGGTATTCATTGTTCATACATATTTTTCTTTTCAAGGGAGCTACATATTTTGGTAAGGATATGACATTGGAGAAAAAGGAAGGTGATATGGATCTACCTATCTAGTGTTGGACCACACTTCTTGACAAGAATTGCAACAAATCTAGTTATGGTATTTGAATTTTTTTTCCTCCAAGCTAAGGGTATTGATTATGAACATGCCAAGAATTCCTGTAGCTTTAAATGACTTTTTGAGGCCTCAAGATAGGAGGCTTGATCTAAAGCCTCATTTTGAACTCACTTCTCATTCCATTCAATCTCTCTCACATTTCAACCTTCATTCTCTCAATTATATTCACTTCACTCTTTCTATTCTTGCTTTCATTCTCTCTACATCACTTTCTTGTAGGTTTCAAGTTCTACATCATTCTTGCACATTCGTCTTGCGCTCTTGAAGCTCTCATTCTTCCTCTTAGCTTCTTCAAGTTTCTAGAAGGGAGGGTAATGTTTTGTTACTTTTATTGCATTATCAATATTATAGTTAGCATTTAGATTCCATTTTCTTTCTATACGTTTTCCTACTTCATTCTTTATCATCTTATTTCTATTGTGATCTATCTAGCTATCTGTGGACGTGGAAACACCAAAGCAGGGGTTTGATTGAGGCAAACTCCAAAACACAACCCCAACATTTTCTCATCTCCATGTTTGTAGGTACCTTGTTTGTGTGGATCTTACAAGAGGCTAGACCCATCGTAAGTTGGATTTCTACTATCATTTTCTTATCATTCCATTCATAGTTAGTTGATCTTTTGTTTATAGTATTGTTCTTATTGTGCTAGTTATCCTTTTACGCATTTATAGCATTCTCTCATTTCTAGTTAAACTATTGGATTAAAATTCTTGATTTGTTAGCACACCCTATGTGTTTTAGGTTGTGAAATTTTCTCTCTATTTGTATAAGATTCCAATGCTCCAGAGAGATGTCAGTGCACCACAATATCATCCTTGATTCATGTTTTCATCCTCTAGTCAAGAGCTAGCTAGTTCATTATCCAAGACCTATTTGGCATGTTCATTTGATTTTTGAAGTCCCTTATCCTGAAAACCAAAAAAAAAAAGATTATCTTTTCTTTTGTTTGTCATCCCATATTTTAACCTTTATCTTTGAGGTGACCGAGGGTGATTTGATCCCTTTAGACCCTATTTTCCTTGAGACTTGGGAACTTAGTGAATCCCCTCCTTCACATTTTGGTGTTCACCTAACATGAACCATTTTCCTCCCTTCATCCTTATTTCAAAGAAAAAATTCATGTGTCAAGACATTTAGTTGGTAGTGGGTTGTAATGCTCTTTATGAGATTTATGATCCAGTCAACTAGTTTAGGTCAGATTGTTAGAAATTGGATTTAGCAAAATCTAGACATGGGATCTAGGAAGTTAAGTCCAATTCATACTGATCCATCCTTCAAGGGGTTTTCTGTTGTGCTTTCTGCTAGATATAATCCTAGTGTCCTTAAAGCTAGGACTTATGTTCCTACCCCTCTTGCATCATCTTTGACCTTTGCCTTGTTGCTCTCAAGGTCATTGTGGAGAAAGTTTACTCCTTAGAGTTGAGACTCACAGATTCTTGGTAGGAGATCAAGCTTTTTCCCATGCAACTCCCATGGTTGAAAATTTGAAAGAGTTGGTAATGAAAGATCAAAGGGGTCTAGAGATCCTTCATGGTATTGTTGATATTGTAGAGACCCATGTTCCCTCTTACACCTCTACCTTGAGTACTACTCCAGATATGGGATCAAGGATCACTGGAAAACAATTATAAATCTCGATGTCTAAAATATTGGTGTGCATGACTGATGTGGGTCCCTTTACTAACACTAATATCATAAATGAGAAAAGTGGAATTTTAAAAGTGAATAAGGTACATTTGGGATTTATTTATTCTACACTTGAAGCTCAGGTAATCCCTACTTATGGTGTTGGTGCCCCTCTTGGTGCTAGTGTCAAAGCCCCTGGTGGTGTTGGTGCTAAAGGCTCTACCGATGCGGGTGTTGGTGGTCATATTTGTTCAAAGGCACAAGACAACTGAGAGGGGAGGGGTGAATCAGTTGTCACAAAAATTCAAACTTAAAATTTCAACACTTATCAATTCCACAACCACACTACTCTATTATTAATTATGAACATGAAATACAAATAACATAAAGTAAAATCAACACAATGAACACCAGATTTTACGTGGAAAACCTAATAAGGAAAAAACCACGGTGAGGATTAACTCACAATATACAGAGATAGAAAAATCATTTACAAAGGCTCACTAGCAAGGGCTCACTACCCAAAGGAGGACTCACTATCCAAATACAAAGGATCACTGCCTACATAAAGGACTCACTGTCCAGTAGGGAGGCTCACTGTCTATTGATACAAAAGAGAAAAAAATATCCACCACAACAATTACCAGACATCCGCAACCTTGATCAAAAGATTATAGAAACCTTTAGCTCACCGCCTTCAGGAATCTAACACAATGAAGTATTACTGCCTCAACTCACTTTTGCACACTTCTACTCTTTTAATTTGTGGCTTACTTCATCACTTTGTATCACCATCTAATTCTTCCCAATTTGACTTTCATTATACCATCTTCAACCTTAGAAAATTTCTCCAAGGTAAGCCACATATGCCTCATTTCATAAATTCAAATTAGGTCAGAAATTCAACATTCCTACCGTGGAAAGGAATGAGAGTGGACCAATAAAAATACTTAACCAAGACCAAAAATAATGTCTCAGATCAACCACATGCTTCCTTAATTAAATTTAATTCTTCAAATGAAGTGTAAACACCAAGTCAACCAAACATAATGAAAACACAAGTGAACATTGATGTACATGCTTCCCAAAAAGAAGATAACATGTAGATGATGCAACACGCTTCATATAATGCACAAGAACACATCTCAGGTTCCTTCAAATACACCCACAACAAATGAAATGACCTTCAGACACCAAACTCCTTCCATCAGTCCATCTAGACTGTGCAAATACATACAAAAAATATGATTCAACTTGACTTTCGAATCACCAAACCACAAACTTCTTTTCCTATACCCAAAGAACACCATTATGAGACACATTCCAGATCCACAAGATCTAAAATAGAACAACAGAGGACTGTAGAGTAGAAAAGTTTCTCCCAGTCACAAAAAACCAACTCTACTAGAATGGTTCACACACCGGTGAACGTAACTTTCACATCCCATCAAAATAGAAGATACAACTTAGGAGATATCACCACTAGATCACCATTAGAAAACCTTTAGATCCACACAAGCATAGGATCAACATAGGAGAAACGTGAAGCACATATCATAGCACATTCTGAACACTTTCATAACTCTGACTTCTCTCTTTATTAATTTTCTCAAAAGAACTTGGAAACTCATCAATTTAGTACATCTACATCATAAGGATAGCTCCATGTACTCACAACATCTCAACAACATCTCAACTATACACATGTACAATCTGCAACATACTGAACTGTGTTGGCATCAATGACAACATTATTGACAACACCACCAAACTTGCTCATACTTGCAACAATATTGGTAGTTCAATTGGTCATACCTCATCTACTAATCTGGTCCTCAATGTTCTTTTACAGAACCTGGGACACATGCAAAATTAGTTAGCAAATTTGACTAGCTCCTCCTAGCCTATGTTTCAACCTTTTTCCTGTGATAGTCCCCTTTCCATTTCCATTTTGAACTCTCCTATCCCTCAAGGTGTGGAGATCCTGAAATTTGAAAAATTACAATGGCCATGGGGATCTATGGACACATGTATCATCCTTCAATGCTTTAAGGAAGCTAAGGTAGTAGAACAACTTCCTGCACTAATCTTGAGAGAGAATAATGCAAAACTTTACAGATCTTTAATAGTTACAAAAACTAAAAAAAATAAAATATAGATATCATGTATCCCACGACATAATGATTTGCCTGGGGAAAACCCTTTCAGGAGAAAAATCCCACATTCCAAAAGCTGCTCAATATATTATTCAAAAATCACAAAGATTGCAATATTCTTGTAGAGGAAGCTTTTCATAGGAGTATCACTACTAGAGATCAAGAGACAACACAACTGCAATTAGACTCTCAGAATACACCACCCTCTACCATCGTAGTACAGCACCCTCATAAATAGGGTTACATTATAAGGCAAGACAGGCCAAAAAATTATCCACCATTAGATCTATAACCTAATAATTAACGGTCTAGATTTATAATATATCATTTATTTAATGTATGTTAGCCATTTTATGAGTTTTCTGAAAAAGTTAACATGCTCACATTTTGCTCCTCCCCACCAGCACATGCTCCCATTATATATTACACCTATCGGTGTAACTAGGATATATATATATATCCTATCTACAATAGTATTTATATAATTTCAAGGTTGAGACACATTTTCCCAACAAATCTCCCACTTGTTGAACACCTTACAATTTGTCTTGGCTGCAATGTAGTAGAATAAGGCTTAGTTTCTCTAAAAATAACACTTCTACTATATATTACCTTTTGTGCAATAGGATCCCAAAGCTTGTATCCTTTCACACCATAACTATATCCAATAAAGATACATTTCACATCCTTGTTCTCCAACTTTGTTCTCTTCTCCTTTGGCACATGTGCATATGCCTCATAAGCAAAAACTCTCAGATGTCTAAATGAAGGCTTGCAACCCGACCATGCCTCTATAGGTGTATTATCAATAAGAGCTGATGTAGGAGACCTATTAATTAGGTAACAGGTAGTGGCAACAACTTTAGGCCAAAACCTTTGTTCTAGGCCAACACCACTCAACATACTCCTAGCCTTCTCCATCAGTGTCTTATTCATTCTTTCTGCAACTCCTTTTTGTTGTGGAAAATATGGAGTTGTCTTTTGTCTATATGAATACCCCAATATTTACTAAATCTATCAAAATAGTTAGAGAAAAATTCACTGCCAATATTAGTCCTCAAACATTTTATTTTCTTTCTAGTCTATAACTCAACCATTGCTTTAAATTCTTTAAATCAACTAAAAACTTTAGATTTACTCTTTAGAAAATATACCCATGTCCTACTATAATCATCAATAAATGGAACATAATATGCCTAAAAGGGGTTTGACCAAGGGAAACCCACATTCCCTAACAATCAACATTTTATCTCTTTCTTTGTGTGATTGCATATCTAGGTGTCTTGGAGCTTGAAAGATCATTGAAGATTAGGTTACAAGATTGTTCGAGTTGTCTCCCCATTTGCAAGGTAAAAATATTCACTGAAAGGTCATCTATAGCTCTAAAATTAGGGTTTCAGATCTAAGAACTAGGAGAAGCAAAAATAGTAGATTGAGAGGTGCAAATTTGAACCTCAAATTTCCAAAAAACCCAAATTGGAGTCATTCACCACAAGTGGTGAATGAATCACACTGTGGGTGTTTTTCATAGATTTTTATAGATTTGGATACCCATTTTCCCAAAACCTGCTTATGTGCAAAAATCTAGAACTAGGACTGATTCGCTCAAAATGGCTAATGAGTTCCACTAGGTCAAAAAGTCAACAATTCCAAAATTTCAGAGCTATTTTCAATCTTCAACACATTTCCAAGTACACACACATTGTTTTGTAGCTTTTTATTTCGTTCTTCTAGCATTTTCAAGTCATTTAGTTCATATTTGCATCATATTAGGGTTTTTCATTTCATCTTGCATGTCATTATCCTTTCCAATTCTAAACTTGGTGGTGAACCCCTCATTAGATCATATTCAATCCCTAGAACAACGTTATTGTAAGATCTCTTTCTCGTTTGCATTGAGATTTCTAGGGTTATCCTTGAGTGGAAAATCTTTGAAAGCAGGTGCAAACACATCATCATTCCCCCATTTTAAGAGGTTCCAATAGTAATACTATAAATAAATCAATTACTAACCCCCAAAGGTCAAATTGATAGTTCCTTGATGTTGAGAAGATTAGGAAAAGTAAAAGAATCATTGCAATCTTGAGTTGGAGAGGGTGATAGAAGCTAGTTTGATTTGAATGCATGTTTTTGCTAAGCAATATTGTACTAGGATTTTTAAATCATATCTAAATTTACTAGGGAAGCTTTTAGGGATTCTCGCCCTTATAGTGGTTAATGCTTTTAATGGCATCTAAGTCTCTCTGATTGATACATAGTGAACTATTTGATAAAATGCTTTGGCATACATATATGAAAAATGTGGTAGCATAGACAAGGCAATTAATTGTTTGAAAAAAATGTCTCAAACAAATGTGGTCACGCAGAATTCCATGAAAAACAAATGCAATTGGAAACTACTCCTAGTTATTAGTTATGCAATGTGAAGTAACTACATAACTGCTTAGGTTGACTTTGTAAAAAAACTATATTGTAAATTTTAAATTTGTGATCTATCTACATCCACTTATTAGTTATGAAATGTGAAGTAGTTCTTTGAGTTTGAAAGATGTGTAATGCAATGTAATTGAAAACACTGAGTGTTTATAAAATTGCAACTCACATTACAACATACCAAATCCCTTATGGTTTTTAAGCTCAGATACTTGTCGGTGAACATTGATTAGAAATATCAAGAACACCAATTTCTTGCCACTATCGACAATAATGAATAAACTTGTTGAAAGTGGTGAAAAACAGACTGTTAATGGTTGGTGGAAAACACTGGGTGTTTATAAAATGGTGCCTGTCATTACATTCCTAAGGGCTAAATAACAAAAGCTCTTCAAAACATTCATATTGTTTTGTAAAATTCTAAGATACAAAACATTTGGTATTACGAAACTTGCAACACACTTAATGTTTGAAAACAATTTACAAACAACCCTTGTAATGTTTTAAAACCCTTTACAACTAACAAACCGAATGGTTAGAAATCCCTCACCTCACTTTGATTATTTTTTTGTCTCCCCATACACTCCCACCTTTCACTTTCAACCTGTAGAATAAAAAAGCCGACATCACATAGTGTTAATGGTTGTTGGAAAACATTGGGTGTTTACAAAACAATGCCTATCATTACTTTCTTACGGTCTAAATAACAAAATCCTTTCAAGACATTCATAGAGTTTTGTAAAATTCTAGGTTGCAAAACATGGGGTTTTCTAAAACCTGCAACCCACTTAATGTTTGAAAAACCTTTACATAAAACAACCCACATGTAATGTTTTAAAACTCTTTAGAAGTAACAATCCAATTAGTTACAAACACCTCACCTCACTTCTGTTAGTTATTTGTCTCCCACTCCTACAACTCTGCTCTCCAACCTTTTTCATTCAACTTGCAGAATAAAAAGGCCGACACCATAGAGTGTCAATGGTTATTGGAAAACACTAGGTGTTAATAAAATGGCACATTTCATTACATTACTATGGTCTTAATAACAAAAGCTTTTCAAGACATTCATACTGTTTTCTAAAATTTTAGGTTCCAAAACACTGAGATATACAAAACTTGCAATCCACTATATGTTTTAAAAACCTTTAAAAACAACCCATTCAAACCCTTTACGAGTAACAACCCAATCGGTTACAAACCCTTCACCTCAATTCTGTTGGTCATCTCGCCCACCTACAACTCTACCCCCTTGCTCTCAAAGCTTTTTTCTTTCAACCTCTAGAATGAGAAAACCCACAACATAGAGTGTTTGCCAATAATAGTACTTTTTATGATTTAAAATGCATGTCTTAATCATGTGAGCACCCCTTCTTGCCCATAGTGAACAAATAGTTTCTCGTGCAAAGCAAAAAATGTTGGCATGAGTGACAGGAAAAATGAGTTAACACCATCATTATCTCCTCATTTGCTCTCGTCTGGTGGTTTCATCACTTTGGGGCCCCGCACTACACCATCTCATCATGTTATGTCTGCTTCTATGTATGTTATATATTTTTTTTATACGTTTTTATATGTACATAGTTCTGTTTTATCAGTAGATTAGCCATGTCCTATTATGTAGCTCTACGATAATATTCTCATGCAAATATCACAATATATTATGTAGCTCTACGACAGTGAGAAATGAAGGACAAATGTGCAAATTATTATAATTTATATTAGGCCTGCATTTGTCCTATTACACATAAACTTGCAATTATTAATGAATTTTATTGTATGAAGAGAAAAGAGAGAAGCACATGGAAGAAAGTCTTTGCCGTCCACGCTGGAATCATGATCAAATATTTGTCAAAAAAATTATTGTCTATGCTTTCAAGATCTATCAATAACAAACATTGTCTTTATGAGCTCAGTGCTTAGCTTAAGTTTTGTAAACTTCATATTCAATTATGAAATAAACCATTTTTCATTTCTAGTGCGTTTATCTCGATGAGATCACGAGATTATTGAAACGTAGTGGAATCTGTGAAAATTTGTCCCCTAAGAAAACGCCTAGAGTGTGGAACACTTATCGCCATAACGCGTTCAGTAAAAGGTATCTGTTTTTCATTTCCAAATGACATCATTGAAAGGTATCTCAACTAAATTTTCTCATAAAATCTATAAAATAAAATCATGATCTTTTATAAAATTTCTAACTATATTTTTTTAACATTAATTATTGTTATAAAACATATGGAACCACAGATTGTACAAGGCTGTCAAATTTGATTAACAACGCCTCGATAAAATATAAATAATCAATCCTTATCATCATTGTTTTAATCAAGTTTATTAACCATGTCAATTTATTTAATTTGGCCTAGAATGTCCTAATAATAAAGTACTAGTTTTTCTTTGTCTATGTATGAGTATGGAAATTATAACTTTTCAAGAACATAAAAAGATTATGATAAACTCTAACAAAATACACATAAATGTGAAAAATGAAAAATGTTATTAAATTAGTATAATCAAAGTTCTAAAGTTTTGTGTTGGTAGATTTTTTAAATTTATTTTCATTAGTCTTTTTTTTACATCTAATGTTATTTGTTTAGATTGGTTTGTAAACATAGTAATGGTGAATGGCAATGAAAATTATCTCATTCTTTCATGGGAGTTAACATTTTTCTTATTTAGATATTAAGTTCTCTCATAGCTAGGGAGTTGCACTTTCCAATAGATGAAATGCTCACCTTCCCCCTCTTTTCTTTTTCTTATAAATGTACTCACCTAGCAATGTTTTTATGTCACATTGTTTGTCTCTATCAAGTGATATAGTTTGCTATCTATTTTTCTCTATTGGTTGATGGCAATAACATTGTTTACTATATCTTATAATCTTCAATACCTTTCTAAATATCACTATGGAATTAGGTCTTAGTTGATTTCATGAATATTGTAAAATCGAGTATGGTATCAAAGCCTTAATATTCTAGTCTAGTCTACCTCTCCTATTTTTGGGAAAACTTTCTATATTTTGTGTGTAAGTTGAGGTTTAGTGAATTGTGCAACATTTTTTTGCTACACTATTATGCTTGAGAGACTTGATAAAGTCACCTTTTAAACCCTTTTTTGCTTAAAATAAAGATTGAGAAAATAAGCTAGTACCACTAGTATTTTTGTGCTTGATTTGCTTTATTTTGTACTATATAAATTTCTAGATGTCAAGGTGAAATTTTAATATATTTGTTGTGTCTAACAATGTAAATGTCTTAAATATTTTTATCTATAGGGAGCATGGAATACTTTTGTAGTTTTATTTTCTCATTTGTGGCCATCTTTGGTTCCACTTTACCTAAGGGGATTATCCCTAGTGTTACCTCCGCTAACTATAATTACTCTTGGTTATCGCCTATCACAACTTGTTGCAAGATTCAGGAGATTGTTGGAAGATTGTGGAAACATGAGCATGATAGTGTGTGGATGAAATATGGTGTTTTCATTTATGTCAACCCATTGTACAAATGCAGAAGTGTTGGCCCGATGTAGACCAAGTGTTTTGATATTCAAGGTTAAGTCCCAATATACATAGTTTGTGTTTAGTGAACAAATTTTGTGATCCACATTGCTTCACTATGCAATATCTTGTCATGCAGTTTTGAGGTGTATTATTTTTTTTCAAATCCAAAGTTTCAAGTTTGTATGTCTTCCACAATTGAACATATTTTTGAAAAAATATCAACTAAGTTATAACAGTGTTACAAGCATAGAGTGTATGTTGGAATGCTCTGCATTCCACTATGGATGAATATTATGCTATGCAGTTTTGAGGAAGTGTTTACAATTGTCAGATGTGTGTGCACCCCAAGTGGCAAGTGTTTTTGTGGTCCATCATTTTAGTTGTGTATGCATAGATGGTTCATTCATTTGTTACTTCACCAATTTATCTATGTAGTTCCAACCTAAGGATTTTAGGGTCATGCGGAGTTGAAGTGTGTATAGAGTAGACTTATGAGAGTAATTATAGGTTATGTCAAACCATTTTTGGTGGTGTGCATGTTTTGGTTCTTTCTACAAGGTGTGTGTGTGTGTGTTAGAGTTTTGAGCCAACAAGATAAAGGGTTGCACTTTTCATATAATTAGGCCAACCTAATTGATGTTGTGAGTGTTTGTGGTAGATGTGTGTAAATATATATAAGGTCAATTCATTGTGTGAATATGGGATTGAGAGAGTGTGTGTATGTGATGTGAATGTGATGCAAAGAAGGTTAGAGTAAACGTATTTTGGTGGAGTATGAAGTGTGTTAAGTCATTTTTCTAAGCCTAACTGGAGCTATCTTAAGCATGTTGCAAATGTATTGCAATCAATTCAATATTTGGTAGTGACCCACTCTCTTTTCTATTCTAGGAGTGAGCCATTTATTTTATTCTCTTGGATAGTGAGTCCTCTGGGTAGTGAGTCCACTTGGCAGTGAGCCTTTTTGTAATATCTTGTAACTAATTATAATATATTATGATCTAATCCTCACCATGATTTTTTCCTTCTTGGGTTTTCCATGTAAATCTAGTGTTCTTGTGTTACGTGTTGTGATGGATTTTTTTATTGTTCCTTTCCATTTATGTAAGTTGAATGAGATGTTTTGAAATGCATGTTTAAGTTAATGAATTTCAAAGAGTATTAATTCACCCCCCCTCTCAGTAGTCTATGTGTTCAAAAATTGGTGTTAGAGCCTACTTCTTTCAATTGGTTTAACAACTAAGGTAGATCCATGAGGTTGAGTGTATGGCTACTATGAGATATCCTATTCCTCAAAAAGAGATCACGATGGAAGGGTTTATAAAAGAGGACTGTGAATTTTATATGGAAGGAGAACATAGATCTGGTCTTGATGATTTGGATAAAGAAAAATGTGAGGATAGAGATCTGAAGGAAAATATTAAGGAAGCAAATGAATGCATTAAGAAGTTGAGGTAACAACTCAAAAAATGTAAAGAAAGGTTCAAGGAAACAAATGAGTAGCTCAAACAATCAAATGAGACAATCACTAATTTGAAAGTGCAAGTTGAAGGAAAAAGAGTTGAATAACTCTTGAATGCTTAAAAGACAAATCTACTAAATGTTCAAGACTTGAACAAGATATTGTGACCTTGATTCAAGTCTGGAGAAAGCAAAGATTCAAGAAGATAAATTCAAGATGATCTCCACCTTGCTTGATAATATGCTTGGAAGCTAATAGGCTTCTAAGGATAAAGAAGGATTAAGGTTTGAAAAAGGATAAAGCTCAAAGGAGAATCAAATTCAAACAACATTGAAAAGAAGAATAATAAACAAAAGAAGATTGGAGACAAGAAGATAAATGCCAAATAGGTATGAAACCAAAAGAAAGACTACAAGATACTTCCTATCAGACATCCAAATACACAAAGGTTTTCATATTTTAATGGTTAATGCTATTCTTGCAATAAATTTTTTCATAGAGAAATAAAGTGTAGAAGCAAAATAAATTAGAATGTTGAATCATTTCCCGATCAATGTTGTACATGCAATAGATTTTGTCATAAAGCTAGTGGATGCAAAAATCAGATGATGAATGGCTACAATAATGGTATGATGTTTCAATATTTCAATGGTTAATGTTATACATGCAATGGATTTGGGCATAAGGATTTTGAATGTAGATCTCAAATTACAAGATCTAAGTATATATATATATATAGAGAGAGAGAGAGAGAGATGGAGAGGAGGGAAGGAGGGAGGGAGGAGGTAGAGATGGATAGAGGGAGATAGAGAGAAGTACATAGGGGATGAGATATAGAGAGGGAGGAAGATAGAGAGAATGGTGAGAAAAGAGTAGAGTGGAAAGGAGAGAGGAATATGGAGAGAGGGAGAGGGAGGAGGAGGTGGATGGGAAAGATACACACACACACACATATGGAGTTAGAGATGAGGGAGGAGGGAGGGAGAGTAGAGAGAGAGAGGTAGGGAGATTAAGAGAGAGGGAAGGAGGGATGGAGAGGTAGATATGGGAGAGGAGATAGAAGATAAGGAAGGAGAGATAGAGAAGGGGCAAGATGGAGGGACAATGAGAGATAGAGAGAGAGAGGGAGAGGTAGGGAGGAGAGGAGAGGTGATATAGAAAGAGGAGGGAGGGAAGTAAGATAGAGAATGAGAGAGGAGGAGAGGGGGGAAGGAGGAATGTGGAGAGATTGAGAGAGAAGAGGGATGCAGAGAGAGTGAGACAAAGAGGGATATGTTAGATAGAGAGATAGAGAGGGAAGGTGGAGAGAGAGAGAGAGGAGAGAGAGAGAGAGAGAGAGAGAGAGAGAGAGAGAGAGAGAGAGAGGGGGGTGGAGAGGAAAGAGGGGAAGGGGAGAGGGAGAGATGGAGAGAGAGAGAGAGATAGAGAAGGAGAATAGAGAGAGGGAGGGAGAGGGGGAGAGAGAGATGGAGAGAGAGAGAGTGGTGAGATAAATAGGAGAGGGAAGGAGAGAGTGAGCAATAAAGATGGGGAGGGAGAGAGTGTGAGAGAGAAAAAAAGAGGAAGGAGGAAGTTGGGAAATTAAGATAGAGGACAAGGAGGGGGAGAGAGAGGGAATGGGGGAGGGAGAGGTAGATATGGAGAGATAAAGAGATAAGTAATGGGGAAAGATAGATAGAGAGGAGGAGGAGAGAGGGGTACAAAAATATGGAGAGGTAGGGAGGGAGAGAGATGGAGATAAAGAGAGAGGAGGGAGGGAGAGAGATAGAGAGAAGAGAGAGGGAAGGAGGGAGAGAAGTGATAGAGAGAATGGAGAGGGGGTGGAGGAAGGTGGATAGACTGGGAGAGAGAGAGAGGAGAGAGAGGGTGAGATAGGTTAGATAGAGAGAAGTTGAGATGGAAGGTGGGATGAAGAGAGAGAGAGAGAGAGAGAGAGAGAGAGAGAGAGAGAGGGAAGGAGGGAAGGTGGGTGGAAGGAAGGAAGAGAGATATGGGAGATAGAGAAATTAGAAGGAAGGAGGAAAGGAGGAAGAGAGAGAGAGGTGAGATAGATAGAAGTATACATGGGAGGGGATGCAAGAGCATCCCTGGCTGTAAAGCAATCTTGCATCAACCAAAAATAGTTCTATTCTTGCATTGCATTAGTAGCAGTTTCACTAGTTCATTTTGCATTATACCTCATTACTATATCTCGGCTCATGGCATAGGATATAGCATCTATACATGGACACCTATCACATATTTGGATTTTAAATCTTTTGAAATTTCCTATTAAAAGGTGTCACTCTCAAAATTTTACTGTATTTTTCCACATAGAGCATTGGGATCGACTTGGCTCAATTTCTTAGTGAGAACCTATTCCTGAAGTTTGTGAACCTAATTGGAATATCATTTTAGCATCGTGGGTTCATTGACCTAGCTTCGAGATTCACAAGTTACACCTTCTCATGTGGAGCTATCTACTCAAATTTTTGGGGCTAACCTTCATGTTCGATCTTTTATCAATTTATTACTATTTTGGCCAATGTGAACCTATTTTGGAGGTGGAGAAGCATATACATATGAGTATTGCAATAAATTTGAGAAAAATAAAGTAGTTAATCATCAACTAGTAGTATTCTATTCAATTTTTAGTCGTAGGTTCTTATTTTCACAACAACCCTTTGGGGGCATGTAATGAGGCCTATTGGCCAATTATGCATTGTAAGCCTCTAAGGAAAGGCTTGTGAGTCTGGATGCTCACCAGTGTGGCCGATGTTGTATGTAAGCATTCTATGTCAATAAATATTCTTGTTTTCACATCATTCCTCTATGATAATTCCAATGTGTTGACTCTTTGCTACATGGTTCAGACTATTCCTTCTAGAACCCTCCTACCATGTCTGCACCAAGTGGTATTAGAGTGAGTTTTTGAGTCCTAAAGGAATTCCTAGTGGTTTATATATTTCTGACTTGACATAGACGACATTTATGTTTGACTGATTGTCAATTTTGAGGTAGTTGAAACCTATGTAGCCAGATCACCAAATTGAGGTAGTTGCACCATTTCGAGGAGAGATATGCCAACAAGGAGATTTCCTACTATGGTGATTGTTGCTAGAAGAATGAATAAAATTTTGAAAATTGTGTGTGAAATGCGAGTTTGACTAGATACAGTTGAAGAGGACAGTAAGTGAGGCCTAAACCCTAGGTAGAATGATGATAATGATGACAAAGAAGATCATGTCAATCCAATTATAGAAGTGCTAAGAAATGAAGAAGAAGAATCGAATCAGGTAAAAATCTTGAAAATGCTCTTAAAATTTGGGAAAAGACCTAGAGTTAAATTCAAAATTACGTGGGAAATTTGAACCCTGAGAATTGATTGATTAGATCAATGAAATGGAGGAATACTTTGAATATGAAGAAATCTAAGATCTAGAAAGAGTTAAGTTTGCAAAAAAAATTTGAAAGGTCATGTTGCTTTATGGTGGAAATAAGTCCAATTGGATAGGAATAAAAGAGGCAAGAAAAGAATCATCAAATGGGATAGAATGGTAACAAAATTAAAGAATCAATTCATACTAGCCGACTATGAACTAGAATTGCTGAAATGATTACAAAACTTAAGATAAAAGGAGTTGAATATGAAGGAATACACTAAAGAATTCTACAAGATAATAATTAGAACCGGTCATAGTGAAGCAAGCAAAGAAAAGGTTGCAAGTGATATTAATGGACTGAGAACAAGCATTCAAGAAGAATTGAGCCTAGTGAAAATGACATCAGTTGAAGAAGCATGCCAAATGGCGTTGGAAGTGGAGAAGATGAGAAATAAATTTGAAAAATGGTAGAGAAGTGCAAAAGGAATATTTTAGAAGATTAAATCCCAATTCGGAAAGAGAAAACTCAATACAGAGTGTAAAAAAGATGTAAAACTCTACCAAAGTGAGGTGAAGGATAGCAATTGATACCGTGGACATAGAGGAAGTCAAAATTCATACCAGAATGATGGAAGATTTGAGAGAATATGATTCAAAGGAACCTATTTCAAGTGTGGAGGAGAAGGACATAGAGATTTTGAGTGTCATCAAGAGAACACCCGAAAGAAGTCAAACCATACCTAGAGAACAACATATGTGGAGGAAGAACTTAGTAAATCACCTAATTTAATTAGGTAACTAGAGAGAGGTGATTCATTGGTAATAAGGTGAGATTTGATACATGAAGAGGTGACTAAGGAACCATCGCAAAGGAAAATTCTATTCATAACCATATGCAAGTCTGGAAGAAAGGTATGTAAAGTTATCATTGATAGTGGTAGCGTTGGTAATTTAGTTTTAGAGGATATGGTAACCAAGTTGGATATGAAGAGATTGAAACACCCAAACCCTTATAGGATATCATGCATTCAAGATGAGCGTAAGGTTTTAATAAATGAGCAATGTTTAGTGAAATTTCATATTGGATTATATAGGGATGAAATTTTGTGTGATTTTATGCCTATGGATGCTTGTCATTTACTATTAGGAAGGCCATGAAAATATGATAGGAAAGTTCATGATGGAAGAAGAAATACCTAGGTATGTGCAAGATCATCATGGAGAAAACAAGCCTTTAAGTGGTGAAAAATTAAAAAAAAATCAGATTTAGGTAACTTGGCATAAAAATTTGAATAAGTTATCTATATTATTTCAAACATATTTAAGAAAAGAATTTGTAGCAAATTGAATTTATTTTCTAAATTACTAGGTTTATTTAAAAATAAAAATTCTATTTGGTGAAAATTTGAAATTTTAATGCAATGGTACTTAAATTTCAGGGAAAAAATAAGAAGTAGGTGTTTGTCTAACCACTCTAACCACAATAAAATGATAATATTTTTTTATAAGATTTTAGATATAAGTAGAGGACTCATGTCTCGATGTGAAGCATATTTTTTGTAATTTTTTTCCAAGTAAATAATTAATTATGGATATTTTATTACAACTTTTTAAAAATATAAAAACTCATATATTTGATCACCTTAACTTGGTCAAAACTTCATAAATTTTTTCTATTTAATCCTATAGTATGCGAAGCATAGAATGTGACACATGTTTTAGATTCAAAAAATGTGATACGGTTTGAAAGCTATAGATGTTTTTCAATCAACCTATTAATCAAGACTTTAGTCATAACTCAAATAGAAAATGAATAATAATTATTTATTAAATTCAAAGTAAATCATAATTTATATTGGTGGAAAGTTGAGAATCTCCTTTAAAAACCCTTTTTGTTTCATCAATTTTGGGTAGAAAATGTCATCAGTCACATACCCTACACTTACCCATAATATTGCCACTTTTTGGCCCATCATGATCCTACACATACCCACCTACACTGTGACATCAAATGGGAGAAGAATCAAGTTTATACCTTTGGAAGAGGAAGACAAGATTAAGGTTTGTAGCACTACCAGACTATGTTTGGTATCGATGGCAGAAAGTTTCTTGTTGGTTTGAGGCATGAAAACATGTGTTTTGCATTGATTCCAAAGAAAATCAATGGTCCAGAGATAGAAAATCTTGCCGGAGAGGACGAAGGAGTTGTAGAGTTGCTCAAAAAGTATAAGGACATCATCTCAGACAATGTACCCAACAACCTACCATTGGTTAGAGAATGATCCATCAGATAGATCTAATGTTATGAGCTAGTTTTCCAAACAAAGCAACACATGGAATGAAATTGGTAGAGAATGCAGAGTTGAACTGACAAATACAAGAGTTGCTAAGGAAAGGATTGATCAGGTAAAGTTTGAGCCCATGTGTGGTATCTATTTTACTTGCACCAAAGAAAAATGGACAATGGACAATGTGTACATAGATTCAAGAGCAATTAATAGGATCATTGTCAAATACCAATTCCCATTACCAATGATGGATGACATTATGGATTATTTGAGTTCCAACAAAGTATTTTACAAATATTGATCTCAAGAATGGATATCATCAAATCAAGATCAGAGAAGGATTATATGAGTGGCTAGTGATGCCTTTTGGATTTTCCAATGCACCGAGCAGTTTCATGAGATTGATGAATGAGGTATTAAAGAATTCCTTTGATAATTTTTTTATTGTTTACTTGGATGATATTATGATTTTCAATAAGACCAGAGAAGAACAATTGTTGCACCTTAGGCGCAAGTATTACGAAAGTTGAGAGAAGTTGTTGATAAATATCAAGAAGTGTAGTTTCATGAAAACAAAATTAGTGTATCTTGCATTTGTTATTTCTATTGAAGGACTAAAAAATGGATCTGGAGAAAGTGAAAGTAATATTAGATTGGCCTACACTAGTAAATATTGGAGAAGTAAGATCATTCCATGGACTAGCTAGTTTCTACTAGAAGTTTTAATATTGTTTGTAACCCCATGATAGAGACAATGAGAGGAGACGAGAAATATTTAAAGTGGACAACTAGAGCACAAAAGAGTTTTGAACCGTTGAAGCAAAAGGTGATAGAGTAGCTAGAGTTAGCACTACCTGATTTTGACAAGGTATTTAAAGTTGATTGTAATGCAAGTGGAAATGCAATAGGAGCAGTATTGAGCCAAGAAGGAAGACCTATAGCCTATTTCAATGAGAAATTGAATGATGACAAAATAATATACTCATTTTATGATTAGGAATTTTATGCTATAATCAAAGTTTTGAAGAAGTGGAGACATTACTTACTACCTAAGGAGTTTGTTTTGTATATAGATCATCAAGCTTTGCAGTATTTGAATAGTCAAGGGATGCTAAATTAGAGACATATGAGGTGGGTCGAGTTCTTGAAAAGTTTCACATTTGTGTTGAAGCATAGGAGTGGAAAATCATATAAAGTTGCAAATGCACTGAGTAGGAGAAGGAACTTGTTGATAGAGATGAGAGTGGAAGTACTAGGATTTGATGAATTAAGGCATATGTCTGAAGAAGATACAGATCTTGGTAAAGCATGGAAATCATGTAAGGAACCCATTGTAATAGACCAAAGCCAATGGTTGGAATACTTCATTCAAAAAGATAATTTGTTCAAAGGAAACTAGTTGTGCATTCCAAGGAGTTCAATGAGAGAAAATTTGATTAAGGAAAAGCATAGTGGAGGTTTAGTAGGACATTTTGGAGTGGATAAGACAATAGCTTTGGTGAGTGAACATTATTTTTGGCCATAGATATATAAGAATGTAAGGAAGTATGTTCAAAATTGTAGGATTTATCAAGTTGCAAAAGGAAACTATCAAAATATTGGATTGTATAAACCTTTGACAAAAGTGAAGAGACCTTGGGAATATTTGAGAATGGACTTCATATTGGGATTCCCTAGAACACATAGAGTACATGATTCGATAATGGTAGTTGTGGATATATTTTATAAAATGACACATTTTATTCCTTGTAAGAAGACTAATGATGTTGTGCATGTGGCTGATTTATTTTTCAAGGAGATTGTGAGACTGCATGGACTACCTAAGAGTATAGTTTTAGATAGAGACACCAAATTCATTGGATACTTTTAGAGAACATTATGGAAGAAGATGAAGATCAATTTGAAGTTCAATTCCACATATCACCCACAAATCGGTGAACAAAAAAAAGTGGTAAATAAAATCTTAGGTAACTTGTTGAGATGTTTGTTCAGATATAAGACATGAAATTGGGATATAACTCTACCGCAAGAAGAGTTTTCCTACAATAATTTAGTTAACTAGAGCACAAGAAAGACACCATTTCAAGTTGTGATAGGAGTAATTCCTAGAGGTGTTGCATAGTGAATAGAAATCAGTATGGAGAACAAAAGGAGAACAGAAGTAGAAGAGCTTGTAGACTTCATGGACACACTACATAAACAATTTTAGAAACATTTGGAGTACATGAATAACAAGTATAAGAAGAAGGAAAATGAGCACCTGAGACAAGGAATTTGTGGTTGGAGATGAAGTGATTGTGTATTTGAGGAAGGAGAGATTTTTGGCTAGCACATATAGTAAGTTAAAGATGAGGAAGTTTGGACCATGTAAGATTCTGAGGAAATTTGATTTTGGAAATGCATGTGAAGTGGAATTATTGGAGACAAAAGGTATAACACCTATATTTAATGTTGCAAACATATATGCATTTCATGAATGAGAGTCAAGTGATACTAGTGATAATGAGAGTCAAGTGATACTAGTGATGAAGTTGATTTGGAGAGGTAGTTACCAAATCAAGAACCAGAGGACATCGAATAGATCTTTGATACCAGAACTAAAAGGAGCACTAGGAGAAAATAATACAAAGAATACCTTGTGAAGTGGAAGGACAGACTAGTAGAGGATTCATCATGGATATCTTAGGCTAAGATAGAATGTTTTGGTTTTCCTCTTAGTGCCAGAAAGTGAGGAGCTAAATTTTTTTCCAACCCTAGGTTTTTGATGCATGAACATCCTTGGTTGTAAAGCAATCTTGCATCAACCAAAAATAGTTATTTTCTTGCATTGCATCAGTAGCAATTTCACTAGTTCATTTCACATTTTACTACGTTACTGTTTCTCAGCTCATTGTGTACAATATAGTATATATACATGGACACCTATCACATATCCAGATTTCATATTGTTTGTAGTTTCCTATTAAAAGTTGTCACTCTTCGAATTTCATTATATTTTTCTAAATGAAACTTTGGGGCTAAACTGGCTCAATTACTTAGTGTGAACCTATTCCTGAAGCATGCAGACCTAAATGGAATATCATTTTATCATCTTGGGTTCATTGGGACTTATCTTAGAGATCCACAAGTTACAACTTCTCATGTGGAGCTATCTACTCATGTTTTGGGTTGACCTTCATGTTTTATCTTTTATCAGGTTATTACCCTTGTAGCTGACACAGACCTATTCGAGAGCTGGAGAAGCATATATATATGAGTATTATAATCAATTTGAGAAAAATCAAGTAGTTAGTCATTAACTAGTATCATTCAATTGAATTTTTAGTTGTAGATTCTTATTTTCACAACAAACCTTTAGTGGCATGTAAGGAGGCTTATTGGCCAGTTGTATGTTGTAAGCCTTTAAGGCAAGGCCTGTGAGCTTGGATTCTCACCAATGCGTCCAATTTTGTATGTAAGCATTCTATGTTAATAAATATTCATGTTTTTGCATCATTCCTCTATGTTGATTTTGTTGTGTTGACTCTTTGTTGCATATTTTGAACTATTCCTTCTAGAACCCTCCTACCGTGACTGCACCAAGGAGGGAGGGAAGGAGGAAGGTGGAGAGATTGAGAGATAGAGGAGGTGGGGAGAAAATGAGAGGTAGAGATGGATTGGTTAGATAGAGTGAAGTAGAGAGGGAAGGTGGGTAGGGAGGAAGGAAGAGAGAGACGGGTGAGATAGATAGAACTATAGAGGGAAGGAGAGAGAGTATGACAGAGAGGTCTAGAGCATAAGGGATAAATAATGAGTGAGATAGAGAGAGAAAGATGATACAACTTGTTGATTACTTAAATTTGACCTCCTGATTATTGAATTTTGAGATGTTGATTACTGAAATTTAGCTGTCTGAAAAATTATAAGACCTTCCAAAAACTAGAACTTGAATTATAACTCCTAGCGATGTGAAACCATTCTCAAACATCCTGAAACTGTATACATGAAATTTATAACTTAAAGTATAAGAAGATAAATGTCCATATGTAAATTTCAACTTATAATTAAATGTTTATTTCATGTATATGGTTTCCATAAAAGAAAACAAGATGAAAGAGAACCAAAAAATTTCAATGCATTCAAAAAACATGAGTGCATTATAATGCACTCGCATTTTGGAAATGCTTTTTGGTATATTTTAGAAATGCATTTTAGGTTCATTTTTTAAAATCCAAACCATAATGTGAGTGCATTATAATACACTTTCATTTTTGGCTTGGTAATGCTTGGTCACTACCAACCCATAACTTGAGTGTGCTTTATTATTACACACTTTCATTTTCACTATTTTGGGATGAAAAAATGGAGTTTGGCCCCTCATCTTTGTGCACCCACCCCTGGATCTTGCATGAATTGGCTTGATTGATTAATTGATTTGATACTTGAATGCTGAAACCTACATCAAAATGTTAGCTCCAAAACATGACATGAAGATGCATAAACTTTGACGTTATGATATGATCTTTATTGCTATTGTAGATGACTGATAAATTTACTCTCCAATGCTCTTGACAATAATATTTTCTCTTGTGAAAATTTTCTTAATGCTAGATTTTTTGAATTGATAGAATAACTATGTATGTATAGGTGTTTATCTAATTTCCCAAAAATTAGATTCCACAAGACAATATTTGAAACTTGAATTTGAATCAATAAAATGCTACTAAAACATATTAAAAATTGGGTCCTTGCACTTAAAGAGGACCCATTTTCTCTTGGGAAAATGGTTCCTATGACCTAAATCCAACCACACAATTTCTAAGGTGTTTAAATTAGTGTTGTCAATTATTTAATGCAGGTTTCCCTTTTAGAAAATAAGAATAATAAGACTTTAGAATGGGCATTGCCATAATAATGGGTTACGCTTTCTGGGACATCTTGATTTATGTTGAAATCACATTATTTTAGAAATTATAATGATTTAAGCATTGAAAGGTTCCATTTAAAGGATTTTAATTGAAGATGATCATTTGATCAAATCCCCTTGGATAGAACCCTGCTAGTTTTAAACCATACCTATAATGGAGTCTCCTCTACACCTATGAAAATGTTGATAAAAACCACTTTTGATTTACCTTTTAGGGGATCAAATGAATTCATTTAAAATTTATGTTTTGTAAGTATGTAGTCCTTATTATAAGCTTTCCAAAAGTATATTTTTATTAATATATTTACTTTGATTATTATATTTATTTTTTTATTTCTTATGAATGTAGGGTTTTCATCAAAAATCAAGATCTTTGTTCTACATATGTGAATAAATAGTAGATCACTAAAAATATCTGAAAATATTTATGCTCTTGGTATTGATGTCCTTGATCCAACAAAAAAACTGAATTTTAATACATACAAAAAAGTTATGTTTTATACAATAAACCTATGTCTAAATTGTAATTGGTTTGACTTCAAAACTAAATTGAGAAAAAAATATTTAATAAAATACTATGAAACCAAATGAAGGAGCTAGATATCATAGTTACAATTATAAATTTAAAAAGAATAGAATTTAATCCTTCCTAGAGAAAAGTTATTTGTTATACAATAAAAAATGCTCTTTAAAATGGTGTTTACTATTAAAAACTAGTTATCAAAGGATATGAAAAAAGAAATGCAATATCATTCCAATTTTTTTAAAATATATATATTTAGAATCTATAGAAAAAATGTCACAAATCACTAGTTTGCATCATCTTCAAATTCCTCATGGTTTATCAGCTATAAGTGTCAAAAAATGAAGATTTAGTTAAAAAAATTTAGTTCAATGTCACGTTTCGCTAAAAAGTGTAACCCACTATTGTGGGATCACCCAAATACATAACTTGGTCAATTAGATGCTTAATTAAATCCAATTAATTAAAGAGATGCAAACATAGTGTGAAATTGTAAAGGTATACAATTTTTACACTACATATTCATTAAAAAATTAGCCAAAAAAACTATTATAAACTACATGGTGTTAGCTAATTTCTCACCAAAATGATTTTTGAAATTATAAAAAAAAAACTAACATATTAGTGGGAATAGAATAGATGCTATATGATTCTCTATAAAAATAGGATCACTTTGTGTGCTTCCCCTTTATCAAACCATTAATCTTCACTATTTCCAAAAGAAATAGTAGTTTAGAAAGTAGATTCAGAGCACTAAAAATCTTGTTTTTGTTGGTGTTGCATAAATGATTGTCATTGCACCAAAAGATCAACTTATTAATGCTTGATACAATTGATAGAGTTAATGAATCCATGGGAGGTGGTTAAGCCATGTCACAAACCTAAGTGTTCTGGTACAAGCACAAAAAGACCAAGGGTACACACCTTGCAACAATCCCCCCAGTGCAAGCAAGGGGTTTGAATCCGTGAAGTAGGATTTGATAAAAATTGTTGCATAGACGATTGTCATTGGACAAAAAGATCAACCTATTAATGCCCGTTACAACCACTGGAGTTAATGAATCTATGGGAGGTAGTTAAGCCATGTCACAAACCCAAGCATTATGATGCACAACAATGTAAGGATGTTGAAGGCACAAGACAATTGAGAGGGGGGGTGAATTAGTTGTACATTAAAACTTCAAAACCATCATAACATTCAGATCCACATCTACTTAAGTAACCATTAGTTTGTTAAATTGATTAAACATGAAAGCACATGACAAAAAGTGAAACACATCAACACCATGCAGAATAGAACACCAGATTTACATGGAAAACTAAAGGCTTTGGAAAAGCCATGGTGAGGATTAGCTCACACTATAAAGTAATAACAACATCAAATACAATACGCTCACTATTGGAGGGCTCACTACCCAGAGAAAATAAGGGCTCACTGTTAAAGGCTCACTGTCGAATTACAGAAAAGAAGAAAGAAGACTGTTACAATGAGAAATCCATCTCAATGCAGTAGAAAAGTATAACACAGCATCACCAACACATTGGAAACCTTACTAAAGATTGTAGACACCTTCTACGCACTACTTCCAGTAGTCTTGCACATTGAAGCTTGCACTACACTTTAAAATTTTGCACTTTACAACTTTGTAATTTGCATCACACACTTCACCACATTATTATTCATCAACTCAAAACTTTTTTATACCTTCTTCAACCTTGAAAACATTCTCCAAGGTTGGCTATGCACCTTAAGCATGCAAATTCAAATTAGGTCAGCACCAAAACATTCTTGTGGTGGAAAGGAATGAAGTTAGACCATAATACTCCTTAATTTAGACCTAAATCTATTTAAATACACCATGCCATGCTTCCAAAAACACCAAATAAAATCCACAATTAGTGTAAACACCTAAGGTCACCTGAACCTATGTAAACACCATTAAACACCTAATTACACACTTCCTTTGATCCAAAGATTACTTGTAGACAATAAATATCACTTGAACACAACTTGAAATACTCCACAAACACCATAAAATCCAACAAATTCTTTTGCAATAATTTTCACCTAACAATGTACACACCCAATACACTCAAACAATCTTCCATACATTCTAACTCAACAAGCAAACTTATTGTTAAGAAAATGTGTTTCAACATTGCAATTACATAAGGTATTGTTCATCTGATGATGAAGTCAAGGCATGGGAGTGATCCCCCCATGAGGGATTTGAGGGAATCACCCCCTCAATTGGGGTCCAGGTGTAGTGCACCTTGGTAGGGGATCGAAGGAAATGCCCCTGAAAGGAAATTTTAATTTTAATTTTATTATTGTAAATCTAGACCATTCATCATTATGTCTCATATCTAACAACTGTTATTTTATTAAGCTTGAATTTCCTTAGAAGACAACCATATTTGATGAGGGCATTATATTTCACTTGTGTATTGTGTGATGTATTATGTGATTCTAATAGCGGTTGTGTTGCCTCTAGATCTATGACTTGTTATACTCTTGTGAGAAGCTTGCATTGCAAGTATATTGTAATCTTTGTGATTTCTGAATAATATATTGGGCAGATTTTGAAGTGTGGGGTTTTTCTCCTAAAAGGGTTTTTCCCATGTAAATCATTGTGTTTTGGTATGTGTGATATTTATGTCTATTTATGTTTAAGTTTCTATAGTTGTTAAAGATTTGTAATTTTTTTACATTATTCTCTTCTCAAGATTAGTGTAGGAAGTTGTTTCGCTACCTTATCTTCCTTACACTTGCAGAGCACACAACCATTAACAACTTCAACTAAATATAGATATAAGTAATATCAACAAACTTCTAGATCCATAAGACTAGAAACTAAACTACAGAGAAATGTGGAGCAAAACCATTTCTTCTAGGCACCACTACAACACACAATTCACACATTGGTAAACACAACTTTCTCTACACAATGATCCAAACCATGAAATATTGGATATAACAAATTTGAACACCTTTGACTAACATATCCAAACCACACAACCATATTTTTAACATAGAAGAAATGTGGAGCAAAACCATAACACTACTTTGTAATACAAAACACCTCTTCAACACATTATTTCCTCTTTTATTCAAATTTTATCAAAAGCACTTGGAAACCAAGAATCATAGACACAAACTCATCACCTTCAACACTTACTCATCACAATCAGACCATCTACAATACAACAAGTCAACTATACAACATTCATAGATAGAATATTATCAAAGAAACACTATATAGGTTGACACCAATAACACTTACTAATGACAACAGAATACAACTAATCAAAGTGCCACCATAAACAATCTTCCCACATACCTATTGACAACAATGACAACACTAACTCAACACCAACTGCTCATACTTTCAACAAAGGAGACCAAGAGCGTACACCTTGCAACAGTTAGATCTTCAAATTTTGAGTATAACTATCTTCATTTTCTAGTTGAAAATTAGGCTTTGTTGATTTCAAACAAAAAAGTTGCATCTTAAGAGCCTTTTTGTGTTAGAAATTTGTGCACTTACCCATCTTCTTTATCTTTTCTATTTAATTCTCTATCATCTATTTTCTTTTCTATTTATCTATTTGGCTATCCATGAAAGTGGAAACACCAAAACAAGGAGTTTGACCAAGACAAGCCTTGAAACAACACAAACTTTTTTCCTTTTTTTGTGTGTAGATTGTTGATTCAAAGCATTGTGGGAGGCTTCGTAGCATTGGACCTCTTGTGAGCTTGTGTTTCTCCTTTTTATCTTGTTATTTCATTTCATTTAGTTTAATCAACACAAGTTATTCAACTTTATGTTACTTTTTTGTTATATCGTTCATTCTATTAGTTTAGTAAAACTTCTATATTTTAGTCTTTGAGTAGCTAGTAGAATCATTGTGTTTCTATCAAAAAAATATATTCTAAGACTATATGATACTATAGAACACCACAAGGATGTTTGCAATACACCACAATATCGTCCTTGGCCGAGAGTTAACCAACTTGCTCATAAGACCTTTGAAGTTTTCTCTTTTAGTCTCTAAAGTCCTTATTCTAAAATATGTCATAAAACACAAAACATAGTAAGAATCCCTTATCCTTTTTGGTTTTTGACTTGATCTTTGCCCTTCAGGTAGTAGAGGAACACTCTCTCTTTGAGCAAGCAGAGGGGTGCCATTTTCCTCTACTAGAATATTATTTAAAAATCAACAAGCTTACAATATACTTACAGAAAAATCTTTCTCATAGAATATCACCAACCAAATATCTGACAATAACTCAATAGCTACAAGACTCTAACACACAACCTTTGTCTGATGCACCTAATATATAGGAGATACAATACATGAAACCATCAAATAGTATTGCAAAACCATGAGCTAAAACCACCTAAAAGTGGCACCCATTATCATCTCCAATAATAGATACTTATGATTTGTCAAAATGCACACCACCACATGTAACTCCTTTACAAATCATTTATGTTTCCAACACACTTTTACATCTCCCATTTTTGGAAACCCAACATCCAGAGGCCATAAATTTTGATCCAAGTGTTTGATTGACAAATTGTTTCAACCTTCAAAAGTCATGTGAAGCACTCAATCAAGCTATAACCTGCTATGCTATTTACAACCCTTTTCATCCCGAAAAAATGCCTCTAAGGCCTTCTGACTATACTTTAAAACTTTGAACAATAAAACCTTGTTTTCTTTAAATTTAAACATGAACCCGTGATGAAACTTTATGAGCATGCTTATTTAGCCAATCCAAAGTTCTGGGGAAAATTTTGCATCAATCTGTGATTAAATGTAAATTTACTATAAATAGTACCTGATATAATTGAAAGGTTGAGACACCATTTTTTTAACAACTCTCCACACACATATATATGGGTAAAGAATGGCTAAAAACTAATTAAAATGTTATCTAATAAATTATTGTATGTATTTATCACCTTGTGCCAAATGTATTCTTCCTATTTGAAGCACACTCATGAAAAAGAGACATGGCTTCTTTGAAGGAAAATATGTGTAGGTTATTATCACACCATATATGACCATCTTTGTTCAAACTTCCCATTTTTTTAATTGTTTAAATATAATATTGGACACATAATACTATAAAATGTCCCTTTGTAAGAACTCCATGAATGCAATTTTCCTTCTAAACATACCATTTATTAATATTATTGGTATTTATTATTATTTATAATACTTTTTTGTGATTAATGTGGAGGCTTTGAGAATAGTTAAATTTTTTGACCAGTCAGATTGTCAATAAATGATTTTCTTTTTAAATATTGTTAAAAGAAATTACATGTTGATATTTAAAATGATAAATATTTTTTTGAGTTTTAAAAAAACATAGTTTATTGGTTAGAAAGGATGCACATAAATTTATGCGTTAATAAATTTGCATTGGAATAGTCTTGCAAAAGAGAACTACTAATAAGTCAACAAAGTTGGTTATGGGAAACAATGCAGAAGGCTTATCATCATAATGCATTCTATGGAACACATTCATTGGTGGAGTCACAATCATAATAATAACATGACACCAAGTATGTTATTACCACATTTATATATTGTTTCATTGTATGTAAGGATGGTGAGTTTAATTGGGAGTGTCCAAGCATCACGACAAGGCCATTTCAAAATTACAACTAGCATAGCATCTTCTCCATATTTTTATAAAATTTCTTTTTGAATAAAAAATTAATTTAAAATATTTCTTACAATATTTAAAAAAAAACCTTTTTAAATGAGTTAAATGAATTTTTTATATAATAATAAATTTGTGAATAGTAAATTCTTATATATGATTTAGATCACAATTTTATTTTGTTTAGATTTTATCATTATTAATTATTTGTTATGAAAAGTGAAAAATCCAATTTCTAGGGTTATTATAGGTTTGTCAATAAAATACATTTAATCAAGCACAATTAATCTAGACTAAACAGTATATGGAATGAAATGAATCAAATCTTAAACATTAAGATATTTGTAGAATTATATTATAAATAGAAAGTAGCTCAAATGATACCTCACTTAGCTCTACAAATGGTGAAGGAAATCCAAATGATGATGACTCAAAGGTCAATGTGCTTTGGAATCAAAAAATATTTATATTAATCACATATGTGGATTAGAATCAAACTATTCATCTTTGCAATCATCTAAGTTGAGTTTTCTAGTATGAATCTAGTTTGTGATTTTGAACTTATTCGTTTGTTAGGAGCAAAACCATTGGCGTAATTCATCAAAATAATGTCTCTTAACAATTTAAAATATTAACATTAATTTTTTAAAAATACTTGTAATTTTTAATTAATTAAATTACTTTTCTTATTAATTAAGTAAAATCTCATTAAAATATTAATTATTAGTGCCATAACAAGAAATAATAAATTATTATTATTAAAAATGTCATTTTAAATTATCATTTATTAAAACCCATTTCTTTATTAAGATTTTTTTTATATAAATAATTCAAAAGATTACAATACTTCTTGAGTTTCAAACTTGAACTTTAAAATGATTTTATATATTGTCATGGCAAAAGTTAAACCCACACATCTTTGACTATTAGAAAATAAATTTCTTTTTTAAGAGAAAAATATTTTAATTTTAAAAATAAATAAATAATATTCATTCTTATAAGATAACAATTTATGCACAATGATTCCATGATCCAAATTACCTCTAAAAAATATTGTCTCAATTCTCTGGAATACAATCCAAACTCTATAAAATGAAAGAGAATCAAAATTCTACCAAATGAATCTGTCTCAACTAAGATAATTTAGAAAAAAAATTGCACTTATAAATGATGTAGCCTATCAACAATTGCCTGTAACAGACCCGCAGTTTTCCACTCTTCACCTTTCTTCACTCCTGCTCGAACCCCCTTCTTCAATACACCTTTTCCCCTCAAATAATCTTCAATGTCCTCAAGATAATCAGAGTATCTCCAATCATCACATGCTACCATTGTAATTATCCATTCTCCTTCACGCATCATACATCTATAGAAGTGGCGAAAGCTATAGACGGGGAAAAAGTGACGTAATTGAAGGAAATCACATAAATCCTCTACCGAAGTAGGGCAATCAACGACAACCATAAAGCATGCAATAACTGTATGTAATTCTGACCACTTGGGAAAAGTTTTGGGAATACCAATTTCAATCACTCCATCGACGCTTATATTAACGTCACAAAACAGATTTATGTTTAAAGTTGACTCCGCTCCATCCGCTGCTCTTCCAATCATATGTATTCCCTGTGATGGCACTCTCTGAAATAAAAGACAAAATACTTTTAGTTCACCCACGATAAATTCTTTTCATTTACAGATTACTTCAATATAGACTCTTCGAAGAAAAATGACAAAACAAAGCTTAAATACAATAATGAAATTAATAAACATTTCCGTAAAAAGTGATATATATGATTGTCTGTTAGAAAGGAGTATTGAAATCATTACCTTCAACATAGGAATGCAATTTCGTATTAATGCTCTGCTGCAATAACAAAGTACTATATATTCTGATACATACAGCTCTTCAATATCTGCTATAATCTGCAGCTTCTCACATGAGTCAATCACAATTTCCCTCAAGCAGCTCAGTTTGGCAAGACTTAGTAACTCTTCAAGCTCAGGACACTCTTTAATAATCAGCTCTGTAAGCTTTGGAAGATCACCGATTCCTGCCACTCTTTGCAAATCTCTGCAACTTTGTAATGCCAGACTGATGAGTGTTCTTGGAAGGGTAATGTTCTGTAGCTTCTCACAAAAACCAATATCAATTTCCTCCAAGCAGCTCAGTCTGACAAGACTTGGTAGCTCCTGAAGCTCAGGACACTTTTTAATAATCAGCTTTCTAAGCTCACCGATTCCTGCCACTCTTTGCAAATCTCTGCAACTTTGTAATGCCAGACTGATGAGTGTTGTTGGAAGGGTAATGTTCTGTAGCTTCTCACAAAAACCAATATCAATTTCCTCCAAGCAGCTCAGTCTGACAAGACTTGGTAGCTCCTGAAGCTCAGGACACTTTTTAATAATCAGCTTTCTAAGCTCACCGATTCCTGCCACTCTTTGCAAATCTCTGCAACTTTGTAATGGCAGACTGATGAGTGTTGTTGGAAGGGTAATGTTCTGTAGCTTCTCACAAAAACCAATATCAATTTCCTCCAAGCAGCTCACAAGACTTGGTAGCTCCTGAAGCTCAGGACACTTTTTAATAATCAGCTTTGTAAGCTTTGGAAGATCACCGATTCCTGCCACTCTTTGCAAATCTCTGCAACTTTGTAATGCCAGACTGATGAGTGTTGTTGGAAGGGTAATGTTCTGTAGCTTCTCACAAAAACCAATATCAATTTCCTCCAAGCCGCTCACAAGACTTGGTAGCTCCTGAAGCTCAGGACACTTTTTAATAATCAGCTTTGTAAGCTTTGGAAGATCACCGATTCCTGCCACTCTTTGCAAATCTCTGCAACTTTGTAATGCCAGACTGATGAGTGTTGTTGGAAGGGTAATGTTCTGTAGCTTCTCACAAAAACCAATATCAATTTCCTCCAAGCAGCTCAGTCTGACAAGACTTGGTAGCTCCTGAAGCTCAGGACACTTTTTAATAATCAGCTTTGTAAGCTTTGGAAGATCACCGATTCCTGCCACTCTTTGCAAATCTCTGCAACTTTGTAATGCCAGACTGATGAGTGTTGTTGGAAGGGTAATGTTCTGTAGCTTCTCACAAAAACCAATATCAATTTCCTCCAAGCAGCTCAGTCTGACAAGACTTGGTAGCTCCTGAAGCTCAGGACACTTTTTAATAATCAGCTTTCTAAGCTCACCGATTCCTGCCACTCTTTGCAAATCTCTGCAACTTTGTAATGCCAGACTGATGAGTGTTGTTGGAAGGGTAATGTTCTGTAGCTTCTCACAAAAACCAATATCAATTTCCTCCAAGCAGCTCAGTCTGACAAGACTTGGTAGCTCCTGAAGCTCAGGACACTTTTTAATAATCAGCTTTCTAAGCTCACCGATTCCTGCCACTCTTTGCAAATCTCTGCAACTTTGTAATGGCAGACTGATGAGTGTTGTTGGAAGGGTAATGTTCTGTAGCTTCTCACAAAAACCAATATCAATTTCCTCCAAGCAGCTCACAAGACTTGGTAGCTCCTGAAGCTCAGGACACTTTTTAATAATCAGCTTTGTAAGCTTCTAAGCTCACCGATTCCTGCCACTCTTTGCAAATCTCTGCAACTTTGTAATGCCAGACTGATGAGTGTTGTTGGGTAATGTTCTGTAGCTTCTCACAAAAACCAATATCAATTTCCTGCCGCTCACAAGACTTGGTAGCCCTGAAGCTCACTTTTAATAATCAGCTTTGTAAGCTTTGGAAGATCACCGATTCCTGCCACTTTGCAAATCTCTGCAACTTTGTAATGCCAGACTGATGAGTGTTGTTGGAAGGGTAATGTTCTGTAGCTTCTCACAAAAACCAATATCAATTTCCTCCAAGCAGCTCACAAGACTTGGTAGCTCCTGAAGCTCAGGACACTTTTTAATAATCAGCTTTGTAAGCTTTGGAAGATCACCGATTCCTGCCACTCTTTGCAAATCTCTGCAACTTTGTAATGCCAGACTGATGAGTGTTGTTGGAAGGGTAATGTTCTGTAGCTTCTCACAAAAACCAATATCAATTTCCTCCAAGCAGCTCAGTCTGGCAAGACTTGGTAACTCCTCAAGCTCAGGACACTTTTTAATAATCAGCTTTGTAAGCTTGGAAGATCACCGATTCCTGCCACTCTTTGCAAATCTCTGCAACTTTTCAGACTGATGAGTGTTGTTGGAAGGTAATGTTCTGTAGCTTCTCACAAGAACCAATATCAATTTCCTCCAAGCAGCTCACAAGACTTGGTAGCTCCTGAAGCTCAGGACACTTTTTAATAATCAGCTTTGTAAGCTTTGGAAGATCACCGATTCCTGCCACTCTTTGCAAATCTCTGCAACTTTGTAATGCCAGACTGATGAGTGTTGTTGGAAGGGTAATGTTCTGTAGCTTCTCACAAAACCAATATCAATTTCCTCCAAGCAGCTCACAAGACTTGGTAGCCCTGAAGCTCAGGACACTTTAATAATCAGCTTTGTAAGCTTTGGAAGATCACCGATTCCTGCCACTCTTTGCAAATCTCTGCAACTTTGTAATGCCAGACTGATGAGTGTTGTTGGAAGGGTAATGTTCTGTAGCTTCTCACAAAAACCAATATCAATTTCCTCCAAGCAGCTCAGTCTGACAAGACTTGGTAGCTCCTGAAGCTCAGGACACTTTTTAATAATCAGCTTTCTAAGCTCACCGATTCCTGCCACTCTTTGCAAATCTCCGCAACTTTTTACAGAGAGACTAATGAGTGCTGTTGGAAGCGTAATGTTCTGTAGCTTCTTACAAAATTTGATTTTAAGATGCTCCAAGCCGCTCAATATGAGCGAACTTGGTAACCCCTCAAGCTCCGGAAACTTACCTGACACATTTTTCAAATTTTCACAACCACGTAATTTAAAATATTTCAACTTCCCACACCCATCAATTATAATCCTCCTAAAGGAGCTTGAAGATATAAAATTTGGTAACATCATAAGCTCCGGACAGTCACGAACACTTAATTCTAAAAGACTATAACTATAAGAACTATATGTAGTTATTTTATTCAACTTCCCACACCCATCAATTATAATCTTGTTGGGTCGGCCCTCAAATGGCAACTCCTCAAGCTCTGGACAGTCACGAATGCTTAATTCTACAAGTACATAAATTGAATATCCTATTGTAGTCAACTTTGGACAACCATCCAACCTAAAATATTTCAATGGTGCATCTCGAAAGCTTATCCTCTCCAGACACTTCATACCACTAAGACACAAGTTCTCAAATTGTAGATTCTTACAATTATAAAATTCTAATTCTACGAGGCTTTTATTATTTGAAATTCCTGATACAGTTCTCAAACTATAACAGTTTTGAATGTAAATTTTTTCCAGGACGGTCAGATGTTCTAGCGTTAGCTCCTCAAGCGCCGAACATTCAGAAGTTGCTGTACGTGGATTTGCCCCAAAACTGTGACAAATTTGCAGCTCTTTCAGCTGGGAGGGCGCCTGAAATTCAAGATAATTTTTTGTAAAGCTCTTGGTGATTACAAAGAATAGACCAGAGACAACCATAACATTATGAATTTCACCATACCGTTGAAGAAGATTCATTTTTTTGACTGAGAAGATGAGAAGATCATAATACCTGTGTATGATCCTCCCACAACTTTTTGAGTCCTCTACAGTTGATTTTCAGATACTGCAAATTTTGAAGAGGAATCCATGTAGGAATGCTTGTTAGTTCTTTGGACATGCGCTCAAGGTGGAGCCATAGTAAGGAAGCTGACGTCTCAAAGCAAGTATCTGGTTCGCCTAAGAAGAATTTAACTAGACAACCCATGGACTCGTCAAAAAAGGAATGGAAACATCTGATATTGGTTTCGGCCAGTATTGTTTTGAAACCCTTTGATTCCTGCATGCACAAAAGCAGCTCTGATTTCTATCTATGTAATAACAAGTTAAGTTTGCCATATTACAATAGTAAGGATAAATACTAAGGGCTAACAAGCATACCAAAGATCTCAGATCTTGAGGACGCCAAAGACGACGAGGAGCCTTGAGCTCAAGTGCCATTTCTCTTCCCAAGTCCCTCAGATGGTCATGCATTCTCAATAGAGGCCCCATGTTATCTGAACTCGGTATTTCTCCTTTTTCTACAAGGCATTTATCCCTGAGTCTTTCCATTACATTGTCAACATTCCATCCTGATCCCTCCAGTATTCTTTCAGCTCTACTCGCCTGCTTGCCCACAAAAAAGCAAGCAATATCCATGAAAACCTTTTTTTCTTCACTATCCAGTGCATCAAAACTTATTTTCAGTTTTTCTTTTATGTCCCGAGGCAGCACCTTCCTAGCTTTAATCAATTCTGACTTCCAAAACCTTTGATCTCTGCGATGAACATGTCTACCCAGAACCTGAAGAGACAAAGGTAAGCCTCCACACACGTCTACAAAGTCGTTAACAAGCACTTCATACCCACTACATGGATCGCGTTTGCCAAAGGCATGAAAACAGAAGAGTTCTGTCGCATCATTTCTATCCATTCCTTTTAAATTATAACCAACTGTAATTCCTGCGGCTATAAGCACCCCAACGTCACGGGTTGTGACAATAACCAGAACATTACCAGATTTATTTAAGAAATCCGTGACCAGTAGAGAATATAACTGGTCCACATGATCGACGTCATCTACAACAATTAGAGAGCTTAAAATTGGAGCCCTCGATAGATGCCCTTTGAGAGAGCTTGTTCCTTCCTCTTTTCCGATAAAACTGATCTTTCCGCCAAAGAGATCTTTGAGAAGCTTACTTTGCAATGATGGTAATATGCCTGCTTCTCGCACGTCAAACAAAAAACTTGCTGTAGTGTAATTTGATTTCTTCCGGTTAAACAGCTCTTTGGCGAGAGTTGTTTTCCCCGATCCGCCTATGCCAAAAATGCTCACGACCTTAGCCTGATGCTTCCTTTCTTCCAGGCTGCACTGATCTTCAAGATCTTGTACAAGTTCATCAAGACATCGCCTTTCAAAGCCTTCCACAAGATTGTCAAGCCCCACTGGATATTCAGCAACATGTAAATATGTTTTCCTCCGGACTTCTTTCTGCACGGCCGCTACTACTTTTTGGCAATCACATTCACTGAAACAATGCATAATAAAAGGAGGATTTCATGAGAAAAATATTAAACCAGATTTGAAGGAATTATATAACGTACAAATACCAAAATTACAGAAACATTACCTGTTAAATTTTTCCCCGGCTATAAGTGAAAGAACCTGAAGGGCTTCCTTCCACGCGTTAAGCTGCTTCTCATGGTATCTGCCATTCTCTTTATGTTTCATGAATGCTTTAGCGTATGCCCCCTTTTCTATTTGTCGCAGTTCCCATGGCTCCACTTTATAAAACACAGGGATAATTTTGGCCTTACTTTCTAACATGAGAATCAGCTCATCCAGACACCAAGCTGACTCTGCGTATCTTTCCGAAAAGATGGCTATGTGTACCTTAGCAGAGCGAATGGCTGTCTCAATAGTAGAAGGAAATGAAGTTCCTAGCTCCTTCTCCTGCGAATCAAGAAACGCCTGTATGTCTAGCTCCTTAAGAGAGTTGTAAAACTGAGTGGCCAAAGTTCCTTTGACATCGGGACCTCTGTGGTTGATGAAAACATCATACAATGTTGAAGATTCAGAAACCTTCATTCTTTTGCCGGCAGGTTCAAATCCAGAGAAAGCATTAAATTCCTGGTTTTTCTTTTGAGATGATGAAGAAGACGCCATTTGTTCCAGTTCAAACTTTAACAACCTTTTTCTAAAAGTATAAAATGATAGAGCTGGGCGAATAGTATTTGATTGCAGTATTCGTGATGAAAGATGAGTAGTTTATTTAGTCCTTTCCTCCACACATCCAAGGCCAAACATAAAAGAGGGAAGAAGAACGCGTAGAAATTAAAGAATCCCCGATCTGAACGAAGAAAGAGGCAGGTTCGGTCCTTTCGTCGGAACAGCCAAAGTAAAAGGGAAGGAAAATGCTTTGAACGGAGATTAGATTCTGTCGGCCACTTCTAAAGAGGGTAAAATGCCTTAATTACGAGTCTAAAAAAGATGCCGTAGCCACTGTCGGTGCCGTGTACCTCGGGAAAAGTAATATAAAGAGCTGCCCTCGTCATTTCAATATTATTAAGAAAAGATTTTTTTATAAAATAGACTTTATTGTAATCTTATAGAGGGTTTGAGTCTAAAAAAGTGCTCATGACGACTGGTTTAGCAGGATAAGAAATATAAAGAAGATTCTTTTCATTTTAATTGTTTTTTTACAGATTTATGATAATATCGTAAAGGGAAAAAGTCTATGTATTGTATTCTTAATTTTATGCTATGTTTATAATAATCAAATTAGTATATTTATGTTACTTAATATTTAATTTTGAGTTTTTATTTTAATAGAATGATTTTACTATTATATATTAATAAGTGGGAGACATGAGTATATATAAGTTCAAGATTTACATGCATTCACATATAAATATCATTTAGGTATAATTTACACCTACTGACATGTCCATAATTTTTGTTAGAATGGGTTTTTTTTTTTTAAATTAACATCCCAATACAACTAATGTCCTACTCCCCAACCCTTCTCTTTTCTTAGAAATCCATACTCAAAATATCCCAAGTTCATTAATATCAATATGTAAAAATTTAAAAGACCTAGGCTATTTGAATATAGATAAAGTGTATACATGCATACCTAATAAATAACTCAAAATTATTAATACTATAAACATTGTTTTGAATTTATTTGTTGTTGCCAATATAAATTATTATTTACATATTTATTTTTTATCAACTATTATTTACTTAATTGTTCACTTATTCTTATGCATATAATTTATTTAAAAAATAATTTAAATATAATAAGAATAAAAAATTACATATATAATAATTATATTAATTCCTAAGCATATACATATTTTTATTTTTGAAGGAGAAAATAAGAGATATTTTTCTTTTTAAAGAATCCTAGTATTACTAAACTCTATCTATGTATGTGATTTAGTTTTAGATTAATAGACTCCCCTTTTTAGAGAATATGGGAATATATGCCCCCTTAGTTTATTTATGCAATAACTTAGCATAAGGATTACTACGGAGTGCTTTATGTCCTGATGTGAATTCTTAGGAGGGGGCGGCATGGAGCCCAATTTAAACGCTAGATGCACATATTGTGTGTATGACTATTATTTCCTTTAAATACCTTGTTTTCCCACCGCTCTCAAATAGTGGGACACAATCACGTGGTATTACCGTTGTGGATGCTTATATTTTAATCAGTCTATTATTAGATCTTAGTATCAAATTTCGAGAGTAAAAGTGAGACTGTAGTCCGGTTAACTTCATTTCTCACTGATAATAGTAATAGCTTTTTTTTTTTTTTTGAAAAAATAAAAATTGAAAAACAAAAAAAACCAAATGCATCAAAAAACGGTAATATTAGCAATGGCTTAACTCGTGGTCTACTAATTTTTTTATTTTTTATTTTTATGATACAAGTGACATGAAAATCAAGAATGATGAAAGGCATCAGCTTTCTGAAAGAGCCTTACATACAACTTTGAATTGGTGGAAAATGTTTAAACGTAGTTACAGCCTAGAGGCTAGTATTTAACCTGCTACCAAAGTTGTCAAGGTCATCTATGCCACACATCATAATGAGCTGGTCACTACAAAACTTGCACGAAACCCATCAAGGACAATATTGGTGAAGACAATACATACCAATCGCTTAAGGAACTAATATAGCATCCATATTCTTAATGTAATCTAATGAACTTGATGGAAGATTGGATAAGTGCGGTTGGAGGACAGTTGGTGGGTTTGGTGAACATTTAGTAGACATTTGAATACCTGGTGTCCCCTGACAAGGCAATATGAATAAATTTTGGCATGCAAAGGACAACTTGCATCAATCTATCACTTTCACCAACTAGACTCTTCAATTTAAGTCGTAATATACTATAGTAGTGAATGATAAAATATTACGATGCTAGCAATTCATATTACATTTTAAAGATGTCATTATGCACTCAATATATTTAGACTTTCCTGTTGAAACTATGATGTATTATATGATATTATTAAGTTGAGGGAGAGAAACATGGATAGAAATATTTATGCACGGTACGAAAAAATAGGAGGGGAAGCAAATAATGGCACATGTTTCTTCTTCTCGAGCAAAGCAATCTCCTTTATCCATCAATAGTTGAAGATTTCAATTGACATGACAATCACTAGATGGAGTAGGATTGTATTTAAGCACAACTATGATGTTGCTATTAATTCCCCCAACTATATTATTAACTCTCCTAGATCCTAGGCAGCGACGTTGCCAAACTTCATAGAACCATACCCCATAGTTGCACTCTTAACACCTTGACGAGGTCGATCCACACTGTCACATCCAGTCATCCAAGGGTCAAAACCATTATGTTGCTACCAAGAAAATTTTTGAACATCAATAGTTCGTTGACTGAGTAAGAAGAACACAAGTTATTTGATATCCTATAAATAGATCCAAAGCTCTTGCTTGGAACTATATAGATATGAGAGGAATACATCCTAGTGTGTGTACTCATCATACATATAGTAAGGATCTTTGACCTGTTCACCAACCACAGCGGAGACTCAATCCTACTTTGAAGGATACTGCTAAAAATGAATTTGAGATACTTCTACAAGCAGGGTTTATTTATCCAATTTCTGATAGTAAGTGGGTATCACCCTTGGTTATATTCCCAAAGAAAAATAGGAAGTGGAGAGTTTGCATAGACTATAGGGAACTTAATAAAGCCACACACAAAAGTTATTTTCCCCTACCATTTGTAGACCAGGTTCTGGATAATTTGGCTGGGAGGAAATATTTTTCATTTTTGGACAAATTTAGTGGTTATAACCAGATATAGGTAGCAGAAGAAGACCAGGATAAGATGACTTTTACCTATTGTTGGGGGACATTTGCATATCAAGTCCTTCCCTTTGGGCTGTGTAATGCTCCTGCAACATTTTAGAGAGCTATCCTGGCTATATTTGTTGAGTGGGTGAATGAATGTGTGGAAGTTTATATGGATGATTTCACCATATATGGTTCAATCTTTGATGAAGCCCTCAAAAATATGGATAGAGTGTTGAAGCGATGTGAGATCATCGTTTGTCCTTGAGTCATGAGAAGTGTCTAATTATGGTAGAACAAGGAATAGTGCTAGGACACCATATTTCAATTGAAGGGATTAAGGTCAATCCTAAGAAAATTGAAGTAATACAACAACTTGAGACCCCAAAAACCCAGATTGATGTCATAATTTTCTTAGGGTATGTTGGTTACTATCGAAGATTCATGGAAAACTTTAGCAAGATTGAAGCCCCGTGTTTTCCCTTCTTCAGAAAAATGTAGGATTCATCTGGACACTTGAGTGTCAGTCATCATTCAAAATCATCAAAGAAAAACTCATTTCTACTCCTATCCTTCATGGACCTAATTGGAACATTCTATTCCACATTTATGTTGATGCATCTGATGATGTTATTGGAGCAGTATTGGGTAAAGAAGATGAAAACATGGGGAAGTATGCCATACAATTTATTAGAAAAAAATTGACCCCAACAGAAATAAATTATACTACAACAGAGAAGGAGTTCTTGGTTGTAGTCCATGCAATTAAGAAATTTTGACATTATATCATAGGATACAAAGTCACAGTATACAAAGACCACTTAGCCATCAGATACCTTATGAATAAAACTGTAGTAAATGTGAGGATAATTATGTGGTTGTTTCTTATTAAGGAATTCAATGTAACAATTGTTGACAAACCAGGGAAGTTTAATGTCGTTGTAGATTTCTTAGATCCCAGATTAAAAATGATGATAGCGATTGTGCTCTGGTATAGGATGAGTTCCTAGATGAAAATCTATTTGCTATTTCTACTAAGACCCCTTGGTTTGCCAATATTGCCAACTACTTAGCTATTGTAGAAGTACCACCTCATTTCACACCAAAAAAGAAGAAATGCCTTATTAGGGAAAGCATCCCTTCCAAATCAAATAAGTTTTTTTTATTTCAATGCGAGCCTGATATGATTCTTCAAAGTTGTGTTAGGGTAGACAAGACTTACAGTATCCTTAGAGCCTACCATGATGACCCTTATGGAGGGGATTATTCTGCCAAAAGAATGACTCACAAAATTTTAGGAGCAAGATATTATTAGCCTTCTATGCATAAGGATATCAAGTATGTACACAAATGTGATGAATGCCAAAAGGGTGGGAAGACCAACTACATCTAACGAAATTCCCTTGCAACCTCAAGTGGTCCTTGAACCATTTAAAAAATGGGGATTCGATTTTATCAACCCTATAGGCCCTTTGTCACAGGGAAAATAGTACATTTGGTCGATACCGACTATTTGACTAAGTGGGAAGAAGTACAAGCTCTACGAGTTCTTAGGGAGGAACAAGTAGCTGATTTCCTTTACAATAAAATCTTCCTTAGATTTGGAGCCCCTAGGACAATCGTTACAAATTAGGGTCCCTAATTCATGTCTAAAGTCATATCTGCCTTCACTAATCATTTCTAAATGAGCCATAAAAAGTCTTCACCCTATCAGCCACAAGCGAATGGATAGGTCAAAGTCACTAATACGGAGTTGGAAAACATTTAACTAAAATAGTCTCATCAGGAATGAGGATTGGGCTCAGAAACTACCTGAAGTTGTTTGGGCTTGTTAGAACTGTAAAATTTTGAATATTTCACAGCCAATTGTATTCATGTGTTTCCAAAATAGGTCCTCATCATAAGCATAAAATTCCTTCCTCATGGTGTCTTGCTTATATTTTGTCATATGTCCCATAAAATCCATCAAGTCTTAAATATTTCATATTATTATTCCTATTGGCATGAAGAAATCAGGGTATCCCCAGTCCATAATGCATCATCTATTAATATATATGTGTTGCAGCCTATCGATAGGACATACACATTGTCTCGGCGATAGAAGAAAATTCATATCGACAAGAGTGATATCACTGGGGTGAGGTCTCACCAAATGGGTCGTGTCTCACCGACTAATGCATGAGAAGGCTTATTGGCCAAGCTAAGCGGTATCGATGTAATATCTTAGCAAATACATCAGGTCTTGCCGACAATGTGAATGGAATTGTATTAAAAGCTTTCGGAATAAAGTTATGAGGTCTCACCGAACGCCTCTAGTCTCGCCGACATTGCACAATGGAATTATATCAACATCTATTGGAGTGAAGTCTTGTAGTCTTTCCGATCTGAATGTCAGGCCGACATATTGCTATATCGGTGAGAGAATGATATTGTCACGGCGACAAAATGTGAACTTAAGGAGATTTCTTGGTGAGACATAAGGTATCTATGGGATGTCTCCCCGACAACAGAATGTTACAGCGACCCACATGAGACAAAAGAACACATCTTGGCAAGACAAAGTATTATCTATGAGACATATCCCCGACTCCATGGGTCACAATGAAACAAAAGGATCAAAGGGATATCTTTCGATAGGACTTTGGACTTCGGCATAACTATGGGATGTCTCGACGAATGTCTCAGAGATGATTAACAAAAGCTCGAATACTGTTGGCCGACATTTAGATGTGAAGCATTATGTCTTTTCAGATGCAAATGTATAAATATTCATTCTCAATTGTAAATGGAGGAATAAGAAATTAGATAGGAGATATACATTAGATATGTTAGAATGAATACAGTAGAATAAAATTTTTAGATCAGAGACTATGATGCATGATTTCAAATGGAGATACCAATGAAAATCAGTTGATGTGGAAATTCATTTATGGTGTCAATTGTTTGTTGTGCTTATTGAAAGTATTACTAAGTTGTCTCCAAGATTGATGCTTTCTGGTTGTTTAAATTGATATAACAAGTTTATATTCAATTTATCAGTACACATTTGTTGTATCTGCGTGGTTAATTGATTGGTTCTTTCAAGAAAAGATTAAATCCTCTTGGTTGATCACAGTAATCAGGGAAATTCATCTGGATTATTAAGAAGAGCTTAGCAATCACATTCTTGCGTGTTTATACAAGTTATAAACAAAACATATGCCAACAATTTAAATGTTTTCCAGAAAGAGGTTACTCATTGCTATTTCATTTGACTCCGCATACCCAATAAGGCACTAGTCTCTACATTTCTCACCATTAGATTCATTCATTTTCTTTACATCTATTAACTAAACATATTAGGATTTAGTTTTGAATGTTGCTATATAATTTATACCAAATTTGATTTCATTTTTCCACTTCATCTGCGATTGTGGGAAAAACATTTCAAGAGAGATAAGTACATAAAGTCTACTTCATTCGTATAGGTACACCCACCTAGGTCTAGCAACACCTAAAGAGTAGAAATCTTAAATCATTTGGCTTTGTCTGTTACCCTAAAGGGTACCAAGAGATTGGCAACCTCTTGAGGTGTTCTTCCTATGTTTTTGAGAGCTAATAGGGCTTACAACACCACATGGAAATCAACTATTGGATATAGTCCATATGAGTTAGTTTTTGGGAAGAAACCTCTCTTACCCATTGAATTTGAACTCCAAACTCTCAGGATAGCCATGGAACTAGGTATAGACCTTAAATGAGCCCAGATAGAGAGAGTTTTATAGCTTAGTGAACTGGATGAACTTTGTTTGAGTATTGTCTATCAAACTGAGCTGGTGAAACAATGTTTAAGGTCTGGTAGGAAAAACATATTAAGGGAAGAGAATTCCACAATGGGGATTGGGCATTATTGTTTGATTCTAGATATAAGGATCACCAAGGAAAACTAAGAATTCATTGGCTAGGCCCATATGAAATTTCTGAGGCATTTGCAATTGGATCGGTTCAGCTAAAACCCATTGACGGTGACACCCAAACCCTCCTAGTTAATTGGCACCGATTACGTATCTACCAGAAACCTTTTAATAAGGAAAAATTTACGAAAATGGTAGAAATGTAGGGAGAAATCGAGTGCATTGACTCTGCTATAGTAGGGTCAATTTAGCTTTTTCCCTGATGGATAAATAAATGTTGTATATAAATAAACTAAGAAAAAAAAATTGAGAGCATGTGTATCAATTCATTTCATTTTAGATCTTTGTTTTCAAATTCTTCATCATGTGGATTTGGCTAAATTTTTCCCATATTTTGTAGGACTTCATTTTTTAGCAAACAAAAATTCTGATGCATCTTGCCACGTTGCTCTAGAACTTGTTATCTCAATTGCTACGATGCTCTAGAACTTGCTAACTTAGTTGTCATGATGCTCTAAAACTTGTACAACTAACTTGTGCACCCCACGTTCTAATCCTGGATTTTGATGCATCACTCAATGATGCATGCTTTGGAAATTTGAAGATCAACATTGCACACTTTTCCTCCTTTTTTGGTTGCATTTTTCCTTGATGCTTTGGAAATGTTTTTATTGCATTCTGGCTGAATCTTTCAGCAACTCCAGAATTTTTTTGTTCCTTCCTTTTGGTGGAATCTTTCGATGATGCTATTGTTGTCAAAAATATTGCACCTGAATGCTTGAATGACTAAATTCAACAATCTATTGAAACATGGGAACTATCTTCAGGCTATGGGTATTCCTATGGTGAAGATAGACCTCCAGATTCTAGGCTGGTTCCTATATAATTCTTAAATTAATAACTTGGTAACTTGCTGGAAAAGGGATAGAAGTATGTAATAAATGCACATAAAACTGTAAAGTGATGGTGATGCACTAATTGATAAAGACTTGCAACTATGATTCACAATAAACTTCAGAAAAACTATCCACACAAGTCAATTTGATAGTTTGACCACAAAAATGATTCTAAGGAAGGCTTGAATAGACCACCTTTGAAGGAAAAAAAGGTTTTCTCAGCCAAGAAGAATAGATTATTCTATTATACAACCCTAGACCTGTTATTTTCACTATTTTTAATGCATGCAAATATAAATGAGACAATAATTTTAAAGGTTTTGATATTAAACACAGTAAAACTTCATCAAATCATTTGTAAAAATATCATAATGACAAGACAAACTTTTTTTTTCACCGAAATCGAAGGAAACATTGCAAAATGAGACCAATTGAACCTATAAACCTGCTACTGTATTAATCTGAAACTAAAAGTTAAGTTACATGATATTTCTCTTTGCAGAATGCAAAGGCTAAAAAACAAGAACTAGAGAAAAAAGACTAAGTTTTTCCAATATATACAAAAGAAATGCACATAGTAGCCAATAATAGAAATGAATCAGAACTAAAGATAAAGAAACATCTTCAATGTGATATCCAAGCAAAAGAGAAAACCCTGATAAAAATAGCCCAAAATCATGCAAAAATGAGTGAACTCAGTCTCAAACTCGCAGTCACAATGTGTACAATTGAAAAGTAACTCAAATTGGCTAGAAATCCATGAAAAAGTGGACCAAAACATGCAAAAGCTACCTTGTTTTTATCAACTCACCCATGATAACTGAAACTCCATTTTTGTATTGTGCATGATGATAATATCTCATAAACTAATGTGAAACTGAAGTAAAGTGCCAATAATCTCCATAATTTGCACAATCTGAATAACTGAACTTCGAAGCTCCACTTGTACATGAGCAATTTTTTTTTAGAATTTTCAATATATCCTTGCTTCATGCACAACCTATACTTAGCATTTGATATTCAATGTCATTCTTTAGAAAACTTAGAGTCTTCTATGGGTTCTCCATGCATAGTGTTGGGCTTCATAAGCTAACTTACACACCGAGCATAGTTAGTACATTATGTAAATATTCATCACCACTAAATTTAGGCATATTGTATGTTTTAATTTCAACAATGCATTTAGCATTGATCGGCCACCACACAACACATGTAATATTCATAAATTTGATGATAGGGCTAACCACATCATTGCTAGGCACTTGACTTGTAGTTAAGTCCATGAGCAATAATAACATGAAATAATTCACATAAAACGTGGTAAAAAATACTCATTATGCGAAATAGGGTGAGTAAAATACTCAAACCCTAACACTCTCTTTCATTTCTCACTTTGCACATTCTAGAAACAAACAACAATAGCGCCACTATGGAGGAAATAAGGGCTCAAACTGGTATCAACAGGACCTAACTGGTTGGGTTCTTGAGCCATTAATGTAGTAAAAAGCTCGGACTATGTGGTAAGTTATTCATAAGCAGAAAACATTGAGAGTCTTTTGTTTGTCTGAAAGAAATGATTCTCTGCTTGTGTAGAAAAAGCTTTTATTCTTTAGGCCACAACTTTTGCAATCTTCTAATACATATTGCTAGTTCTTATTTGTATTTCTGCTTGTGTTTCTATGTTTATTTGTTGATGCTACACCATCTAGCCGCCATATAAGAGCTCGACCTGGGCATTATCATCTGAATTTTACAAAAGCTTGAATGAGGGTTTCTTTCTAATTCCATGGGTACGTGAATCCATTTCCTTTTGCCACACATTTCTCTCTTAAATAGCTCATCTTGAGCTTAGTTTCAAACAAAATAACCTATAACACAGGAAACGACCAATGTAGATATCTTGAAGAATTCTTGTAAAGAAAACAATCAAATCTGTATTGTAACTATTGTTTGCCTCAATCATCTTCAAATTTGATGCAATATAAATGGGTTTTTCCTTCTCTGTGAGTTGATATTTTAAAATCAAAATTTGTCTCTAGGTTGGGCCATGTATATGCTTAAAAGAACATTCTGAAACTTCCTCTTTGTTTTCTGAACAAATCCTCATATGGGTATCAAATATCTTGGAGAAATCTACATTTTAATTAAAAACCCTTATGTGGGTATTTCATCTTCTGTGAATATTGCTTTCATCTAGGTATTTTCATATTTCTATGCTTGGCCACAGGATTTTAAACTTCTGGGTATTTTTTTTCCAACTATACTATAGCACAATACTTGACTAATAAAATTTGTTCTTATGCATGACTATACTGTGACTGTGTTGAACTTTGAATATGGGTTTTAGCAATGTTATCTTGTGATCATTGGCATGTTGCTATGATATGCTCATTCTAAGATTTATTATTTTTTGTTTTGCTAAGATCCTTAAACTCTCCAGATGAATCAGTGATTGTCCTTAATCATTCAAAACTACTCATGACTATATTTGGCGAAGTTTGTCTTAACCTTTATTACTCTTTCAAACCTTGAAAAGGACATAACTACTATCCTATCACTGGCATCATTGTTGTCAGCTGCAAACTATAGCTTTTACTTGCTCTGTAAAGACTCCTTTTTTCCATTTATCATATAGAAATTTTGTTATCATTTCTGAATATTAAAGTGAATGCTAAATTATCAGTTTTTCTCCATTGATAGCATGCTTATGCTTTATTATCCTTTAAACTCCTTATGAATTTCATGGCTACCTCTGATGCTATTGGACTATCATAAACTATTTTGTCATCTTTTCTCATCGGTATAAGGTTCTTGTAGCAGCTTGATGTTTTATGCTCTCTTTGATAGGCATAAAGTATGGTTCATTTTTGTTCTTTTAATTTTATCAACTCTAGCAATTGGTAATGAAAAATAGTAATGACAACCATACCCCTTGATATATTGGTGATGTTTCTTGATGTTTTTATGTAACCATGCTCTTATTACAACCATGTAGACTATCCTTCATGATTTCACTGTTCCTTTTGAGTCTCTTTATGAACTATGTATGTGCTTTGAAGTTATAAGACACAATTTAATTGCTTGAGTGCTTTGTTTTCCCTTAAATATAAAGGGGCTCCATACTTTATGTGAATACAATGTGAATAAAATAGAGCTAGAACTGAGCTATTGCATGTAGTTGATTACGCTCCTTCAAACATTTTCTGATTGTTCCCTTGAATGATGAGTGAAGGGATGATTTTCTCAATCCGTTTTTGTCATAATGAATCAAAGGGTGCTCTTTGTGAATTTCTCTTATTACAACAGGCCTTTTTTGATGACTGTAATTGAATATCTAATTATTTGATGACTCTCATGTATGAATGTTGAATGAGAGGATGCTTTTCTGATATGCCAAGCTCAACCTTTGTGGGAGCCCATTTTTCTCCACATATCTAATGAAATAGATATGAACATAATGAAATTGTTCCTGCACATTTAAACAAACAAGTTAGCAAATATAGTTGAAGTTGAAAGCTTCCATTGAATTCTTTTCCTTGTGAGCAATGAAATCATATGATGGGTGCCTAATTGAATGTGTGTTATATTTATGTTGGTAATGTAGGCATATGATTGATCTTGATTGATCATTGTTGAGAGTAAATATCTAACATCATCTTCATTTATCCTACAAAAAACTCAAGGAGACTGGAGTTGAAGGAGACCGAAGAGCTTCAATAGAACTTCTTGAAGATATCAAGCATTGATGGCTTCATCATTACAGACAATTATGAACCATCCTCCTTTCTATGTTTACATTATCAATAGTTGTATAGTATACAATTTTATTTTGTACCTATCATTTGATTGTGTAAATCAGATTAAGCTACTCCCACGACATGTGTGGGACTTCTATTTTTACAATGTGAATAAAATAGAATTTGTTATGCAAATGTTGAATTTTATGTTACAAGTACTTGCATAATAAAAATGAAAATCAAATGTAATATGATTCTTCATGATGGATAATGAATACTTTAGTAGAAAAATTTGAAACTCTCGGTACCTCTAAATGATGAATTTAATTCACCTCTACCTGTTTGAGCTTGTAGTGAAAAATAGGTAACAAATTGGTGACCTCTGCGAGTGTTTTCTTGCTAAACATCATAGACCAGTATATAAATTATCCATTGGGCATGGAGTCCATTTATCTCTTATATTTTCACTCCAAAAATTGTAACTTAGGAACACACCACACAAACTGAAAGAAACTACTGAAACTCTGCTTAAAAGAGAGTTTGAAAACATCATGCAGCAACTGCACTTTATTGAAAGAAAAAAAAAATGAAAAGAAATGTTCCATGGGGCACTTATTGAAAGAATAATTGAAACTGAAAACTAAATTACCATGTACAATTGAAAGCTTGATGCTTAATAGCATTGTTTCAAGTGAATCCTATTGACAAGGATTGGTAGTACTTCACCATCCAGCTTTGAAAGCTAAAATGCATTATTCTGTTTGCACTCTATTATGATGTATGGGCCATCCCACATAGTATCAAATTTTGTATGTTGACCAAGTCTGCTCTTGAGCTCATCCCACTTGAACACTAAATCACCTTCATTGAAGATCCTTGTTGTTGCTTTCTTGTCAAATGTTTTCTTCATCTAAGAATGATGAATTTGAAGCTTTTTGTAAGCTTCCTTTTTGGTTTCTTCCAACTTTGCTAATTGAGGAAGCCTGACTAATTGCATTGGCTGCTCTTCAAGTAACTCAAGCTCTTTTATATAACTCAAAGTTGGCAATTCAATTGAGATAGGCAATTTGGCTTCTTTGCCATAAACCAAAACATATGGTGGAGATCTTGTTGATCGTTTTAGTGTAATTATATCAACCCATAGGGCTAACTTAGGTTTATCATGCCATGAGCTCTAATTATCTTCAATGGTTTTTTTTATGATATTTACCAAATTCTTATTTGTTGATTCAGCCTGTCTATTACCCTGAGGGTAATAATTGGATGAAGTATTCAGATAAATATTATGCTTTACTGACCAATTTGAAAATATCAAACCAACAACTTGGCCAAAGAATTATAAAAAATAATTGAATCTGGTGTATCAAACCTGGAAACTATGACCTGATAGAAGTTTAAAACTGATGTTTCATTTGCATCTTTCAAAGAAACTACTTCAGTCCACTTCGTAAAGTAGTCTATGGTAGTCAAAATCCATTTGTGCCTAGCACTTGAGGGTGGATTGATTGGATCGATAAAATCAAGTCCTCACTTTCCAAATAGCTATTCAACTTGAATTGGATTTAGGGGTAGGGCTGCTAACTTTTTTTTGTTGCAAAACGTGAACATTTACTGCATTTTCTTACATAAGCATGAGCATCTTTGAAAAGATCTTGCCAATAATATCTAGCTCTCACTATTTTAAGAGTTGTAGTATGTGGTGAGAAGTGACCTCTAGCAGGTCCATCATGGAATTCCTCGAGAATTTTTTAGTTTGATTTGGGTAAACACATTTGAGGAATACTCCATTGAAATATTTTTTATATAAATCACCATCTATTTTTGCATATGAAATTGCTTGTAATCTGTAATACCTTCATTTTGATCTATCCATACCTTATGTAAAATCTCTAGTATGCAAGTAATGGATCATTTGATTGATCCAATCAGCTGAAGTAATTGGAACAGTAGGTCCTTCTTCATTGTTAAGGACTATAACAACTTCTTCACTGTTATTTTCTTCATTTTCTACATGCTGCTCACATAGACCCTTACCTCTAACAAGCTTGGTAACCTTTATGTTGATGTCATACTCCATGACTTTGGTTATCCAGCCCGCTCTCTTGTCATTAATGTCCTTATTCAGTAGAAACTCTTTGACTATTGGGTGAGCTACCAACAAATGTATCTTATTATTGGACAGTATATGTCTAAACTTTTTGAGACTTCTCACTACAGCAAGCACATGCTTCTTAATGAATGAATACCTGGTTTCATAATCATGTAAAACCTGACTAAAGAAAGCTATAGGATGCTCCATACCTTCATTATTTTGTTGACAGAGCATTGTGGAGATGGTATTCACTCCCCCAAATGTGTACAGTATAAAATCCTTATAAAAATTTGGATTAATAAGAGTAGGGGCTGCTGCAAGTACCTCTTTAATCTGCTCAAAACTATCCTTTCCTTCTTTCATCTAGCTGAATTGCATATTCTTCTTCAACATGGCTATGAGAGGTTGCAGCAACGCTGCAACACTAGGAATAATCTCCTCACAAAGTTTATTCTCCCCAGAAAACTCTGCAAACCCTTCTTATGAGTGGGCAATGGTAAAGCCAATATGGCTGCAATCCTCTCTGGATCTATAGAAATTCCATCTTTAGAAACAATATATCCTAGAAGTTTACCTTCGTGAACATAAAAAATTCTTTTCTTTGGATTTAAAGAAACTCTATATTCTCTGCATCTTTCAAAAATCTGTCTAAGATGATCAAAATGTTCATTAGCATTTTGTGAGAAAATAGTGATATCATATAAATAAACAGAAACAAACTTGTTTATCAAACCTTCGAGAGCCATATCCATTGCTCTCTTAAAGGTTACTCCTACGTTTGATAATCCAAATGACATCTTTCTGTAAGCCATAGTACCCCACTTGGTGGTAAAGGTTGTTTTGTATTGATCTTCTTCTTTAACCAAGATCTGGGTATATCCTGAATAACCATCTAGCAACGAGAAGCTCTCTAATCCTAAAACAACCTGTAGTATTTGCTCCATTTAAGGAAACAAATAGTGATCCTTGAGTGATGCTCTATTTAGATCACGTAAATCAATGCACAACCTTATCTCTTTGCTCTTCTTTCTGACAGGCACCAAGTTTGATACCCAAGAAGTATGCTTGATTGGAAATATTATACTACATTCGATCAACTTGTTCAATTCTATTTTCATCAAATTTTCTAACTTCAGATTCAAGGGCCTTTGCTTTTGTCTTACCAGATTTGCATTAGGTTCAAGCTCAATTGTGTGTTGAGCTAACTTAGGGTTAAAACCCTTCAAATCTCCATATTTCCAAGCGAATATGTCACTGAATTCTTGGCAAAGCAAGATAAAGGCTTGTTGTTCTTCCTTTGTATAGACTTTACCAAGCTTAAGGAGCTTGTCCTTGAATATCTCTATTGATTCGTAATGCTCCTACTTCACTGTAATACTAGATTTATCTCTTCTAACCTGATCATCAATATTGAAGATTGATTCAAGGGTCACCAAACCCTTTGGCAGGTTAGTAGACTTTAATTGCATTATTTTTTTGCCATATTGCTGATCAAATTTTCACTGGTTTCCAACAGAAAACTCTACTTCCTCCATTAGAAAGTGAATTATCTACCCACTTACATTATTATCAGGTACCGAAGGTCTGACAACTACCTTCATATATTGTTGTACCTCCACATTGTGAATTTCAGTTGGAATGTCAAACTGTGACCCTATGGCAGCAAGTTTATCAGCTTGCTTATTCTAATTTCTTGGTACTGATTGCAGATTAAATGCATTAAACTCCTCAATTAAGTCCCAAACACGATGCTTATACAATTTCAACAAGTCATTCTTTGTTAAATTCAAAATTTTAACCTGATTTGTGATCAATTATGAATCACCATACACCTGTAAGCACTTAATCTTTCTTTTTTTGGCCCATTTTAGGCCATGTGTTAGTTCTTTGTACTCAACAAAATTATTAGAACAACTGAAAGCAAATCGAAAAGTTGAATAATACCCATATGATCCTTTAGGTGATATGAGCACTGCCCCTCCACCAACACCTACCTTAATTTTGGATCCATCAAAGTACAACATCCAAAGCTGATCAATTTGATGTTCTGGTTATTTTTCCTCTTTGACCAGATTTGGAATAGTTACATCAGGCTCTTGAATCATATAAATGCCCAAACCTACTTTGTCCATGAGACTGAACATATCAACCTTGTGATTCTTGGCTGCCCACTTATCTAAATTTATGTCAAGTATGCCTTCTATATAGTGGGGTCGAGGGTCATCGATTGATCCTCCTGATCATTTTAAAGCTAGGCTTGCATTTATAGGATTCACAACATAAGGCTCAATATGGTCTCTAGCCCGAGGGTCTGACTTGACTGTGACTCTAGTACCATAGCTGGTTCTGAAAAACATGTGTGACCAATCTAATGACATATAACCACCTAATTTTGTAGTGAAATATCTAGATAGACAACTGGCGAAATAAGGTGGAAGATCAGTGATATATATGTCATGTGGAATTTGAAATTTGGGACACGCATGCAAAGTAAGTGGTAGATTATTAATAACTCCTACAAACTTAATGGTTGTGACATCCAATTGAACTACACCTTTCGACAATAGTTCATACTTGAGTCCTAACTTATCTACCAACTATTTAGGCATAATTGAGTTGCTTACTCCACTATCAATCATGCAATTAAGCACTATGTTATCACCAATTATCAAGCTGACATAAAAAGGTGGTGGTCTTACCTCTTTAGTTGGCTACTCCTTATGATCTGAACTATTTTCAAGACCTCTTGGTTGTTCTTTATTTGTTTTGTCAGAAATTTATATCTTAGCCAGAGCCTCCTGCAAACTTTCTTTCTTCCCAAGCAGGTGTAATGCATCCAACATGGTAATGTTGAATGTTGCATTTTTCATATGATCTATACAATAGTGAAAGTTGGAGAACTAACCTTTTCCTGCTCTTTCTGAAAAGTAGCCTCTTTCTACACTTGAAATGGCCGAGCTCTTGGATGTTCTTTGATAGATCCAACTTGTTTTTGCTGGTCTTTAGCAGTCTCAGGTTGCTTTCTTGGTAAAATATAGACATTTTGTAAAGAAGAGGGTTGTGACTCCTCTTTATCAGCTGATGGAACTTGATTTTTCTATTGAATAGCTTGTTGTTTACCTTTATCAGCTTGTTGTTTGTCACTTTCTAGTTGCAGTTTGTCAAAAACAACTTGTTATTTCAGGTCAATTGCTCTTTTCTTGGATCTTGTATTTGCTGCAATAGAAGTGGCTAATTGATTTTGACTTTATGCATGATTAAATCCACAAAATTTCTTTCCTTTCCACTTCATCATGTTGTGTTTGATCATTCTGATCATTATTTTCTTTGGTTGTATCTTCTGCAGCAACATAATTGCTTTGTACCATTAGGGCCTGATTAATTATTATGTTCATGCATGTAGCCTGATTGTGAGGTTGATTGCACAGATAACACCATACATAATCTTATGCCAAATTGTTCTGAATAGGTATGAGCTCTTTAGAAGAGCTGGCAACATTCTAATTTTGATTGTATGGTTGCTTGGGATTGAAATTTCTTCACTGTCCTTGATTGTCTACCTAATAAGGTGGTCTATTAGGCTGAAAAGGTGCTTGATAGGGCCTAAAATTCTAATTGTTGCCTCTTAAGACTCACCAAATCATTGTTGAATGTCTGCAATAATTTCACCATCTCTTGCTGATTACCCTTAAGTTCTTGGAAATCTGATTGTGTTGGAAAAGCACCATTTTGAACAACTCGCTAATAGCCTAAGGATGGTTTAGCTGGAAGTGAGGCAATAGGTGGTAAATTAATGGGCATCATGGGATGAATATTTGAAAATATTGGCATTGAAGGTCTTGGCACAATTTTACCAGCCTGTATAAGGTTGTTTTCAGCTCTAATAGCGATGTCATATGCTACTGGTAATGTTAACCCACCCATTAACTGTATCATTAAGGAAATATCACTATTCAAAGATCTAAGGTAATACCAAAAAGCATGGTCAGGTGTTGGCCTTATTGTTACTGAAATTCTATTCCATGTCCTTTGAAACTTGAAATTAAAGTCAATCATATGTTCTTGTGGTGCTCTCTTTATAGTCATCATTTGCTCAACTACATATAAATGATCGAACTTGTCTGATTTTTTTTGCTTAGCTTATCACCTAAATCATCCCATGTCGTGACAGTATTGACTGGTAAGCCATGAAACCACCGAAGTGCTTTTCCCTTGAATGACACTTCTAACAACCTCAACACCACATTCTCTTGAGTCATGTGATGAACTCCACACAATGAAGCTATGTCTCTAATACATTCTATTGGTGTAGTATGATCTTCACCAGTAAAAAAGGGTAGACTTTTGAGTGCTACAATAGGTATATCATCATGTTGAACCAAATTCAATGGTCTGCCCCCATTAAATGGAACAAAAGCATGTTCTTTGGCCATCAGAGCTACTAGTATTATGAGATTCACAACTTGTAAAATGAATACAGGTAAAACCGATGCTTTATAACTTGGTGAAGTTGAATGTGAACCTGGCTGCCTTACTAATGAATCTTCTTCTTGATGTATAAACTAATTGTTTTGCTTTGAGAACGAGAGAAACTGATTGATTTCTTAAAGGCCTACCAAGTGTTCGCTTGGCTATCCTTCCTCTTCTCTTTGGTGAAGAGAGCTACAAATATTCAAAAAAAGAATAACTTCTTGTCTGAATATTTCTCATAAGCTATTTACACTTGATCTACTAGAAATTGAGAACAGAGTCGCCAGGTATGTGAAAATTATCCTCTGAAAGGCTGAAATACTGTTGTATATACCAGAACAACAACTTGAACTATAAAATTCTTTCTTTGAATTGTGATTCAGAGTCCCACCGGTTGTACCAAAAAATATTGTCAAACAGATTGCATCTGAATACTTGAATGACTAAATTGAGCAATTTCTTCAAACATGGGAACTATCTTCAGGATGTGGGTATTCCTATGGTGAAGATAAACCTCCAGATTCTAGGTTGGTTCCTATATGATTCTTAAATTAATAACTTGGCAACTTGCTAGAAAAGGGATAAAAGTATGTAATAAATGGACGTAAAACTGTAAATTGATGGTGATGCACCTAATTGATAAAGACTTGTAACTATGATTCACAATAAACTTTAGAAAAACTATCCACACAAGTCAATTTGATAGTTTGACCACAAAAATGATTCTAAGGAAGGCTTGAATAAACCATCTTTGAAGGAAAAAAAAGTTTTCTTAGCAAAGAAGAATAGATTATTCTATTACACAACCCTAGACTTGTGATTTTCACTATTTTTAATGGATGCAAATATAAATGAGAAAATAATTTTAAAATTTTTGATATTAAACACAATAAAACTTCATCAAATCATTTATAAAAACATCATAATGACAAGGAAAACTTTTGATTTCACTAAAATTGAAGGAAACTTTGCAAAATGAGACCAATTGAACCAGTAAACCTGCTACTCTATTAATCTAAAACTGAAAGTTGAGTTACATGATATTTCTCTTTATAGAATGCAAAGGCTAAAAAATAAGAACTAGAGGAAAAATACTAAGTTTTTCCAATATATACAAAAGACATGCACAAAGCAGCCAGTAATAGAACTGAATGAGAACTTAAGTGAAAAAAACATCTCCAATGTGAAATCCAAGTAGAAGAGAAAAACCTGATGAAAATAGCCCAAACTCATGCAAAAATGGGTGAACTTAGTCTCAAACTTGCAGTCACAATGTGTACAACTGAAAAGTAACTCAAACTGGCTGGAAATCCATGAAAAAGTGGGCCAAAACATGCAAAAAATGCCTTGTTTTTATCAACTCGCCCATGATAGCTGAAAATCCATTTCTGTTTCGTGCACATGATGATAATATCTCATGAAATTGTGTGAAATTGAAGTAAAGTGCCAATAATCTCCATAATTTGCATGATCTGAATAACTGAGCTTTGAATCTCCACTTGTGCATGAGCGATTTTTTTTTTAGAATTTTCAATATATCCCTCCTTCATTTACAACCTATACTTAGCATTTGATATTCAATGTCATTCTTTAGAAAACTTAGAGTCTTCTATGGCTTCTTTAAGCATAGTCTTGGGCTTCATAAGCTAACTTATACATCGAGTATAGTTAGTACATTATGAAAATATTCATCACCACTAAATTTAGGCATATTGTATGTTTTAATTTTAACAATGCTTTTAGCATTGCTCGACTACTACATAACACATGTAATATTCATAAATTTGATGATAGGGCCGACCACATCATTGCTAGGAACTTGACTTGGAGTTAAGTCCACGGGAAATAATAACATGAAATAATTTGCATAAAACATGGTAAAAATTACTCATTATGCGAAATAGGGTGAGTAAAATACTCAAACCCTAACACTCTCTTTCATTTCTCACTTTGCATTCTAGAAACAAAAAAATATAGCACCACCATGGAGGAAATAAGGGCTTGAACTGGTATCGATAGGAGGTAATTGGCTGGGTTCTTGAGCCATTAATGCAGTAAAAACCTCGAACTATGTGGTAAGTTATTCAGAAGCAGAAAATGTTGAGTCTTTTGTTTGTCTAAGAGAAATGATTCTTTGCTTGTGTAGAAAAAGCTTTTATTCTTCAGGTCATGGATTTTGCAATCGTCTGATGCATATTGGTTGGTTCTTATTTATATTTTTGCTTGTGTTTCTATATTTATTTGTTGACGCTACACCATTTGACTGCCATATAAGAGCTTGACCTGGGCATTATCATCTGAATTTTGCAAAAACTTGAATGAGGGTTTCTTTCTAACGCCATGGGTAAGTGAATTCATTTCCTTTTGCCAAGCATTTCTATCTTTAATAGCTCATCTTAAGCTTAGTTTGAAACAAAATAACCTGTAACAGAGGCATCGACCACTGTAGATTTCTTGAAGAATTCTTGTAAAGAAAACACTCAAATATGTATTGTAACTATTGTTTGCCTCAAGAATCTTTAGATTTGATGCAATCTAAATGGGTTTTTCCTCCTCTGTGAGTTGATATTTTAAAATCAAAATTTTTCTCCAAGTTGCACCATGTATATGCTTAAAAGAACATTATGAAACTTCCTCTTGTTTTTTGAAGAAATCCTCATATGGGTATGAATTATCTTGGAGAAATATGCATTTTAATTAAAAACCCTTATTTGGGTATTTGAGATTCTATGAATATTGCTTTCATCTAGGTATTTTCATATTTCTATGCTTGGCCATGGGGCTTTGAAACTTCTGGGTATTTTTTTTTTTTACTATACTATATATAGCACAATACTTGATTAATAAAATATGTTCTTGTGCTCGACTATACTGTGACTGTGTTGAACTTTGAATATGGATTTTAGCAATGTTATCTTGTGATCATTGGCATGTCATTGTGATATGTTCATTCTAAGATTGATTATTTATTGTTTTGCTAAGATTCTTAAACTCTCCAGATGAATCGATGACTATCTTTAATCATTCAAAACTACTCATGAGTGTATTTGGCGAAGTTTGTCTTAACCTTTATTGCTCTTTCAAACCTTGAAAAAGACATAACTATTGTCCTGTGACTTGCATCATTATTCTCAGCTGCAAATTGTAGCTTTTACTTGCTTTGTAAAGACTCCTTTTTTCCATTTACCATATAAAAAGTTTGTTATCTTTTCTGAATATTAAAATGAATGCTAAATTATCAATTTTTCTTCATTGATAGCATGCTTATGCTTTATTATCCTTTAAACTCCTTATGAATTTCATGGCTGCCTCTGATGCTATTGGACTATCATAAACTATTATGTCATCTTTTCTCATGGGCATAAGCTTCCTGTAGCAGCTTGATTTTTGATGCTCTCTTTGATAGGCATAAAGTATGGTTCCTTTTCGTTCTTTTAATTTCTCTAGCTCTAGCAATTGGGAATGGAAAATAGTAATGAAAGCCTTACCCCTTGATATATTAGGGATGTTTCTTGATATTTTTATGTAACCATGCTCTTATTACAGCCATGTAGACTATCCTTCATAATGTCACTGTTCCTCTTGAGTCTCTTGATGAACTATGTATGTGCTTTGAAGATATAAGAAACAATTTAATTGCTTGAGTGTTTTGTTTTCTCTTCAGTATAAAGGGGCTCCACACTTTATGTGAATACCATTTGAATAAAATAGAGCTAAAACTGAGCTAATGCATGCAGCTGATTATGCTCCTTCAAACATTTTATGATTTTTCCTTTGAATGATGAGCGAAAGGATGATTTTCTCAATATGTTTTGTCATAATGAATCAAAGGGTTCTCTTTGTGAATTTCTCTTATTACAGTAGGGCTTTTTCGATGACTGTAATTGAATATCTAATTAATTAATGATTGTCATGTATGAATGTTGAATGAGAGGATGATTTTCTGATATGGAAAGATCAACCCTTGTGGGAGCCCATTTTTCTCCACATATTTGATGAAATAGATCACTAACATAATGAACTTGTTCCTGCACATTTAAACAAAGAAGTTAGTAAAAATAGTCAAAGTTGAAAGATTCCATTGAATTCTTTTCCTTGTGAAAAATGAAATCATCTGATGGGTGCCTAATTGAATGTATGCTATATTTTTTTTGGTAATGTAGGCATAGGATTTATCTTGATTCATCTTTTCTTAGAGTAAATCTCTAACATTATCTTCATTTATCCTATAGAAAACTCAAGGAGATTGGAGTCAAAGGAGACCGAAGAGCTTCAACAAAACTACTCAAAGATATGAAGCATCGATGGCTTCATCATTACAGGAAATGATGAACCATCCTCCTTTCTATGTGTACATTATCAATAGTTGTATAGTATACAATTCGATTTTGTACCTATCATTTGATTTGTAAATCAGATTAAGTTACTCCCATGACATGTGTGGGACCTTGATTTTTACAATGTGAATAAAATAGCATTTGTTATGCAAATGTCCAATTTTATGTTACAAGTACCTCAATAATAAAACTAAAAATCAAATGTAATATGATTCTTCATGATGGATAATGAGTGTACTTTAGCGGAAAAATTTGAAATTCTCAGTACCTCTAAATGATTAATTCAATTTAGCTCTACCTGTTTGAGCTTGTAGTGAAAAATAGGTAACAACTCTAGAATTTTTTGTTGCTACTCCAGTCACATCTTCCAACGATGCTCTAGAAGTTTTTTTTGTTGTCCCTTCGAAATTTTTCAAGGATGCTCCATTTTTTTTTGTTTTTGCTTCAGCTGCATATTTCAATAATGCTCCAGAAATTTATTATTCTTGCTTCCGCTGCATCTTTCGATGATGCTTCAGAAATTTCAATTTTTGTTCCTACGTTCTGATGACATCCCTCAAAAATGCTCCAAAACATTTCATTTTCCACCCCAGTCACATCTCTTGATGGTTCTCTAATTTTTTGTAAAATCTTCTCTTTTCTAGTCTTCTAATTTTTCCAAAGTTTTGCACATGCTCATTTAAGTTTTGTTATTACCTTGCGCTCCACGCCTTCATTTTCATTTCACTGAATCATCACCTTGCACTTTTCAGCTCCATTATCCTCTTACTATATCATATAATTTTTTTTCATAATAAATGAAATTATTACGACATTCTTTTTATTATAATATTTTTTTTAGTTTTGATAGTTTTTATCCATCCCCACCCTCACCAAATCATGTAACTATTCGATTATGTCAGCAAAAGATAAGTGATGTTCGATTTAATGAAAATATGTCAGGTGCATATGATTTTCTTGCTTTAAGTTAGTAATTATTTTGAATAAAGGTTAATTAATTGGCACAAATCACTCCTTTCAATTTTGAAACTTGTGCCATCATCTGATTTCTTGGGGTAGGGTAATATTTTCTCATTTTCCCATGCAAAATCCTCATGATTATTCAGTAAGGTGGTTAGTTACTCCATTGATTATATCCAATTGTGTCCCTTTTCATTTGTAATTCAGTTGATTGAACAAGTTGAAGTACCATAATTTTTTTGTAGAAACTAGCAGTGCAATAAAGAAAGGAAGAATGGGAGAGCCAAGAAAAAGTTTGAGCTGACCTTGACAGCTAAATTGTTGGTGCTAGGTAATATTTCAGATCTGTTTCAAAGAGTTGGGTGGCTGAAATTTATGTGAAAGCTTGATGGATATAATGAGCATCTGGTAAAGGAATTCGTAGAAAATTTTGCAGATAGACAGACTGTGGTGCGTGGAAAATGATTCTGGGTAAGTCTGAAAGACATTTCTCATCTCTATAGTCTAGAAAATAGGGGCATTGATTTAAATGAAACTACCAATATCACCTACCGAAAAATGATAGAATTATTTCATAGGAAAGGTGAACCTCAATTTGTAATTACCATAAGCACTAGGGGTCAAAAGAAAGTGTTGCATAGTGTGTACCTTGGAATTTTACCCTACTCTAATGTGCAAAATAACTAAAAATGCAAGTGGAAAAATACTAAGAACACTTCAATGATTAGCCTAAAGAGTGATAAAACAAGGAAAATAGATGAAATAAGATGCAAATTGATTATACCTTCCTTGCTGTTGAAGACTCCTTGGTTGGCCCTTGATTTAGATCAATTTGTGTGCTCCTTGGATGGCTTTTGATGTAATTAAATGCAAGATTGAATGTGAAAAATGATCAAAGTGGATGGCTAAATGATAGCAAGTGCTTGAGAATGCAAATTGGCAGCATAAGGTTGCTCAAATAAAAAAGTGTTGAAAATGCCCTTGAGGAGGGGATATTTATAGAAGAATTTGAATTCTCTAGAGAATTCAACGGTCAAGATTCATCCAATAAGGTCAAGATGAAGGGCTATGGTGAGTTGAAAATTCACAAGCCCTCACATCTTGACATGCGGATGGTGAAGTGGCTAAGGGGAGATGAGGTGTAAGTAAGGTGGCCAAAAGGTACATGAGGTGGAGGAAAGACAAGTACCTTTCAAGCACCTTGGGGAGTGAGAAAATTTCCTCAAAAAGGGATTCCTTGTCCCCAAGTGAGAGTAAAAGGGACATTTGAGGAATTTTGGAATTCCTCAAAAATATCCATAAGAAAAGGAGAGGTGGTTGAAAATATAAATGTGAATTAATTCACATTCTTAGGAGAATCTAAAGGATAAAAGGTGAGCTCCAAAAAGGTGGGACTTGGTCATATGTGGATGATGTGACAAGTCCAAGGTTCTAGAAGCCTTAGGATCTAGGATAAATAAATGTGAATTAAAAATTCACATGGGAAAGAGGGTCAATGTTAAAAAGAGGTAAATGAAAAGGTTGACTAAAAAGGTGGTGCTAAATATGGCTAATGACCTTGGTTAAGGTTGTGCAAATATTGGATTAGAATAATTAATGGAAGATTAGAGGCAAGTGGCAAATGTAAGAGGATGTGACATAATCTTTGATTAAGAGGATGCACATCATAATCATGAATTAATTAAATTAATTCAAATTAGAGCAAGATCATGGAGGATGTGACAAGGAGAGAGAAAATGAAGAATTTTAAATTGATTTTAAATCAAAAGGGTAAAAATGACTAAATTAAATAAATTGGTGTATTTATTTAATTTAGAGAGGAAGAAGGTGAAAGATAAAGCATTTAATTATTAAATTAAATATTTTACAGATATGAGATAAAAGGTGTAATATTAATTTAATAAATTAATATTTAATATGATAGATGAAAAGGGAGTAAATTTAATCATATGAGAGTGATTAAATTTAGATGTCTACATTTTGCCCCTCTTTAAAATATTGTTAGCATAACAGTGTTTCGAAAAAAAATAAAATGCAAATGAGGGAGGAAATGATAGATGGTGATGCCCCTAGCATAGAAAAGGTTAATGATGCCCCAATGACCAAGCTGAAGGAAAGGAGGAATGGTAGGAGGGTATGCCCCCTCGAGAGGGCAGTTGGGAGAGGAAAAAGGGGGTCCTCGGATGATGTCTCGATAGGAAGAAAATGACACCATTGGATAGAGCTCAAAAAAATAAGAAATTTTGGTTTTTGAATGGAGGTGATCCGACGCACGGCTTGCAAATGGCAGCCTCGGGAAGTTAAGGATTAGTTGGAGGAAGAAAAAGTTAAATAAAAGGTAAAAAATACCTTTTTGAAAGAAGGGGGTTAAAAAAGTAATTTTAAAAATTACCTTAGTCATTTTCACTATAGCAGTTGAGAGGAGGAGAGTAGAGGAGAGAAATTGAATGAGGAGGAACAATGTCGACAGACAATGACACCGAGATTGTGCACTGGGTGGACGAGGTGCGTGGATTATACAGCAGGCGCGCGGGCGGACAGCATGTGAGTGATAACAAAACCCGTTAATTTAATTTACGCATTTTTCACATGTTGTTTGATGGATTTTGGAAAGTTGAAAACATGGGTTTTGTTAATTAGCAAAATTAAAAAACTTGGTTAGGATTAGATTGTTTAAAAAAAGGCCAAAAATAGTGGAAAATCGGGGGGGAGGAAAAATGGGGTGGGGCGTAGCCGCCCCCACCTAGGGCGCCGCCGCCCGGCTGCGGCTGGGCGAAGCCGCCTCGGCTGAGGGTAGTGAAGCCTGGCTACGGCTAGGCAGAGCCTCCCCAGACGAGGGCGGTGCCACCCTACTATGGCAGGGCAGTGTCAACCCGACTGAGGGCGGTGCTGCCTGACTGCGGCCGGGTGGAGATGCCCCGGCCAAGGGTGGTGCTGCCCTACTACTGCCGGGTGGTGCCGCCCACCTACGCGTGGGCGAAGCCGCCCCAACCGAGGGTAGTACCACCCACAGTGGGTGGAGCCACCCAAGGCAGAACTGCCCCCACATCGGGCAGAGCCACCTGGGGCGGAACCGCTCCAACAGCGGGCAGACCCACCCAGGGCGGGAGCGCCCGGTAAGAGGGCCGAGCTGCCCCATTAGTGGGCGAAGCCAACCCAATGGGGGGGCAAGGAAAGAAGAATACAAGGGGGAAGAGAAAGGGCGAAGATAGGAAAAAAAAGGAAATAGAAAGAAAAGAAAAATGAGAAATGAAATAATGAGAGTGTTTTTGTGCGTGCAGAGTTTCAAGTGGATACGAGCACATGAGCGATGGTCAAAGGTGATGGCTGTGTCGATAGCAGCGATGAACGGGGAGGATCAAGTAGCATTGGATCATGCAGGTTTAGGTCACTGTATTAAGTTTTTGTAGACACCTAAAAATGACCTAGGCCTGCAAGCTTCATTTTTACCACTTTCGTCCTAGCATAAGTAAGACATTTAATCATGTCCTTAGTCCACATTCGACTATTGATTAAATAATTCATAATTATTTAATTAATTCATGTCCTTTGATTTTTTATGATTATTAAATAAATAAATTTTAATTTATTTATTAAATACGTCACTAATTGTCTAAGTCTTTCTTTAATTAAATAGATTTCTTAATTTATTTAATTTCCCTTTCTGCGTTTAATTATCCTTGATTATTAAATAAATAAATTTTATTTATTTATTTAATACGTCACTAATTGTCCAATTAAATAAATTGATTAATTTATTTAATTAATTAATCTTATCTGCTAAATTAAATAATTAAATTTAATTATTTAATTGCTAATTTCATATTCTTCTCATTTTAAATAAATTAAATTATTTAAAATATCATGTCAATCCTAACTGTCAGTCCTTTTTGATAAATAATCTGAAAAAGATTATTTATTATCTCTCGAAATCCATAATTTGAATTATTTTAATTCAAATTAGTAATTAATCTTCCAAAAATCAAGTAATCGGGCAGATTCTTGATTTTCCAAATCTTATCTTCAGTCCGAATCTTATCTCTTTGATTTTTCGAATCTTGCAAATCAGGCGATCTTATCTCTTTGATTTTTCGAATCTTGCAAATCAGGCAATCTTATCTTCTTGATTTTTTGAAAATCTTCATTATCTAATTAATTTCCTCATTTATTCTCCACCGTTGATCCGATTTTATTCCAACCGTTCGATTAAGGATTTTGCCTTAACCCTAATTAGGGATTCTTGGGTGTAATCTGGATCGTTCGTTTTAGGGTCTCATCACTAATTTATCTCGTCCGTCCGTTCGAAATGGCCTTTTCTATAAAATGCCCTTTCCTTCTCATTTTTCATATCTTGACATTTTACGTAATTACTATAGGCATTTATTTACTCTCACTTATTCATTGTCATAGGCATTTGATTAATATTGGCATTTATTCTAGGCATAGGCATTGACTTTTAGACATTGGCAATAGTCATAGGCATATCAAATCCTTCGAATCTTGTTGTAGGGCTTAGGCATTTTAGATTGCTCAAAGTACAAATCTAAGGGCAACATTTCCAACAAGCAAGAAGGTGTAACGAAGATCAATCATGGAAGATGGAGACACTCGGTGATATATTTCCTTTTCGTTTTCATTTTATTTCCATTGTACTTCGTTATTTCATTGGATTTTTATGTTATTTGATCTAACCATCTAACAACTCTATCTGATTTTCCCTTGATTACAGTTTCTAGTGGTCAAAGCGCATCTGGCGATGCTAACAGCATTAATAGAGAGATGGAGCTCAAAGACATCTACGTTTCATCTCCCTATAGGAGAGATGACCGTGACGTTGGAGGATGTGTGGCGCATCCTGAGGCTATTGATAGCTAGCCGATTAGTGAGCAAGTCTATAGGGGCGGAGTTATAGGAGACCATGCGAGTATTGTTTTGTCATGAGGAGCTGCCCCTGGTGAAGGGGCAATTGGATTTAGACCAGTGTTTGTCAGTGGGGGTGCCAGCCTTACCGTTGTTCCTGTGTGGTCTTATTAGTGGGATACTATTTCTAGATTGGAGCAGACGTACATGTAGCTATGTTATATGGAGGTGATTCGACACATTGTCGAGTGGCGAGGGGGGCCATTTTCATGGGGGTCATGTGTATTGGCTTATCTGTACAGAGATATGAACGAGATTTGTTATCAGAGGATATCGAGCTTGACACATATGACGCTGCTACAGATTTGGGCTTGGGAGCATATTGCAGTGACGAGGCTGAGAGTGGTGAGGGAGGGCACAATGGATGATCACGAGCCCGTGGCGTGGGAGTATGGGGAGGCAAGAGGTTGGATTTTGCACTATGAGATGCAGGGAGAGATGGAGGGGTGGAGGAGAGCATTTGATGATCTGCATCTGAGGGACATAGAGTGGCGTCCATATAGGTCGCATCAGTTCAGGGGATGGATCAATACAAGGAGACACGAGAGTTACTTTCTAAGTAGGTGTTTTATTATTGGGACTTTGTCACACATAGTAGAGTCTCATTGACCAGACAGAGTGTTGAGGTAGTTTGGAGTGATACATGATATTTCAGCAATGCCTGTCATGTTCTGGCGGTACAATAGAGAGATACCATGGGGAGGCCGCATAGCACCAGGTACAGCCAGGGCATCATGGAGGGTAGTAGGACAGGTTCCTTATCTAGGGAGAGTGGGAGGAGAGCAGGTGTCGGTGGTGACCGAGAGATACCGGAGGTGGTTCTAGAATAGGTTATGGGAGAGGATTACTCCTGTTCAACCTATTTTGAGGGTAGTGGGTGTCAGACCAGAGGATGAGCAGAGACTATGGAGAGAGAGGAGAGGAGGGGTGCAACAACGACGAGAGGTTGTCGTAGTGGTAGATCAGGGCAGACAGAAGGAGGTTGAGGGGGATGATACAGAGCAGGCAGGCATACCAGGGAGGAGGAGGGGGAGACATCAGAGGCGAGGTCGGAGAGAGGGTCAGCAGTGGGGGAGGGGGTAGCCACAGAGAGCCCAGGGGGGCAGAGGGTGGAGGAGGTGATGGAGGTGGATGATGTGGAGGATGAGGAGCATGAGGATGATGTGGAGGTGGTAGGTGCGAGGGATGCATTAGAGGAGAGGAGACAGTTTATGGTAGGACGACATGGTCAGCCACGACGGTTGCGGGTTTGGCCAACTGTAGAGAGTCACGAGGCTCAACAAGAGCAGGAGGGCAGAGAGGATGAGGATGTTAGAGCAGCATTAGAGGAGGAGAGGAGGTTGACACGACGTCAATTCATGGTTGAGAGACAGGGACAGGCATGACGATTCTGGGTTCGCCGTATTATGGAGGACTGTGAGGGGCGACAGGCGCAGGGGGTAGGGAGGAGCAGGCAGGTGGGGAGGATGAGACAGAGTAGGTGGATGAGGAGGATGAGACAAAGCAGGTGGTTGGGGAGGATGATGTGATGGATGTAGATAGGGATGTGGTGGAGGGGGATGTTATGGCAGCAGAGTCATTAGCTTTGGTTCCTTATGTGGTACCAGAGGATCACATTGTACAGGCGAGAGGAGAAAAGGTGAGATTACAGATTGTAGAGTGGAGAGTGAGGGCTCTTGAGGCTAAGCTAGCCAGAGTACAGTGAGAGGAATTTAGAGATTATAATGCCATTGCTTTCGAGCTAGGGGGAGCGGTGAGGGAGAGAGACAGGGCACAGTCAGAGCTGTAGAGGATGCAGGGTGAGCTGACCAGTGTGACATGGAACCGCGACAAATTGCAGGCGAAGGTTGTGGTTTTACAGGCCAGGGGGGAGCTAGAGGGGAGGACAGAGTAGGGGGAAAATTAGGGGATAGGATGTATTGGTCAGTAGTCAAGAGATCTCCAGCAAAACTGGGATGAGCTTCAGGACAGAGTACATTTCCTTGAGCAGACAGTTGGAGAGATGGGGCTGATGCAGGAGAGGGAGGAGGAGGCCAGGGAGCAGGCACTGATTATGCAGGATGAGAGGGATGTAGCACAGGCGCAGGTGTGGGTAATGGAGGTGGAGAGGGATGTGGTGCAGGTGCGCATTCAGAGTGAGAGAGCCTTGGTAGAGGCAGATATACAGTCACTACAAAGAGGGAGAGATGAGGCAGTAGCAGAGGTAGTGACTCTCCGGAGAGAGTGGGATTTAGCAGAGTTGAGAGTACAGGCTCTTCAGAGGGATAGGGATGCAGCAGTGACTCAGACAGAGGCAGCTCAGAGGGAGAGAGATGCAATAGAGATACAGATACAGACTCTACAGGCGGAGAGGGATGCCGTGATGGCTCATGCAGTGGCAGGTCAGGGTGAGGGTGGGATGCCAGGAGCATGTATATAGGTTGTGGAGAGAGAGAGATGCATCAGTGGCACAGGTAGCAGCTGCAGAGGAGATGAGGGGTCGATTATAGGCAGATCTGGCATAGAGCTGGTTGGCTCAGGAGGCATGGGAGTAGGAGAGGAGAGTCATTACCAGGGACCGAGACAGGTATTGTCAGGAGAAGAATTCTGCTCGGGTCCAGGTTGCGGAGTGAGAGGAGAACATGAGAGAGGCAGGATTTTGGATGGCTGCATATTATCATGGGGTTCCTGATCCAGCACAACGGACATTCCATTACAGCCAACAAACACCTCAAAGGCCAGTACTGTCCCAGTCATTGGGGACACGAACCCGAGGTTACAGTGATTCACCAGGGGTTTCACCAGGCAGGGGAGTAGTACCTGATTCTCCACAGAGATCAAATGTGGGGAGTTCATTTGGGAGATGATAGGATGCTATGTTTTTGACAGGTGCAAGGTAGATGGATAGTGCAGAGATGTAGTGGACATGTGCAGGACCTTGTACTGGTGTTTTGATTAGATGATTTTTGTATACGATGGTCACAGATTGTGAACACATTGACGTCATTATTATATGTTAGTCTTGACTATGAGATGTACTTGTGGACTTGTGGTATATTTATCTATGATAGCTCTCATTGACCTCATGTTGTATGTTTGTGATGGATTTTGAGATCTATATATGATTGTGTTGATACATATGTGGATGGTCATTTGATGGTAGTGGATGTTATATGTATGGATGTCTTTGTATATATATATTTTTATGTATGATAGTGATGCAGGATGTAGTGTATGGTGATTTTTGTTTTCCTGGATGATGAATGCACATGTTTGAGATAGATGTAGATATGCTTATGATGACACGGAAAATGTGTATGTTTTATATGCTTATGATGGTTATGTGCATGTGCAACTAATACGTAGGGTGTAATGGATGGTGATTTTTGTTGTCATGTATGATGAATGTCTATGTTATATGATGTATATGTTTAAGATAGATGTGGATATGCTTATGATGACATGACAAATGCTTATGTTTTATATGCTTATGATGGTTATGTGCATGTGCGACAAATATGTGTGATGCGGGCTGTAATGGATATATTATGATGATTTTGATGGCAAACCCAACACTTGACATTGTAGGTGGCGATATTATGGATGAATCTAAGATAGTGTGTAAATATATGGGTCTAAAATGTAATTATTTCATTATAAGTGTTCATAGGGTCATAGGTGATAGTGGAAGATGCATGCGGACATGGTGTGAGTGTGCACCTGTCAAAACCTTTTAGTATCCTGAGAAGAATAGGGGATGGAGGAGAAATATTTGCTCAACCAAAATCATAGGATGAATGTAATGCAATGGTCATGATTATGAAATGCAATCCTAATACGATTTCCCATCTTTGGAGCACTGATTTTTGCTATAGCATAAGACATCCAGCGCCAAGGTATGTGGAACCAAGGCGTATTAGTGTCTAATGCATGAAACAAACACAACAGTCAAGAAGGTTATCCCAACACCCCAAAGTCACAAAGAAAGACTTTGGTCGGGCCAGGTATTGAGATAATCACAAGCACAAAAGGATGTACCCACATAACACAAGACCTCAGGGATCTTGGTGGGTACTATGTGGGACAACCAAGAAGACATAATCAAACAAAAGATCAAGATATGCCCCTATGTGGACCAATCAAAACACGCCATAATATGATGGATTATGGCGGCCTTGACAAGTGATGATAGGGAGCTCAAATGATAAATAAAAACAAAAAGTATCAAAAGATCGCAATCAATTTCAAATGCCTGTTGCCATAGGATCAAGGTAATAGATGGGATTGATGAGGTCTGTTAGGAAGGATGCATCCTGTTGAGACCTATGATGAATACTAAGCGAAAAGATCGATATGATGTAGGATATTCAAGACTGATTGGATTAGTTGATATAAGTGGATCTTGTTTGTTAAGAACCAGCTAGATAAGGGCATAGCTTGACGACACGACACAAGGGAGACAAGACACAACCTAAAGACCTAGGGGCTCAGGGGCCGATCAGAGATTAGCCTTGCCTACGTGAAAGTGCAGAGCCCTCGTAGTTCATAGAAAAAGACCATGGATAAAGCAGAAAGAAGACAATGGTGATCGATGATGAAGGACACAAAACACGACAGACAAATGCCCCGGGGGAGGATCAAATGACCAACCTTGCCTACATGAAAGCACAGGGGCAACATAGTTCGACAAAGGACGAAAATGACGCGGGAGGATGAGATCTAGATGGAGATCGACACGATGGATGATCCTACATGATGACACAGACCGACCAACAAAGGGAAAGAGAGACATAAGCTCAAAGTGGGATATAAAAATGCTCAAGATGAGGGATAGGCAAGATGGGTCATCCAATGCTCAATCAATAAATACCAAGTGGCTAGGCTGAGGTGGGTGAGGATGATAGTGTGGATGAAAGCATAAAATAACTATGATGTTAGGTAGATAATGATTAAGCCCTCTACAGATGACGCCTGTTACCAGGTTTTCACAATCCATACTTATCCAAGGCACCACCAAGAGGTGATTTTCACCATAGGACAAATTTATTTTTCTTTACTATTTTTTGGATTTTTTTTTGGATTTTTTTTTTTGGATTTTCTGATTTAGGCGGGGTTACCAAGTGGACTTAGGCATAGAACCTCTTCAGATGGATGATATTGATGGGTTCGTCAAGGGGATCTCCTTCAAGAGTAGTCAATCTGTAGGCCCTAGATCCATATTTGGCGGCTATGATATAAGGCCCTAACCAGTTGGCCTCAAATTTTCCCTTTTTATCATGGTCCAGTTGAGTGCGTTGGTTTTCTTTGACAACAAGCTCACCAACCTGGAATTGTCTAGGACAAACCTTTTTATTGTAATTCATTTGAGGCGATTTTGGTATACTTGCAGGTGATCATAGGCTTTTATTCTTCGTTTGTCTAGTAATTCCAGCTGTGCAAGCCGTGCAACACGAGCATCTTCTTCGTTGATAAGATTCTTTAGAGAAATCCTCAATGATGGAAGCTCAACTTCGATTGGAAAGACGGCTTCAACACCATATACTAAAGAATAAGGGGTGGCGCCTTTTGGGGTGCAGATGGATGTACGATATGCCTAGAGGGCGGGATGAATATGGAAGTGCCAATCTCATCCAGTGTTATTGACAACCTTTTTAAGGATGCAGATGAGGGTTTTGTTGGTTGCTTCTGCCTGACCATTGCCATGAGGGTAATAAGGCATTGACCACCGATGCTGGATATGGAAGGTGTCACAGAGGTGTTTCATGGCTTGGTTTTTGAAGGGTTTTTTGTTATCAGAAAAGATGGTGGATGGGATACCATATCTGCAGAGAATATGGTAGAGGATAAATTTAGAGATTTGGACACCGGTGATTTGTGAGAGTGGCATTGCTTCCACCCACTTAGTGAAGTATTCTGTGGTGGTAATTATGAATGTATGACCGTCGGATGATGGTGGGTAAATCTTGCCAATCAAGTTGAAACCCCATTGAGAAAAGGGCCACGGTGCTAGGAGGGGCTGAAGATCTTGTGCTGGGGCATGAATCAAATCTGCATGCTGTTGGCATGGAAGGCACTTCACAAATTTGCAAGCATCATGTTCCAATGTAGGCCAATAATATCCAGCCTGTAGGATCCTTTTGGCTAGAGCCATACCATTTGAGTGAGCTCCACAAATACCACCATGTACTTCCGTTAGTGCCGTGTAGGCCTCAGTCTCATTCAGACATCTAAGGAGGATTCCATCATACCCGCGACGATAAAGCGTATCACCAACAATGATGTATCGGGAAGAGCGATGGATAAAGGATTTGCATTGGTTACATGTAAGTTCTGGGGGTATGATATTATCACAGAGATAAGTGTATATGTCTTGATACCAAGGGGAGGCAGGACCTACAATATCGCACACCATATCAGTCTCAGGAACATCATATGCAAGGATTAAAATATGTTCAACAAGAAACTCACAATCTATTCGGTCTTTAGGCATGTCAATCAGGGAACCAATAGTGGCCATTGCATCTGCTGCTTTATTCTGTACTCGAGGGATTTGGTCAAACTGTATGAAGGTGAAATATTTCTTGAAATCATCCACCATGCGTTTATAGGGTAACAGTTTATCATCTTTTGTGAGGAATTCATCATTAACTTGTCTAATGACTAGCAAAGAATCACCAAAGACTTTCAAATGAGTTACGTGCCACTACTTTACAATTCTGAGGCTAGTGAGGAGAGCTTTGTACTCTACCATATTGTTGGTACATGGGAATGCTATCCTGAATGATTTTGAGATGTAGTCATCTTGAGGGGTAACTAATAAAATTCCTACCCCAGATCCACTATGAGTGTATGAGCCATCAAAATATAGTGTCCAAGCTAGTGCTTCTATAACTGTGTAGATTTCTTCATCTGGGAATTCAGTGTCTAGGGGGTAAGCATCTACTAATGGTGCTTCAGCCAATTGATCAGCGATGACCTGTCCTTTTATGGCTTTTCGCTCTACATATTCTATGTCAAATTCACTTAGGAGCATGACCCATTTGGCCATGCGGCCAGTCAAAGTGGTTCTAGATAGTAGATACTTCAGGGGATCAATTTTAGCGATTTATTTGACTGGATGGCTGAGCATGTAATGACGAAGTTTTTGTGTGCTGAAGACTAGCGCAAGGCAAGCTTTTTCCATGGGGGAGTAATTTAACTCATAGCCAACTAGTATTCGACTGATGTAGTAGATTGCCCTCACTTTGAATGACTCATCATGTTGTGCCAAAAATGCCCCCAGTGTGACTGAAGTAGCAGAGATGTAAAGAAGGAGGGGTTTTCCTGAAATAGGCAGCATCAAGATCGATGGATGAGCTAAATATTCCTTAATTTTATCGAAACCCATCTAACACTGCGGGGTCCATCGAAAGGTGGAATCTTTCTTCAAAAGATGGGTGAATGGCTGACATTTATCTACTAGCTGGGCTATGAACCGACGGATGGACTGCATCTTCCCCTGGAGGCTTCTTAACTGCTTCAGATTGTGTGGAGGTGGCATGTCTAGAATAGCCTTTACCTTGGTGGGATCAACTTCAATACCCCTTCAGGAGACTATAAAACCTAACAATTTTCCTGATGTAACCCAAAGACACACTTTTTTGGATTTAGCCACAACTTGTAATGTTCTAGCCATTCAAAGATCTACTTTAGGACAGTAGGATGTTCTGCTCGTGCTTTTGATTTTCCTAACAAGTCATTAGCATAATCCTCCATGATGATATGGATGAGGTCATGGAAGATTACTTTCATCGCTCTCTGATATGTTGCCCCTACATTTTTGAGACCAAAGGGCATAACATTGTAACAGAAAGTACCCCAAGGTGTTGTGAAGGCGGTCTTATATTGGTCTTCAGGTGCGATTCGAATCTGATTATAACCAGAGAAGCCATCCATAAGGGAGAGCATCTCGTGTCCTGCTGTGAGGTCGACCAACATGTCAATGTTAGGCAGAGGGAAGTCATCTTTTGGGCAGGCCTTGTTAAGGTCCCTGAAGTCTATGTAGACCCGAATGTCTCCATTTGGTTTGGAAGCTAGTACTATATTGGAGATCCACTCAGAGTAGTCAATTGGTCTAATAAAGCCTGCCTCTATTAACTTATCCAATTCCTTTTTGACTAGCAATGCGACCTGCGGATGCATCTTGCAGAGTTTTTGTTTGACAAGCTTGGCATCTGGGCGAACGTCTAGATGATGAACTACTAAGGTAGGGTCTAAACCTGGCATGTCTGAATATGACCAAGCAAAGTTGATGATTCCTTCTTGAAGTAGCTGCAAGATGACTGGATACTCCTGTTCTGAGAGTGATTTAGCCACATAGGTGATTTTAGGATTTTCAGCAGTACCCAGGTTAACTTCTTGAGTCTCTTCAATTAGAATGGATGATCAGGTGGATAACTGAGTTCCTACAAGGGGAAGATGAACATCTCCATCTTTTGGTGCCTCTTCAAAGTTTTTTCCATCAGATGCGTCCTTTATTTTTAGTTTTTCAAGGTCAAGAAGCGCCTCAGGGAGGTTTTCACTAGATGATCATTTTTTACTTTTCTTATTCTTATTTTTGTGACTGGAGTGTTCATCCTCCCCCAATCCCATAAGGTTGACATATGTATCCGTAGACATATTGATAGGTGTGGTATTACATAGGTCCCAATCAATAAGCTCAGGGTGACAAAGGGATAGGCTAATGGTGCAAACGGATAGGCATTCGAACATGGATGATAAGTCGGTGTGATCAACGTCATCGTACGCACATATGATGGATTCTTCCTTGGGTATGTCTTCCAATGAACCATCGTCCATGGCAATGCTATTGGAAGTATTAGATGATGGTATAGGGCTTTTTTTGTTTCTTGTCATACCCAATGCCTATGTTTTTTGGTAGTTTTGGTGTATAAATAGGTTGCAACCGCCCTTGTTCTTCTTTACCTAGGCCCTTGCCTTGGTAGTTATATTTTTCGGCAAACTTAGCTGACCACAGATATGCTTCCTAAAAATATTCCTTTAGAGGAGGGTCCGGCTGGGGTTCTTCTCAGTAGACCCATTGGCTTATGTCCTCTTCTAGTGCATCTATCTTGACACTTGGGGATCTGAAAGTGGTGGTAGGGATTTTTTTACCACTGAAGGTGATATTCTTGTCTTCCTTTTGTGTAGCAAGCGAAGGTTGACCATATTCATGTGGTGACAGTGGCATGGTTGCTACATTGAGAGCCATATGCATTTCGTATTCATCACACCCTTTGTCAATGATCTGGACTTTGGTGACTATAGGATTAGTGGTGGAGGATGAAGTGGTTATCGCGATGGAAGGTGGATTTGCAGATGATGACCGAGATGCCCCCATTTCCACCTCGAGACAATAGTGTAAATGGGGGAATGACGCTTCTAAAGCGCGACAATATCAAAATGGTTGGGGGTCAACGTAGATGGTGACTTCTTGTCCATTGACGGGGAATTTTAGGTACTGATGTTATGTGGAGGGGACTGCTTGCATAGCATGGAGCCATGGGCGGCCAAGGAGGAGATTATATGGCAAGTCTAGATCAAGGACATGACAAGTAGTGTATTGAAGCACCAGTCCCACTTGGATAGGAAGACTGATAATTCCTTCTAAATTTTCTTCTACATTATCATAGGCTTTGATTGTAATGATCTGGTTACTTAAATCCGCTTGAGTATACCCCACCTATTTTATGAATTTCAAAGTACACAAATTGAGGGCAAAGCCATTATCTACCAAGACCCTTTTTATTTTATGGGGAGCAACCACGACTTCAATATGTAAGGGGTGATTATGATTGACATCAATGTTTGGCATATCATTTTGGCTGAAGTGTAGGTGATGAGGCAAAGCCAAGTGTCCCACCAAAGCTTGGAATTGTGTGGGGTTGATGTCATTTGGCACATGGGTTTCCTACAGGGCTCTATTGAGGATTTCTTGATGTACCGGGGAAGACTTAAGCAAATCTAGAATGGATATATGAGCAGGGGTCTTTCTTAAGTGATCAAGGATGTTGTACTGAGAGCTTACAGGAGTTGATTGGGCAGGTTTAGAGGCTGCAGGGATAGTGATGCGGGCTCGTTGTGTAGTAACAACACATTGAGGTTCTTTGGCTTTAACTTGTATCATGGATACCCGGGGTTCCACCTGCTCAATGTAATGAATAACACCCTAGTAATTGAAGTGCACATTCTTGTAGCTCACATTATTTGTGCTGTTTCCTTGGGGATTACTGTTAGATGTGCTTGGGCCTTGATTATGGTTTGGAAAGGTGTTTTGATATATCTGTAATTGAGCATTGGATGACGAAGCTTGACTGGGGTCAACCTTGATATCACCTTGATCAATGAGATCTTGAACACAGTTTTTTAGACCCCGACACTTGTTTAAAGAGTGTCCTTTGATTTTATGAAACTCACAATATTCATTTTCCTTAAACCATGCAGGCTTGGGTTTGGACTCATCAAATGGCTTGGTGACAGGGTATGTGATGGGATAGTTGATTTGTAACAACTTATTAAAGACAACGCTCAGAGGTTCTCCTAATTGAGTATACTGATGTTTGGTGTTCCCTTGATTGTTCTGGTTCAACTATTGCGGCGAGCGAAGTGTCCCCTATGGCACAGAGATGGCGTTAGGTACAGATGGTTGTTGCTTTTGGGATGCATTAGCCACTTGGATGTGTTTAGTGTCTATCACGCCGTCATTCACCACATTCTTGTTCTTGTTCTAGAATCGTGGTTTATCTCCAACTGATCTCTCTTTATCATGACTATGTATTTTGATGTGTCCTTTGGCAATAAGGGCACATTCAAGGATGGGTCCCTTTTCTACTATCTCCGCGAAGGTGGTGACACAATGTAACCTAAAATTATGGGCCATGTCAGGATGAGAGTTTTCCACGAAAAGAGTGACCATGTCTTTTTCTTTCAAAGGGGTCTTCATTCAGCTTGCTAATGCACACCACCATTGTAGGTAGCTAGTAAAGGTTTCTCCATCACGTTGTTTCTCTTTGAGGAGATCTAAGGTGTCCGTATCCTTCTCCAAATTGAAAGAAAAGTAGGATACAAACTTTTCTGACAGGTTTGCAAAAGTTTTTATGGACCCTTTTTCAAGAGTCATGAACCAATCTAGGGCGTGGCTTGCCAGGCTTCGTGGGAACAATCACAAGAGATAGTTGTCATTGTACATGACTTCTTGACACTGGGAATAAAACTCTTGCAAGTGAGCCTTAGGGTCTTTGTTTCCCTTGTATTTGTCAAATTTTGGTATCTCAAAATGTTTAGGAAACGGGATTAATGAGATGGAGGGATCAAATGGATATGGGCATATGTCTTCAAATTTGAATGATTGTTTGGTAGCCCTGGCTTGAAGGTTCTTAAGTGTGGCTTTGATTTCCAACAAATCCAAGCTAGCCGGTGGCGGGTTAGGGGGATATTGATGATAGGATGATAAAAGATCCTGCTGAAAGGGCTTTGAATTGTTGAAATATGGATTTGGATGATTGGATGATGATATGGCTTGCTGGTAAGACAGGGGATTTTGTTGATACAGGGGCTATTGTTGTGGGGTATAGTATGGATTTGTTTGATAAAAGTGTGGGGTAGGTTGTTGAGGAACTTGGATGGCATGTTGCGTGTTGGTTTGTTGATGTTGAAGGTATTGTTGTGATTGTTGGGAGGTTGCATAAAGCGGTTGTTGGTGAAATTGTTGTTGATTGTGATAGTAGTAGTGTTGGGGAGGTTGTTGTTGTGACGTCAAATGTTGTATGGGCCGAGATGGGATATTGTGTTGTGGTTGAGCCTGCGAACGAAAAATGGATGCGAGAAAGGGGGATATGGTCTGAGCAATAGGTCAAGATGGATTGCCTTGTGATTGGTAGGGTGGTTGTTGTGAAGAGGTCAAAGTATTATGCATAGGTTGTTGCTGATGAGATGGCTAGGGTAGTGTAGAGGTGTTTTGTAAAGGGGGTTGTTGGGTACCACTCGGAACGTTCAGCTGGGATGTGCCTTGTGAAGGTAATTAAGGCAGAGCATTGGATTGGTGAAGCTGTTGAGATGGTAGATTTGTGGTCCTTGGAGGTGGAAGCGATGTGGTAAAGGAGGTGCCCCCAATGTTGACTATAGGTTGGTTTGAAGGAGAGGGTGTTGTTAACGTTAATGGCAGAGGTTGTGGAACATTTTGTGGCATACCATAGGCAAAAGGATTATTGGGATCAGGCACTTGAGGACCTCCCATAACTGAGGTCAAAATGTGTGGGGGATAGTTAACCTGATAGAGAATGGCATTTCCAAATTCAGGTTGATGCCAACCCTCAACTAGAGGAACATTGGGGAAGTATGAACCTACATTTTGTGAACCTTGGAGTACGTTAGATGGGGCAACCCTATATTTGGACAAGTCAACACTCGGGGGGGTTTGACACCCTTCTCAATTAGGTGGGCCAAGATTTCTTCTCCATGTTTTTCAAGCAGACGGTCAGTCATTTGTACATTGGTGGGATTACTAAAATGTTCCTCAAGTGTGAGTTCAGGTTGATTAGCCATACTCTCTTCACCATGTGGCGAGTTATTCTGATTCTCGGTGTTGGAGTCTGATGAAGTACCATTATGAGGATCTTGTGGGATGTTCTTAGGATCTTGGGCAATATTTGCACCATTGGTGGGATTTGTATTGTTATTAAGGTCTTGAGACATGTTTGCTTGGGAATTTTTACCTTGTTGTTCCATTTGTCTCTTAACTTGTGACCTAGTTCAAACAGGCATGCAAATGTGCTATGGGTGGATTACAAAGATGTTTTTGAATGACTTGATTGTAGTTGGATGAGGTGTGATTTTGATAGGATTTGGATTTTGATCAGATTTTGTTTGGATATATTGGATTGGATCAGATTTTGATGGGATCAGATTTTGATTGGCTAGATTGGATTTTGATTGATTAGGTAATTTGATCAAATCATTGGTTTTGATAGATTCGGATTATTGGATGGGTATGATTGGATGATGAAAGATGTGAGAGAGACCTCAAGTTTGATCAAAGGAAGTTAACCTTAGTGACCTAGAGTTTTGATTGATTAAGAGGATGATTACGACACTGAATCCACCTTAAGATGTGAATGGATTGATTGGGCCAAGGATGATAACTTACGATACTGAATTCACCTCAAGATGGAAGCGAATTGATTGGGGTCAAAGTTAAAGACTAATAATCAAATTCAAGTGTTATGGTCAATTTGGTTAACCGCTTTGTAATACAAGTTTAAGGTCGTTTGGTTATGAGTGGTGTTTGGTGCTGTAAATGGTAAAATGATGATGTTTGGTAAGTGATGGTGTGGACCTTTGAACAGAATATGAGGAAATTACAATGAACAGGTGGATTGAAGATGATTGTGGATAATGAGTAGGGATTTAGAATTATTTGGAGTGATAGGATGGAGGTTTAAATGGATCAAATGGAGGTTTTGGGAGACTTAAAGTGACGAAACGAAGGCTTGGGATGATGAGATAATGGTTGGGGAATGGCTAAATGATGGTTTAGAGGCTAAATGGATCCAAATGGGGCAATTTTGAGTGTTTAGGAGGGTGAATCCGCCCCTCTACAGAAAAAATCAGGGGCGTTGAAAGCTTTCTGCAGTAAATTAGGGGCACTTCCACCTTTCTGCAGCAAAACGGGGGGCACTTCCACCTTTCTGTAGCAAAACAGGGGACGCTTCTGCCTTTCTATAGTAAAACAGGGGTGCTTCCGCCTTTCTGCAGCAAAACAGGGGGCGTTTCTACCTTTCTGCAGTAAAATAGGGGCGCTTCCGCCTTTCTGCAGCAAAATAGGGGGCACTTCCGCCTTTCTATAGTAAGATAGAGCTTGGTTTTGATGGAAATGTCTATGGAAAGGACTCAAAATGATAAAGTAAGGCCAAAGTATCAAAGATTTCATAGGTTTTTTACAAGAAAACACTTCAAGTAAGCATAATCCTATGATTAATGTTAAGGGTATGGCTAGGCAAGGTCTTAATCTAGAATGCACAAGGCTTCTAGGGAGTCCTCAATATACTCTTGGTACGTGAGGCACAACCGTGAACACCAACCCGTCACAAGCATGAGTCGGGAACCCCAGCGAGATACTAAAAGGCTCAGACTAACTCTTCACGTCTATCTAGGTATCACCCTAGCTTTGACGCTTCGCCAATTACAACATGACTGGATTGGGGTATAACTTTCATTCTCCCCCCTTTATATACCCCACCGGTACACGTGGTTGGAATCATCCCTTGGGGTGATGAAATCCCCAAGCAGGTCCCACTAAAAAGAAGAAACTAACCATTTCCAACTACTCCCCAAGTTCACATGAAGTGCAAGGGGAAAGTGTAAAAAAATTAATGCCCCCTTGGGTGACACAATAGTAGACAAGCACAGCAAGAAATAAAGGTTACTTCCCCCTAATTAGACTATGTGCAAACAACAAGGATAATTTTTCAAAAATTTGATCAAATAGATGGCCCTACAAGCAAACGTTAGCTATCTTATCCTTCGTTCTTGGTCAATTATGCCATAATATGCTGCAGAACATTAGAAAAAAACACCAATATCCTTGCCAAAACAATGTTAGAGGGTTATTACTTGAAAATAGCTATAAACGAGAGCAAAAATGAAGCTAAAATGACTGTTTTACCTTCCAAACTGTGCTATTTTGGGGCACTTCCGCCTTTCTGCAGCAAAACAGGGGCGCTTCCGCCTTTCTGCACTAGGATAGAGGGCGCTTCCACCTTTCTGTAGCAAAAATAGGGGCGCTTCCACCTTTTTGCAGTAAAACAGGGGCGCTTTCACCTTTTTGTAGCAAAACAGGGGCGCTTCCACCTTTCTGTAGCAAAATGTTAGAGGAAAAGAGCCTTTCAAAAATAAAAGGGCATATCCGCCCCTCTGTAGGAAACTTTATCAGATTGTGAAAAAGAAAAGTTGTATGCCCTGGTGCAAGAAAGTGTTAGAAAAAATATTTTAAGCAAAATGAAATATATGCCTAATTGCAGCAAACTATTAGCCAAAATCAACTTTTCAAATATAGGGCGTGACTACCTTTCTACAATAGACAAGAGGGCGCTTCCACCTTTCTGCAGTAAAAGAGAGGGCGCTTCCTCCTTTCTGCAGCAAAAACAGGGGCGCTTTTGCCTTTCTGCAGCAAAATGGGGGCGCTTCCGCCCTTCTACAGCAAAAACAGGGGTGCTTCTGCCCTTCTGCGACCTTTTTCTACAAAATAATTATCACAAATGGAGGTTAAATGCAAGAAACCGTTTGTGGGTCCCACCAGGCGTGCCAGAAATGTGCACCTTGGAATTTTACCCTACTCTAATGTGCAAAATAACTAAAAATGCAAGTGGAAAAATACTAAGAACACTTCAATGATTAGCCTAAAGAGTGATAAAACAAGGAAAATAGATGAAATAAGATGCAAATTGATTATACCTTCTTTGTTGTTGAAGACTCCTTGGTTGGCCCTTGATTTAGATCAATTTGTGTGCTCCTTGGATGGCTTTTGATGTAACTAGATGTAAGATTGAATGTGAAAAATGATCAAAGTGGATGGCTAAATGATAGCAAGTGCTTGAGAATGCAAATTGGCAGCATAAGGTTGCTCAAATAAAAAAGTGTTGAAAATGCCCTTGAGGAGGGGATATTTATAGAAGAATTTAAATTCTCTAGAGAATTCAATGGTCAAGATTCATCCAACAAGGTCAAGATGAAGGGCTATGGTGAGTTGAAAACTCACAAGCCCTCATATCTTGACATGTGGATGGTGAAGTGGCTAAGGGGAGATGAGGTGTAAGTGAGGTGGCCAAAAGGTACATGAGGTGGAGGAAGGACAAGTACCTTCCAAGCACCTTGGGGAGTAAGAAGATTTCCTCAAAAAGGGATTCCTTGTCCCCAAGTGAGAGTGAAAGGGACATTTGAATAATTTTGGAATTCCTCAAAAATCTCCATGGGAAAAGGAGAGGTGGTTGAAAATATAAATGTGAATTAAAAATTCACATTCTTAGGAGAATCTAAAGGATAAAAGGTGAGCTCCAAAAAGGTGGGACTTGGTCATATGTAGATGATGTGACAAGTCCAAGGTTCTAGAAGCTTTACGATCTAGGATAAATAAATGTGAATTAAAAATTCACATGGGAAAGAGGGTCAATGCTAAAAAGGGGTAAATGCAAAGGTTGACTAGAAAGGTGGTGCTAAATATGGTGAATGACCTTGGTTAAGGTTGTGCAAATACTAGATTAGAATAATTAATGGAAGATTAGAGGCAAGTGGAAAATGTAGGAGGATGTGACATAATCTTTGATTAAGAGGATGCACATCATAATCATGAATTAATTAAATTAATACAGATTAGAGCAAGATCATGGAGGATGTGACAAGGAGAGAGAAAATGAAGAATTTTAAATTGATTTTAAATCAAAAGGGAATGACTAAATTAAATAAATTGGTGTATTTATTTAATTTAGAGAGGAAGAAGGTGAAAGATAAAGCATTTAATTATTAAATTAAATACTTTACAGATATGAGATAAAAGGTGTAATATTAATTTAATAAATTAATATTTAATATGATAGACGAAAAGAGAGTAAATTTAATCATATGAGAGTGATTAAATTTAGATGTCTACACATAGAATGCCCATTCTAGAACTCTGGAGAACTGTTGTATCATGGATAATTAAGTATTTAACTTGTGAAGGCCAAATAACCACAATAGTAGGACCTGTTTTCTGTCTGCTCATTCATTTGCACCATGTCACTTAAGACCGTAGTCCTATAGAATTAATTTACCATCATTCTTGAGTCATTTAGTTACTTCTATAATAGAAAAATATAAAGTTGCATTAGGACCTCTCAAACACCATGGATTGGTGCAATTGATATGCAAGTATTACTTTCTCAAAAATCTAGAGAAGAAGTGGCATAAATTTTTGTGTAAATTTGAAAAGGTAGAGCCTGCAAGGTCCCTTGAGGTAGGAGAGTCATCCAAGCAAGTAGAGAAATCACTAGAAGAACCCTCCTCAGAAGCCTTCGGTGCCTCTAAAACCCAATAAACCTCAACGACTCCAAGTGGTGAAACATCAAAAACACTGCTGGAAGTGTTAGAAATCCTAGGATAGTTAGGGGATGTGGAAATTGTGCAATCAGGAGATGAAAAATAACCTCCTCAAAAGAGGAAAAGGAATTCTAAGGTTACTTTTCAAACAACCCCTCCTCTACGGAGAAGTAAGAGGTTGTCTACCGAGTCTAGTGGGGTTACAACTTTTGATATAGGAAGCACCACTAAGAAGAAGCCTAGGACTCAGGAAAGAGTATTAGAAACTGAAAAGGTATCTTGTTGATGAAGGAATCAGTGAAATGGAGAGACAGGTTGACCAATCTCCTAAACTTGAAGAGAAAAGAATGCCATCTTTAGAAGGATGGGAGGAGGAGAAAGTTCAGTCACCACATTCTATAAATATTGAAGATGAACTTGAGGGACATTTTTCCCCTTTTCTTGATAGGGTTGTTGAGTCGATTGAAGTCAATGTTGAAAAGGTACCCAACTTTGAGGAAAATATACTTCATGCAGATGTGGAATTTTCTAATCCACCTCCTATTCACATAGGAGAAGAATAATCCAGTCAATAGAGTGAAGAGATGGAATAATTAGAAGTAGAAATTGTTGAATTGAAATTGTAGTTACAGGGTAATGAATCACAAATCACCCAACAATAGGAGAAAATAAGGGCACAGGCTGCAATCCTAAATGAAAAATATTGAGAGATTACAGAGTTGAGGAGGTAGATAGAACAAAAAGACAAGGTAATTGAACACCTACAATTTCATAGACAACATTAGAATAAGGAAAGTAAGCAACATAAATTTGATTTGGTTGAGAAAAATAAACACATTCAAGAGTTGGAAATTAATTTTATACTGATATTTAAAGCCTTTGAGGAAGAAAGAGATAAGCAGGAAGTTGAACTTAATGCTTCTGTAAGTAAAATTGTGGAGTTAGAACAAGACCTGTAAGAAAATGCTACCAAGCCGATAATGGAGTCTAAGGGTACACAAACTAAACCAACTATTTTTGAGGGGTTTTAGGAACGTATTCCTCCATTATTAATGAAATGGATGGCAAGGTGTTACTTTCCAAGAGATGTAAATTTTGAAAATGATAGATTGAAAAAGGATTTGGTACTACTAAAAGAGTCATTTCAAAAAGCATATAAGGCTAAATAGGATGCTTGTCAGATAGGAGAATCACTATTGGCTTGTAGAAGACCATCTAGGCTATATTCCATGTTCCTTAATGAACAAGTCCTAAGATGGAAGTTGCTAATACTTTATAATGATCAGCCATATGACCCTAATGATAAGGATTTTGTCAAGATATTTGTAGAATCCACTCTTGATCAATAGGATTTCCTTTGTGAATTATTTCTCCACAATTTGATTTTAGAATATTATATAAATTTTTATGTTAAATTCTTTGTGGGAGAAGGTCAGTTAGGGTCATTCCTGTCTACTATAAGAAATCAGATTCAATGGTAGGATTGATCAAGGAATATACACAAGAAAACATAAATGTGGGATTGCAGATGAGATAACCCATAGGAAGCCCTATCATTTTAAAGTACAGTTCCTAAGTATTAAACTTAAAGAAACTATACAGAGTAAATATGGCAATAACCTTGGGTTGTGCTCTAACCATTTTCAAGAAGAAGGACCCAAGTTAATAGGAAAATCCTAACATGCATGTGAAGAGAGATATACTCTTCCTATGTATCTCAGGAAAAGAGAGGTAATTTCACCTCTAAATATTAGATGGTCCCACAAGAGGGAAGTGGCCTTGATAGATATCCTTGAAAATTTACAAACCAATTGGATTGGTATGAGGTACAAACCTCCCTTGCTTCTTTCACCACCTCCTCCAAAATATACCAACTTGGATCTAAGTGATGACAAATTTTAGAGATGGGTAGATGGAGTTACTTCTCACCAAGGATTTTTTCAGAGAGCCTAAAGATTTTGATACAAAAGTAGATGATAAATATGACATCAGTACAAAATATGAAGAGATGAACAGAAACAGGGGAAATCAAGGATAGGGAGCACAACAAAGAGTAGGAGGACTTGCTCAAGCCTAGGAAGGGGAGGACATGATGAGGTAAAAATAACCTCATCAATATAATAGCCTAAATACTTCACCTCACCTCCTTTAGCAATCCTTACCCTTCCAATTAATTATCTTTAGGATAAATAGCTGCTTTCTTTTTGTGAAAGAGACTACAATATTTATTTCTTGGAATTAATCAAAATAAGCTAACTTGCACTGACTTAATAGTTTAGTTTTTAAGATTGTATAGATAATTACCCTAGTCAGTCATCATGCTAGTCAAAGGAATTACACATAGACCTTAAAACGGTTGAATACATGTACTAGAAGTTGGGTGCCAAAAGTTTAGGAGAATTCATGAGGGACCAAGTTTTTATAGCTTTTGTTATTTCATTTTAAAAATACTTTATGGCTTGTCTCGAGCCCTTTAATGCTTCATGTCATTAAATTTAAATTTCATTAGTTTTTTTAAGTAGTTGAAGAATTTTATTAGTGGTAACTTCTACCAACTAAAAAATAGGATTGTTGTTAGATTTTCTGATATAAATATGTAAATTGTTGAAAGCAATGATACAAAAGAATATCATTATGTTGTCACTTTTTTTTTTGAACTATACTTCAATATGAATAAAATGAGTTTTTCCTGTCACTTTTAGAGTTACTGAGTAGTGAGAATGGAATTATGTTGAATGAGTATTTGAGTTATTAGTGCATGTGATTTGAGCTAGAAGTAGAGGCACCCACGAGCTGGCCACTCAAGGGATCATTTTAATTCTTCTACATTCATTTAGTAGATAATAATTGACAGAAAAGTTTATTTTCATGTGTGTGATTTTGTTAATATTAATCCTGCAGGTTGTAGTTAATTCTATAGTCTTTAAATTTTTGTTGTCTAAATTTCCAGAGCACCTACCTTTTCTGTTAGTTTCAAACTGTTAAGTGGTTTTCAATTAGTTGTTAAGATTGTTGCTTTTGATTAATTATATGTTTCATAGTTTCTTTACAAGATTTTCCTCTTCAATAGTTTACGCGCTTCTTAGCTTAATCATTTCCATGCTTTATAGTTTCAATTTTATGCTTTTTAGGTTCATAATTTCATGCTTTCTAGTTTAAGTTGTTTCAAGCTTCCTTGATAAATCATTTTCTTCTTTCTAGTTTAGCGGCCTTTAGTTTAGAGTTTACTTTCAATTATTCCACCATTTAGAAAATCCAAGAGAGATAGTCAAGATGTCTTCTATTGCAAATAGCCTTTGAACACTACCTAATCGATATGTTAATGTATTTATCATCTAAAGGGATAGGACCCAATGAAAACCTATCAAGGATGACAATGGAATCACAATTCCAACAAAACAAATGGCATCAAAATCAGAGTTTTCTAGCCCTTGTTGTGCTAGTTTGAATGAAAAGAACTTTTAACCCTAATATAGTTACAAAACCCTAGTTTTAATCTATATAAGAGCAAAAAGTGAAGTAATTTGAACTAATTTTATCTTTTACCTTCTTGTAGCTTGACTTTGTTGGAGAGTGATTGAAGATGCTGAACGAATGAGAGTACGAGCCTCCGAGACTAGATGTCTTATAGGAGGAGGTAGCTGAGGCGAGCTACAACATTAGGCGAGTTGATTTTTCTACCTTAGCTTTGTCCTTACAAATTTATTTAATATTTTTCCATATTTTTAGGTTGGTTTAGGACCTTGGAAGAAAAGTTCACAAAGCGTTCCTCTTTTCGTGAAGTGTCCCCTTTTTCGCAAAGTGTCCATTTTTGTTGCAAAGTGTCCCCTTTTGTCATGAAGTGTCCCACTTTTTTGCAAATTGTCCCATTTCTCGCGAAGTGTCCCAAAAAGGAAATAATGTGGTCAAGACCTTTAGAAAGTGCACTAGAACAACTTTATCACACTTTTTGATTATTGATGTATAGATTTAAGATTTTAGAATTCTTATAGGACATATTTTTTGTCTTTTGTTAGATCCTACCACGATAATGATAATGTCTTAGTGATAGATAGTTTTTTCACTTATGAGATCTAGCCCTAACACTATCAGAGGAGGATACACAGGTATTACAAAGCACATTATTGTATTGGGTATAAATCATGCCCCCCATGAGGTACCATGATGCTATGTTGACGGCGTTGGTCGAGAGGTGGGGTGTAGACACTTTTAGGTCTCATCTTCCAACAGGTGAGAGGACAATCACCTTAGAGGATGTCCATCACATCCTTCGAGTGTTGGGAGGTGAGAGAGTTTGGTTTCTAGCGGATCAATCATTTCATGAGATGAAATACAACATACAGTTCTATCTTGAAGTTTTGATTCTGGATGACATTATGGAGTCGTACATTGATTTGTCATGGCTACTTGGGTATGTATAGGATCATCATGGAAAAAATAGGCCCTTAAGTGGCAAAAAATTTAGAAAAATTAGAGTTAGTCAACTTGACATAAAAATTTGAATAAATTATCTATATTATTTCAAAAATATGTAAGAATACAATATGTAGCAAACTGAATGTAGTTTCTAGACTACTAGGTTTTTTTTATTTTTTTAAATCTATTTTTTGAAAATTTGAAATTTCAATGTAGTAGTACTTAAATTTCGGGAAAAAATCAAGAGGTGTCCGCCTAACCACCCTAACCACAATAAAATGATAATATTCTTTTATAAGATTTTAGATATAAGTAGAGGACTCATGTCTTGATGTGATGCATAATTTTTGTCATTTTTTTCCAAGTAAATAATTAATTATGAATTTTCATTACAACTTTTAAAAAATATAAAAATCGTATGTTTGACCACCTTAACTTGGTCAAAACTTCATGAAATTCATTTTTTTTTAATCCTATAGTATGTGAAGCATAGAATGTGACGCATGTTTCAGATTCAAAAAATGTGATACCATTTGAAAGCTATATATGTTTTTCAATCAGCTTATCAATCAGGACTATAATCGTAATTAAAATAGAAAATGAATAATAATTATTTATTAAATTCAAAGTAAAGCATAATTTATATTGGTGGAAAGTTGAGAATCTCCTTTAAAAACCCTTTTTGTTTCATCAATTTTGGGTAAAAAAGGGTCATCAGCCACATGGGCTATCATATCACTTACATATCACCACTTTTTGGCCCATCATGATCCTGCACATACCCACTTTATTTGTGAGCACCAATTTTGGTACAAATTAAGATTTTTATAGTGGCACTAGTACTCGTCCCCAATGGTCGAGGATCACATCTAGATGGAGGACTAGTTCACATGATTTGATAGATGGCAGGGCGAAGGATCATATATGCCTAGGGGCACATTATTCTTGCACACTTGTATTATGATCTAGGGTGGTTTTCTTACCATGAGGTTGAAAATATGGTGCACTGTACACTACTACAGGTGTTGTGCCTAGATCATATCACATGCACTAGGCCAACATGGTTTCTGTATGTATCAACCCTAGGTACCCTCACACATTCAGTTATCCTCTGAGGCAGTTATGGAAGTATGAAGATTTAAACTTTTATGGGGTCATATTTGATCAACTGGATGAGGAGATCTTATGGAGACCATACCAGCTTATACCTAGTGGCCAGATAAGACTCATCAGTTGAGGAGACTATAGATGGATAGATTTCTGATAGGAAGACATGATTGCATAGTATGACCCATCTACTATGATCGTGTCATGCGTCAGTTTGGGTAGATAAAGGTATTGCTAGTAGCATGACCATTTTGTAGGTGATCAATGTAGAGTGCTCAAAGACTTAAGGATATGAGATGGCTCACCACTGATGATGTTGTCTCTTTGGATTTTGATTACGAGGATCATGATATGCCCCCGGTCTCTGATGCTAATGATGTTGGTGCCATAGATGTGTATGAGGAGTGGTGGGTAGTAGAATGACCAACTCCTATATTATTAATGGATGATTAGTTAGGCTATGTAGGACCACTCCCAGATAAGAGAGACGAGGAGGAGGGTAGAGCTAAGAGAATAGGGCTCAGGGCTTCAAACCTATTCACAGATGTGATTGATGAGGACTATGACAAGGCTACAAATCCAAATTATCATGGAAAAAAGGAGGATGAGGAGGAGGAGTGGTTGATGAGTGAGGGTGATAATACATCTGAAGAGGATTTGGTAGGCCATGAGCAGAGAGAGCCAACTCCCACTCATGTGACTAGATCACAATTAGCAACTACAACATGCACCAAGACCTATAGTCATGGAGAGGCTAGCACATCCTCCATGCCTCCTACACAAGACGAGGTTTTCTTTACATAACCAATTGAAGATCTAGGTGATGATATTTATTTGGGATTATGTGTATGCTTTAATTATTATGCTTTTGATTTCATATACATATCATGATGTGTACTAATTAGATTTATAATTTCTATCTTATAGGAATTGTGAGAGATCTAGAAGACTTCTATCAATAGGTTGTGTTAGAGATAGTGTGCCCAATTTTCAAAGATGAGGCCATAGACTACATGCCCCCACCCATCATGGAGCGGGATCCAGAGTTGTTCTGGTCATATGCCAAAATGAGGGAGTGTATGAGGGTTCCATTAGGCTTGTAGATTGAGTTGAGGCTACCTATGAGGAGATCTAATCATCTCGAGGTCCAGTGGAGTTCAAGAGACTCCACGTAGAGGTAACTAGACTATAGGAAGAGAGAGATCACCTAATGGAGGATCACTTGGAGGATATTGGATGAGCACATGGTCTACGGTATGCTTTGGATGTAATTTTTAGCTCATGATCATGGTAACATACCATTGTCTTTTGAAAGATTGTCTCTAGATAGAGGCAATCACTAGATCCTAAGGGATCTAGTAGTCACAGACCATAGCAGCATTGTATATATTGATGACATGTACTTGAAACTTTGTGATATATATATTCATATATATGATCATTTTATGCTTGATTATTTAGAATTATGTGTTTAATGTTAAATGGTAGTGTGATTTATCAAATAATCTTTGCAAAACTGTTTAATATATGTCTCCATGATTTAACATGCTTTATGTGATCTAAATAAAATGTATTCTAGTTTCTCTTAGATGTGACATTGTGATTAAGTATGTTATGCTAAATTAAATGCACCTATGATCTAATTTTAGAAAACTAAATGTGTGTAAGGATCTAATCTAGCATACCACATGAGATGAACTTGAATAGCATGAAATATAAATTAATCACTTAAAAAGTTAAATTAAATAATCACTTTAGTATTCAAGACAAAATAATTGTTTTTCAATAATGAAGCAATGTAAGAGCACATAAAATGTCATCTACTAACTCTAACACCACTACTTTTATCATTCAAACTATTCAAGGAGTTTAGACATGGTACCAACACAAATACATGGGATTAATAGGCTCTTTAAGAGGTGTGTCATCTATGTCTATTAATGTATATGCTCCAAATCCATATTTTTTATCGATTATATAAGGGCCTAACCAATTAGGAATGAAATTTCCTTTTTAGTTAGGTTAGCATTGACGTTATGTTGGTTCTCACATAACACCAAATCACCTTTATTGAAAGACAGAGGAATAACATTGTCATTATAAGTGCACTGATTTCTCCTAGAGTAAGCATGAAGGTGCTCAAGAGTGTTAATTCATTGTTCATTAGGCATTTCAAGATCGTTCTTTATAGGTATTACGATTGATGTCCCTGAAGACCAATCCTTAATGTAGGAATCTCTAACTCTAAGGGCATTATTTCCTCAATGCCATAGATGATGTCATAAGGTGTAGTCCCAGTGGGTAAACTAACATTTGTGAGATAGGACCATAATATGTATGTTAACTATATGCACCAATCATTATTATGTTTGTAACTATTTTCTTTAAGATTTATTCGAGGGTTCTATTAGTTGATTCAACTTGACCATTAGATAGTGCATAGTAGGGTGTTGAAAAGTGATGTTGTATGTTAAACATCTCTAAGAACTTCTTCATTTCATTATTCTTAAATGGTGTCCCATTGTCATAAACTAATGCGGAAGGAAGTCTGAAGTTAGCAATGATGTGTTCCAATATGAAATGACATATCATCTTGGCTATTGTTGAACGAAGGGGGATTGCTTCTACCCACTTCATGAAGTAATCTATCATAGTAATTATGAATGTATGTCTGATAGAGGAAGGTGGTAATATTTTTCCAATGATATCTTAGACCCCAAACCTTAAAGGGCCAAATAGGAACTTGAGCTTGAAGTTCAAAGGAAGAAGCATGAATAAAATTTCTATGTTCTTAACATTTGTGACATCATTTAACATATGTAAAGTAATCTTGTTCCATATGTCGTCAATAGTATCCTATGTGGGTTAGTTTTTGGATTAATGTTCTTCCTCCAAAGTGACCACCACAAGCACATACATGAGCTTGTTCATGAACTATGGGGATTTCAGATTGTTTAAGGCATCTAAGTAAGAGACCATCAAATGACCGATACAACATATTGGTGAGAATTATATACTTAGATGCAATTTTTCAAAGGTGGGCTCAAATTTTCTTAGTTGTTGGCTCATGATAGGTACCATCTTTCAAATAACTAAATATCATATCATACCATTCACTCGAGTCTTCCATGGTTGTTGATAATACTTCTACTTTATCTTCAATTAATGGTTTCATGACTATATGCACAATAAATGTGAAGTCTTTCGAAGGATCTTGAGGAGATATTAGAGAAGCTACACTTTCCATTGCATATGCATGTCGATTATCCTTTCATGGGATGTTATCAATGCTAAATGATTCAAACTTCTCTAACAAAGTCATTGTGAGATCCTTATAGTTTGACATTTTTTCATGATTCACTTGATATGTCTCATTTATTTGCTTAGTAATTAGTTGTGAACCACCAAATATCATAATGTCTCGAGCTCCCATAATTAAAGCAACACGCAGCTCAATGAGCAATGCATCATACTTGACAATGTTGTTTGTACATAGGAAGTTTAAGTGATAAGAAAAGGGAACAGGCTCTCCCATGCGTGTTATTATTATAACCCCTGCATTGGAACTAGTTCTACACTTAGATCCATCAAAATATAATTCCCATGTATTAGTTTCAATTGTCAACACATTATCGTTAGGGAATGAATTGTTATGGGGTAATACCAAAGGAGAAGGATCATCAACTAGTTGGTTGGTCAAGGCTTGACCTTTAATTTCTTTTTGTGAAATTTTTTTTAAGGTCAAACTTGGTAAACTACATCACCCACTTACCTATGCATCCTGATAAATCTCTTTTATTAAAAAGATGTCTTAAAGGATTGAATATTGGCATCACATGTATTTCAACATTTATTAAGTAATGTCTTAATTTACTTGTGAATACAAGCGTCAAACTTTGTTTCTCTATTATTGTGTATCATTTCTCATATTCAATCAAATTTTGACTAATGTAATAAATAGGATGTTCTTTACCATTTTCATCTTGTTGAGCTAGCAATGTTGTGAGAGCATGGGCTGATGCTGACATATAAAGGATAAATGGTTTGTTCTACATAGTAGGTTGTAAGATAGGTGGAGTGACAAGATAATCTTTCAAACTCTCAAAATACTATGTACAATCCTCATTCCAATTAAATTGAATATCTTTCTTAAGGACATGTGTGAATGGTAATGCTTGATCCACTAAGGATGCTACAAAATGCCCGATAGCTTGAGTTCTTCCTTATGAATTGCATAATTGAGAAATATTTCTAGAAGGTGGCATGTTGAATATAGCATCAATTTTTTTTTGTGTTCACCTCAATGCCTCTATCAGATACGATAAAACCCAAAAGTTTTCCACTATCTACACCAAAGATACACTTCTTCAAATTCAATCACATTGTCCTAACGAGTCAAATATTTGGCTAAAATATCATCAACATAATCTTCCAAAATCTTATGTATGTAATCGTGGAATATCAATGTATGTTGTGCCCGCATTCTTCAATCCAAAAGGCATCATGACCCAACAAAATGTTCCCCAAGCTATTGTAAATTTTATTTTCTAGTGATCTTGAGGGTTAATAAAGATTTTATTATATCCAAAAAATCCATCCATGAATGACAAAAAAGCATGTCCCACAATCGATTCTACTATCATATTAATATTAGGAAGGGGAAAGTCATCTTTTAAAGACGCTTTATTCAAATCATGGAAGTCCGTACAAATCCTAATATGATTTTCAATTTTCGCCACTACGACAATGTTTAAGATCCAAGGAGAATAATATATAGGTCATATAAAACTAGCTTCAAGTAGCTTCTCAACTCGACTTTAACCAAAAATGCTATCTTAAGGTTAATCTTTCAAATATTTTGTCTAACAGGTTTAGTATTTTCAGTGAGGACTATGTTGTGTGTAAAAATCTTAGGGTTGATTCCCATCATATCTGAATAACTCCAAGCAAAATTTTTAGGAAAGTCATGAAGTAAAGTTGCATGGTCCTATTTTTCTTCATCAACAAGGAACTTTCCTATATTAAACACCTTTTCTCCATTGTTAATATCCATTAGTATATCCATGGTATCTCCCAAAGGAATTTATTTTTGTTTTAGGAACTCAAGGTTGTATTCTTCTTTGTTCATTTCCATCTCATTACTTTCCTCTTCTTCGACTTTTTGCTTAGTACTAATCATAGCACGTGTAAGCCATTTCTTTTTAGGAGTAAATAGTTTGTCATAAACTCCTAGCATTTCTTTCAAGGCTTCATCATCTTCAAAAAATTCCAATGATGATTTAAAATTTGTGTCAATCAAGTCAGGATGCTTCAAGGTGAGAGTTGTTTTAGGATTACACATGATGGTGTTGATGTTTGGCGAGGGTCTTTTTGTTGCTTGCATGATCCTAGAAGGGTAATATCCCAAACCAATTTTTGTTTCTTGTGTATTAGGTTCAATTAGAACATGAATACCTTGTTCTTTCTTTCCACATCATTTTCCACTATAACCAAGTAGTTTCATGAGCTCATAGCCTTTCCCATAAATTATTTCCATTTCTTTCGAGTTTGGTGATTATTGATAATCTATATTATCAAAGTTTTTTCATATAACTTGTGTCTTCTTCTAGAGTATATGAGGTGGATGCTTGTGATTTTTCTCTTGAATTTTGTGTTGAAATGACTGCTGGTTGCTTTTTATTTTAATCTTCTTTACTTGTGATTATGTATTCTCCCATAAATGAGGGTGTGAACTCTAACGAACCACAATCATCATCCAATAATTTTGAAACCATTTCCATCTCTTGTCTTTCTTCTTTCATAGGTTCTATGTTTGATGTTGGAATTAATGTTTATATAGGACTTTCCATTCCTTTTTCCACTTGTAAGCAACTTTCAGGCTTAAGGTCTATTTCAACTTGATATACCTTATTGTTATAGAAATACTTCATGATAGGATGAAGAGTCAAAGGCACCGCATACATCTCATGAATCCAAGGTCTTCCTAAAAGAAGATTATATGAAAGATCATGAGGAATAACATGAATAGGAGTTTGTAAGGTAGCCTTTCCAACTATAATAGGTAAAGTAATAACACCAAGTGGTTGCTTTCCTACATTGTTAAATCCTTGAATCAATAAGGAATTAGGTTCAATTTTTTATTTATCTACACCAAGTCTATCTAGCAGATTCAGACTACACACATTAAGGGTAGAGCCATTATCAACAAGGGTTCTTTTTATTCCCGTTCTATTGAAAATGGCTATTATCATGAAGGCATCATTTTTCTTTCTCATATCCAAGGGAGGTAGCTCATGTTGGTGAAAATTAATGTCTACATTAACTGTATTCATTCCTTGAATTAGAGCTACCACATCACTTGCATTTGTATTAGAGGGGATCAAAACTTGTTGTAATGTTGTTTGAAGCATAGTGTGATAATTAGGTGAGTTTTAGATCAAGTCCCATAGGGATATTTTTTGCAGGATTATTCTTAAGTTGTTCAACAAGGTTATACTCCTTCCCACTATGCAAAGGAAAATGAGGAGCACTAGGAAAGATGGGATTAGGCAAAGGTAAAGTTGTTGTAGTTGGTTGTTTTAGTTGCAAATTGTTTCTAGTGTTATATGTATGAGCAATAGTATTATGACTTGATTTCTACACTATATTTTTCTTAGGCAGTTAAGGGTATAAACAGGTTTGTTTTGAGTTTGAGGTTTGTGTGAAGGTGGGTAAAGGATAAGTTGAGGTTGAATCACATTAACATATCTTGGTTTTTGTTTTTCATAACAAGCCTTAGTGGATGAACCTTGTGAGATGAACTCCTTAAGGGATTCATCTAACTTGTCAAATTCATCACAACTAAAAGACTTGAGGGTGAGGTTATCTTGGAAAAAGAGATTTGACATAGTTAAATAACTATATTTTCTCCAAGCGGTTCATCTATTTGTAGATGTTTTTTTGGTTTATTTTTCTAATGAATGAAAAATTTAATTTAATCTATTTGAATGAACTAATGGTGAAAATGCAAAGTGCAAGAATATAATTCTATCCACAATTGCAATGAATGTAAACTATGCTAATTCTAATTATTTGAATGTAACATAAACTATGCAAATTGAAATAGAAAGTTATCAATGGAAAATAGAATCTCAGAAATAGGGAATTTAATTATGTAAAATACAATTCAAAATATGCATTAGGATTAAATCACCAAGAGGGGTGTATGAGTCCCAGTGAGGGATTTTTTGACAATTTTCACAAAATTTAAGTGTTTTTTATGCTTTTTGGTTTGTATGACCTGTAGACTAAATGAAAATGCAGTTTTCATATGCTTTTCAATGATTTGAGATGCAAAAATGCAACCTATATGCACTTTCACTAATGCAAGATTTAGAAACCCTAAAATTCCAATTAACTAATGCAAAATATAATGCAATGTTAAAGCAAGCAAGATCTAGGATGATAATGCACTCCAAATTAGAATTATGATGTTCTAAATGTAGGTTCACCAAAATGAAACACCGAAAAAGGGATTTTATTCTTATGGTTTAGGACACAAAGCAAACACACTTCACCACCATTTCATTGAAGGGAAACCCTAAAGATCTCAATCTCAAGTATGCAAAGGAGAAAGAGATCTTCCAATAGGGTTGTCCTAGGGTCTGATTGTAAACTAATGAGGGGTTCACCACCAAGCTAGGGCTTGGAAAAAAAATGAAGTCCAAGACCTAGTGCTTAAACCTAGTGTAATGTAATCTTTCACTAAATGAATTAAGAATGCATATAAAATAGAACAAAAATATAGAAGATGAAAAGTGTGCACCTAGAAACTAAAAGAAGACTGAATGAAACTCTAAAATGCTGAAAAAAATGAAATTTTGGCACTAGGACTCATATGCCAGTTTGGGCATATCTGTCCCAAATCAAGGTTTCTAGGCAAGAACTGGTTTCTGGCACTATATATCCCAAATCTATAAAAATCTAGAAAAATGCTTATTGTGGGACTCATACACCACTTCTGGAATATCAATCTTGTTTCACTTTTTCAGGAATTCAAAGTTCAGATCTATGATCCAATATCTGCTCTTTCCTTCCAAACTAATTTTTGAATTTGAATTTGTAAAAATGTCTGCAAAACAAAATATACAGTTGATTTTCTCATGGGGGGTTTTCCGAGTCAAACCCTTAGTTTGGTAATTAAACCTTGATAGAAACAATGAATCATGAATGTAAATAGGAATTTAAACCCTAACTAGAAGTTTGTCTAAGATTAGGAAATTTGAAATGCAATGCAACCCTATTCTAATGTGTTAGAATGAGATGCATGAATGCAACATGAAGATGAATGACTCGCTTTGAGAGATCTCTAATCACCCAAATGAGCCCTAATAATGCATGTACCTTCCTTAGGTTGAAAGTAGAGTGGTAATGGAGTCCATGGAATCACTTAGGAAACAAGTCATTAGGATTGGCTTGATGGCTAGTTGCATCTGCCCAACCTATAATCCATCATGATTCACCATAGGCAACCATAATCAACCCTTGACAATGCTAAATCTGGGATGAAAGTGAGCTTGAAGACCTCCAAAAACACTTTAATGTGCTCCAAGGCTTCAAATTTGCTAATTACTTGTGTTTGAATGCTCTTGTGAAGAATATTTGAGTGCTCTTGAATTCTTGGATCTTGAAATTGCTCTTCTAAAATTATTTCTTAGATTGAAAATTAACTTAGAAGCTTGATTATATAGGAATTTACACCTAATTTACCATTATTTAGATCTCAAAAGTTGACATTAACCAAAAATTTGAATTAAAAAGTTAAATTTCCCAGTCAAACTCTACAAACCTCCAAATGGGAATCATACGCCACTTTTGGAATATGGGTCCCACCTAGGGGGACTCATATGCCCAAGGTGGTGTATGAGTCCCACCCTAGATTTTTGGGGTGGGTTGTTAGAATTTTTTATGTTTTTGTGAATTTTGTTAGGTTTTTAGCTTAAACAAGCCTCGAGATCTGAAATAAAGGGGACTAAGGGGCCTATTAATGATGAATTAAAGGGATTTAATTCAAGGATACCAAAATAGGTCCAAATTAGGAAATGAATTGTACTATCTCCAAGAAGGGAGTACAATTTCCAATTCAATAGAACTTAATATATAATAATCCATGAACTACTTAAGATTCATCAAGCACTTCATCCAAGCTCACATCAACAAATAATTCAACTTAGAACAATTGGTAATCCTTATTTGCACACTGATAAATGAAACCCACTTTGTACTACACTAAGTCAAGGAAAAAAATTGAATACAAAAATATAAAAGCATTATAATCAACTTCCCAAATTTTCATATTCTAGGGCCAAACAATGGAGAAACAAAGAGTAAATACATTTCTTTAAGGCCACAAAAAACATCACTGAACAACTGGTTCACACACTGGTGAAAATATCTCGCACTGTATGATAATCCAAAAACTGAAATTCTGAATATAGCACCCTCTAAAAACCTTGAATAACTTGTAAGATCCACACAGGTATAGCATCAACATAGAAAGAATGCAAAGCACAATACTAAGGTTTACTACAGTGTAGTTTACTCTATTTATCAATTTTCTTAATATCCTTAACATCTTCAACCCATAGTTGACACTAATGACAAAACAATTCAATAGACTTTCTGTTGACATTAATGACAACACCATCATTCTTGTAATAGGTGTTGGGAAAATTTTCCTCAACCTTGCAACTACAAAAGGTTTACTATTGATAGGAGGGAATGGAGGGGGCTACCCTCCTTTCAACATCTGGGGGCCTCATCCCACTAGTGGAGGTTCATGGGAAGCATCCCTATAAGCTATATTTTATGTATATTTTATTATTGTAAATTTGGACCATTCATCATTAGGTCTCAAATTTGATAGTAGATATTTTGTTGGATTTTCTTTCCCTAAAATCCAACCACATTCTATAAGGGTGTTATTTTATGGCTATGTATTGTGAAGTATATTGAGATTCATGTTTCCTCTAAATCTCTATTTCGTGATACACTTTTGAGAAGATTTCTCTACAAGTATATTGTAATCTTCATGATTTTTGAATAACATATTGGGTGACTTTTGGAGAGTAGGTTTTTTCTCTTGAAAGTATTTTCCCCATGTAAATCACTATGTTGTGGTATGCATGATATTTATGTTTATTTATGTTGAAGTTTCTATAATTATCGTAAAGATCTATAAAGATTTGCATTAACCTCCATTCAAGATTACTGTAGGAAGTTATTATGCTACCATAACTTCTTTACAAGTAGTACCATAGTCTAGTCACCATTGGTTTCAATTGTGGGTTGTTGGGTTTTTTGAACTAATCTAGATTTGAGTAAGAGCTTGTGTAGAAGATACTTTGTGATATTGTTGTAGAAAATTTTAGATGCTATTGATGAAAATATTTTAAGCCCCATAGATCCTGCTTTGGCTACTCAATATGATGTTATGAACCATAAATCCAAGGGTCTAATTAGATTGTGCTTGATAGACTCTATTTTAATCAATATCTATGAAGACACATTTGCACAAAAAATATAGAAGAAACTTGGTGAGATGTATCAAACCAAATATTTAATGAGTAATATTTTCTTAGGGAAATAAATTGTGTTCCTTAACAATGAAAGATGGTGGATGAATTATAGACCATATAGAAGCATTCATTATGTTGGAGGAGAAATATTAGATCCTACTTTGTTCTTTTCCACTTGGAAGCATTTAGTATGTTGGTGGCTCAATTGGCATTAGTTGGTGTCAAAATGGATGAGGAGGAGAAATGTTAGATATTAATTTGTTCTTTTCCTAATTCATGGGATTCTCTTGTTATGGCTATTGGGAATACTTATGTTATCTTGAAGGATAAATATGTGGCGGGTTCTTTGATTTTTGAAGAGATGAAGAGGACGGTATCTATCAGTGCCAAGGAGGCCCTAAATTTTTGTGGAAGACCTAAGTAAAAAGGAAAGAAGAGTGATAATTTTGATAAATCCAAGCCCAAGAGGAGATCCATATCCCCTAGAAAAAGGTATGTGCAGGATCATCATGGAAAAAATAGGCCCTTAATTGGCAAAAAATTCAGAAAAATCTGAGTTAGGCAACTTGAGGTAAATTTTTTAATAAGTTATCTATATTATTTCAAAAATATGTAACAATAGAATTTGTAGAAAATTAAATGTAGTTTCTAAACTACTGGGTTTGTTTAAAAAAAAAAAAATCTATTTGGTGAAAATTTGAAATTTCAATGCAGTGGTAGTTAAATTTCAAGGAAAAAATAAGAAGTAGGTGTCTGTCTAACAACCCTAACCACAATAAAATGATAATATTTTTTTTATAAAATTTTAGATATAAGTAGAGGACTCATGCCTCGATCTGATGCATATTTTTATGTATTTTTTTTCCAAGTAAATAATTAATTATAATTTTTTTATTACAATGTTTTTAAAAATATAAAAACTCGTATGTCTGACCACCTTAACTTGGTCAAAACTTCATTAAATTCATTTTTTTTTTTTTAATCCTATAGTATACGAAGCATAGAATGTGATGAATGTTTTGGATTCAAAAAATGTGACACCATTTGAAAGCTATAGATGTTTTTTCAATCAGCCTATCAATCAGAATTTTAGTCATAATTTGAATAGAAAATAAATAATAATTACTTATTAAATTCAAAGTAAAGAATAATTTATATCGGTGGAAAGCTGAGAATCTCCTTTAAAAACCCTTTTTGTTTCATCAATTTTGGGTGAAAAAATAGTCATCAGCCACATAGCCATGATATTGCCATTTTTTTGCCCACCATGATCCCGCACATACCCAAAGTCCAAATATATTTTCTAGAACTATGGCAAGTATCGACATATTTGTAAGGAATGCAAAGAAGAAAAGAATAAAAATAGAGATTTGATTCTAATTCTAAGTCTTAGAAGGAAGATGGTGATGAGGGTATGTGTAGGATCATCATGGAAAAAACAGGCCCTGAAGTGGCCAAAAATTTAAAAAAATTAGAGTTAGGCAACTTGACATAAAAATTTGAATAAGTAATTTATATTATTTCAAAAATATGTAAGAATATAATCTGTAGTAAATTGAATTTAGTTTCTATTAAACTATTAGGTTTATTTAAAAAAAAAACTGTTTGGTGAAAATTTGAAATTTCAATGGAGTAGTACTTAAATTTCAGTGAAAAAATAAGTAGGTGTTTGTCTAACCACCCTAACCACAATAAAATGATAATAATTTTTATAATATTTTAGATGTAAGGAGAGGAATCATGTCCTGATGTGATGCATATCTTTTTGTATTTTTTTTCCAAATAATAATTAATTATGATTTTTTTATTACAACTTTTAAAAAATATAAAAACTTTATGTCTGACCGCCTTAATTTGGTCAAAAATTCATGAAATTCATTTTTTTAATCCTATAGTATGTGAAGCATAAAATATGACACATGTTTTGGATTCAAAAAATGTGAAATTGTTTGAAAGTTATAGATGTTTTCCAATTAGCCTATCAATAAGGACTTTAGTCATAATTCAAATAGAAAATGAATAATAATAATTTATTAAATTCAAAATAAAGCATAATTTATATTGGTGGAAATCTGAGAATCTCCTTTAAAAATCCTTTCATTTCATCAATTTTGGGTAAAAAAATTCGTCAACCACATACCCTACACATACCCATCATATCACCACTTTTTGGCCCATCATGATCCTGCACATACCCATGCATGAATTGTAGCTTTAGAAACTCATGTAGGTAATGATACATGGTTAATTGAATCAAGTGCATCTTTTCATATGACCTCTAATAGAGATTTGTTTTCTAAATATGAAGAATTTGATGGAGGCAAGGTGCACTTGGGTGATGATTCTTGTATACATATTTTTTGGTCATGGTAAAGTTAGAATCAGGTTTCCTAATGAAAAAATAAAAAGGATTATTGGTGTGTTGCATATCCTTGAATTAACATGAAATCTATTATTATGAGAAAAATAATAGATGCAGGTGTGTAGGTAGTATTTTCTAATGCAGGTTGCAAGATGATTAGAGGTGCTATGGTGAATGCTAGAGGTGTCAGATATGGAATGTTGTATAAAATTTGACACATACACTTTTGAGTGTAGTAGTACAATTTTGAAAAGTAATTCTATGGATACTTCATTGGAAGAGGTGAGGGTTTCATCTTGTAATTAAGGATTTTGGCACTCAAATCCTTCTTAACTCCTCCTACAGTATTTCACCTACAAGGAGAGAGAAAATGGGCTAAAATGCACAACATTAACACTCAAGACTAATGTATGAAAGGACAAAGAGAAAATGTGGAGTGTGTGTGGATGTGTTTGAACATTGAAAACCTAATGAAAATGTATATTAAAGAGTGCAAACTAGTCTAATGCAAAAATGTTGGAAAATACGTTGAATATTCAAACAAAAGACCTGGAAACATGAACAAACTATAATATAACTTAATAGAACTTAAGATATGTACCTGGAAGCTGGAAGATGATGGAATGAGGATTTGGAAACTTGTTGATATTGAAATTGAGGCCTAGTGGGACTCATTTTCCACTATGGGCAAATCATTCCCACTTCTGGGTGACTGTATTAGAGCCTGTTTTAGCCAAATGGGTGTCCAAATCTACAAAGATATTCAAAAAACATGTATAGTGGGACTCATTCATCACTAAGGCTGAGTTATTCCACTTTGGAGTTTTTGAAAACTAAAAAATAGAGTTTGTAGCTTTTAGACTGCTCAATTTGCGCCTCCAGGTGTCCGAATTTGAAATTGCCAAATTCGGGCTTATAAGTGACTTTTTGTTGATGTTTCACCTTAAATAATGAGGAAATGAATTGAAAGATTTTGAAATAAAATTTTCAATGATTCCTAGGCCTCCAAGAGTCCTAAATCTGCATACACACAAGAATAGAAGAGAAAATGTTGATTATTAGGGCATGGGGGTTTGCCTTGGTCAAACCCCTTTTAGGTAATTGAACAAAATTGATGAAAGAAAGTAATAAAGCATGAAAAATGGAATTTTTTATCTTTCCATGATGACTAATCTTGGATTTCTATAGAAAAACATGAAGATTCAACCCTTGAATTCTTTAGAAAGCTAACTTGATGACTTCTAGTGAAGAAACCCTAGCTTTTTTGACTTGGATGAGAAGATAGATGATGAATGAATGATGAAAGATGTAAAAATGAGTTGTTGTATCTAGAATGAGGATAAAAACTCTTATTTATAGACAATTGTGCCTTAGTATCCCTATTATACCTCATCATAGGCCGACATATAGAAAAATTAAAGTTAAAACCTAATTTTTCTCGCTCAAACCCTGAAAATGACTCAAAATGGGACTCATTCACCACTAATGGAAAATGGGTCCCACCTAGATGGGAATAACTAAGGGTGAATGGGTCCCACAAGGGTCATTTTTGCTATCTGGAATGTCGAGAAGTACAAAAATTAGGCTTATATGATGACTATGTCAGTTATTTGATCAAAGTATTCCTCGGGATGCACAATATTAGTTAAAAGAGGTCTATTATTGATGATGTAAATGCCAAATAGGTCTTGGGACACATAATTCAATGTGAACATGTAATTAAATACACTTTACAACACTAAAATGAGGTCCACATAGCCAAGCCTTCTAAATAAATGTGATGATGTAATTAAACATGTTTTATAATGTTGAATTAAGGGAAAATAGGTTTATTAAGTATAGAAAAGTGTGAAAGTCCTTTACAAGACATAAATAAACACATTTTATTTAGTTTGTGAAGGTCCAAGACCTAGTGTGGATGCATTAAATGCCTCACAACACCTAAATCAAGGCCTCATTAAGTTCATTTATCATGAATTATCCCATGTCAAGCAAAGGGTCATTTTTTCTATGGCACACATCTTTAGCAGATGGTCATGGCTTTTGGGTACCCAAGGGTGCTCTCTCTTCTAAAATAAAATTACCTTTAGAGAAAACTATGTTATGGAACTAGAGACTTGGCCACATTGGAAAAAAGGGTCTAAGGACCTTGAAAAATAAAAAACTTGTTGAAGGGTTATTTGATTGTAATCTTGAATTTAATTTCTATGAGTATTGCATTTATGGATAATAAAACTATATTCAGTTTTACTTGAGTTCTCAGAAATATTGTGGTGTATTGAATCTTATTCATTTTTATGTGTTTGGTCATATAGATGTTCCTTCTATTGAAAAATCCACATATTATGTTTTATTTATTGATGATTATAGTATGACATGTGTATATTTTCTAAAGAGTAAATATAAAATTTTCAGTCTATTTAAAGAATTTAAATCAATGGTTGAGTTGCAAACTAGAAACAAAATAAATTTTTTGAGGACTAATAATGGTTGTGAATTTTATCCAATGATTTTGATAGGTTCCATAAATATTGTAGTGTTTGTAGACAAAAGAAAACTCTGTATTCTCCATAGTAGAATAGATTTGTAGAAATAATGAATAGGACATTGGTAGAGAAGGCTAGCAGTATGTTGAGTGGTATTGGTCTAGAAAATAGGTTTTGGGATAAAGATGTTGCACTACTTGTTACCTGATTAATAGGTCTCTTACATCAACTCTTATTGATAAGATTATTATAGATCCATGGCTGGGTTACAATATTTCATTAAGAAATCATATATTTTTTGGTTATGAGGCATATGCATAGGTGCCAAAGGATACATGAACAAATTTAAAGAACAAGGATGTGAAATGTATCTTCAAAAAATACATTTATGGTGTGAAAGGATACAAAATTTGGGATCTTGTTGCACATAAGGTAATATATAGTAGAAGTGTTATTTTTAGAGAAACTAAGCCTTCTTCTATTACAATGTAGCTAGAACAAACTAAATAGAAAGATGTGATTCAACTTCCTCATATGCTTGAAAAAGTTGAATCAAGGCCCTTGGATAGAAAATAAGTTGAGGAGAGATCATCTAGCTCTAAATCTTCAGAAGAGGAGGAAGAACCTCCAAAACATCAAGTGTTTGAAGGTCTAGAAGACATAGACAACCACTTGAAAGGTATTAACCTGATGATTGTGTTGGTTCCCAAATCAACAGATGCAATGAGTCCTAAGGAGTAGCCACTCTCTTGTATTCAGACTCAATGGGTTGATATGGCCAATGAACAGGAGAGTGAATAAAATACACCTTTCTCCCATGCACTTCAGGCTCTGTTAAACTTGGGAGGGTAATCCCAAAAGTGTACTTTCAGATACTTGTGTGCCAAATTATCAAACACACAGTGAAAAAATGTTTCTCCCCTAGTTATTTGAATGAAATAGTACCCTAAAGGCTTGCCTAACCTCTACAGTAATGCGTTATTTAAACATGAGATACACAGGTATATGCAGGATCATCATGGAAAAAACAAACCCTTAAGTGGCAAAAAATTCAAAAAAATCAGAGTTAGACAACTTGACATAAAAATTTGAATAAGTTATCTATATTATTTCAAAAATATGTAAGAATAAAATCTATAGTAAATTGAATGTACTTTCTAAACTATTGGGTTTTTTTTTTTTCAAAATCTATTTGGTGAAAATTTGAGATTTAAATGTAGTAGTACTTAAATTTCAAGGAAAAAATAAGAAGTAGGTATTTGTCTGACCACCCTAACCACAATAAAATGATAATATTTTATTATAAGATTTTAGATATAAGTAGGGGACTCATGTCCCGATGTGATACATATTTTTTTGTAATTTTTTTTTAAGTAAATAACTAATTATGAATTTTTTATTACAAATTTTAAAAAATATAAAAAACTCATACATCTAACCACCTTAACTTGGTCAAAAATTCATTAAATTCAATTATTATTTTTTAAATCCTATAGTATGTGAAGTGTAGAATGTGACACATTTTTTGGATTGAAAAAATGTGATACCGTTTGAAAGCTATAGATGTTTTTCAATCAGCCTATCAATTATGACTTTAGTCATAATTCAAATAGCAAATTACTAATAATTATTTATTAAATTCAAAGTAAAGCATAATTTATATTGGTGGAAAGTTGAGAATCTCCTTTAAAAACCCTTTTTGTTTCATCAATTTTGGGTAAAAAAAGTCGTCAGCCACATACCCATCATATCACCACTTTTTGGCCCATCATGATCCTGCACATACCCATATGGTTCATTAAATTCTACACAAACAAACTAAGAATAATATTTGATTTGATTTAAATTTATGATCAATTGTTGAATCAACCAACAAAACATAACATGAATAAACCACTTAGATTAGTGCTTCATTTACTGGAATAGAGTCATCTTAAACATCCACATAATCTAGTAACAATCTTTAAATTGACATTACATGAAGCTCTAAAATGTTGCATTATAATATTTCAGTATAATATCCTGACCACTACTTCTTACTAGCATCCTAACACTTACTTCACATGAATATGCAACTTCATTCAAGAACTTATATTAATTCTTTGAATTAATGGGAAAGAAATAAACCACACACCCACTGAAAACCAGTGGAGATGAACAAAATAATCCTTGATTATATATATATATCGAAAAGTCATAAAACAAGGACATAGGAGAGAAAGTTGTCTTGTAATTGCACTACTCGGTATTATCTTGCTAGTTTGTAATCAAAATTACAAAGAAATCATAAACGCCAACCTAAAACAAAACCACTAATAAGTGTTCTCTATTCCTATTAAAATGTTTGATTAATTTCAAAAACAACCTCTTTCTATGAAGCAGAAAGAAAACACTTAAGGAAAAACAAAAACCCTAAATTTTCATCTGAAGAGGACACTTGGCACATTTAGGTTCACTGATCTTCAATTGCCTTTGCTTGTAGAACAATCTTCAACCCACTCTCTATTTTCTTGCTCCTCATTCCATTGCCCTGCAACAAAAAAATATTATCACCATGATGACCTTCCTCATTATTCCTTGCTACAGAAAACACCCATGTTTTACTCACGGCTAAAAAAAACCTTTTGGCTGTAGAAACTTCATTCCACATGTGCAATTTACCTTCTTAATCCCCAACAATGAAAAGCCCTTTACATGTTTGTGAAAAACTCCATGAAATATTTTAGCTGTGCCCAACACTTTGAATTTTATTTTATTCACTTCATCCGCAATAAAATATTTACTTGAGCCTCTTCAAAATTATTTTCCAGCCACTTAAAAAAAATGATTTCAATTTATGGAGGTTCAATTGTTATCACTTGGGCTGTAAAAAACTTTACACCCATGCAATTACTTTGAAATCAACTCTCCACCATAAAAAAACGATCAAATAATAATATTTGAAAAGAAATCTTAGGCCCCACCATTCTTTGTGCAAAAATTTACCCAACATCACTTATCATGAATAGAGTGAGAGAACTGAGAAACATAGTAGCAATGTGCGTAGCCAAAGTTCTCGTATAAAATTTAAAAATCATTTATCAGGCAAATACAACTTTACCCATGCACCCACCTTTTTCACTATTTAAAATTATTTAATAAAAACTTTGAACTTTTCCGTGGGCCCACCATGCTCACTCAAACTTTGGAAATATTTTCATTGCTCATCTCTAATTGGTGAGGAAACATAGATACTTATTAGCAATGCACAGAGCAACTTTTCCCATCGCTAATAAAATGATAAAATGCAAATCATAATAGCAATGGGAAATATCATCGTACCATCGCTAATATGAATAGGAAAAGTGAAATGAAATCACAATGAGCGATATTCCTCTTGTCTATTGGAATCCTTAGTTCTCTATTTTGCAACTTTCAAGGAAACTTTTGACAAAACTTTTTGCAACCATGGCAAGAGAAAATGTGCACGTCATTTTTCTTGATGCAGGGGCATTTTTGTAGCTATTGGAAACAAAAAATAATCACAAACATGTTTAAAATCCCTACCTAAGCATTAGGAATGGTCAAGAGACGGATTTTAAAACCTGGAACAACAAATTTGGGCTCAAAAACACCCCCAAAAGTGTGTTGGAAAGCAAAAACGTGATTAGCATTCCTCATTTGTACAATACATGCTTGAATCTACTCAAAATGTCTCAGAGGAATCCCCATGAAGATCAAAAGATGTCAAATATTTGATGCACATAGAAAATTCATGAAAATCTGCATCAAAATGGCCATATCGCTCCATCGCTCATTTAAAATGAAAACCAATCTTGAAATATGTAGTGAGTGATGGGAAGCTTAGAGATGAAGCTTCATCACTGATTTGATTTGGAAAGGAATCCTCCAATTCATGATGGGAAATGAGAGGCATCCACCATCGTTGATCGCCAATTTAAATGTGAAGAACAAATCAAAACAACAACTGACAATGAGTTTTCCCTTGAAGCCGCCACTTTTCAGCCAATCAAAAGCAAGAATTGAACTTGCTTGTCCTTATGAACATTTGAAATGGATTTTATATTTTCCCTAAATTCATTTTTGAATTTTCCCAATTTTAAAAATATTTTAAATATTAACATTTGAAAACATTAGAAAATTGGCAATTTTTAATTATGCTTCTAGGCCAAACAGAGAAAATTCACTGTAGACAAGTCAAGACACTTGGAGCAGAGATTTTTTGCATGCAGCCATAATTAAATTATTTAGAGAGAACCCATTTTCTCAAAATTCACCCAACCATCAAGAATTAGGTACCTCCTTTGTAAACTGGCTCTCGAGATGTGTTAGCCACACCTGAAATGCATTAAAATAACATGTTATATGACCTCTATTTTTTACGAAAATAGAGTTATAGATATTTTAGACTGAAAAAATAAATGGGTTGTCCTTAGAATTTGAAATTTTGAAATTTTTTGGCACACCATTTTCGGCCATGTTGCAGTCAGAAGATGATTAAATAACCAATCTAAACTTATCCTAGGAGCCTGAAACCTGAGTAGGCATTTTACCATTTGACTCGAGAATTCATTGCAATAAGTGACATATAAAAATTATTCCTAAGGTAAAAGATATTAAATACCAAAGTTGTCTACTTTGAATTTTCTACAATTTCACGTTTAACACCAATCAGGGCTCTCAAAGTCATTACTTTGAAAAAATATCCAAACAACTTCTGGAGTGCTACCATTGGAAACACAAGCTCATCTAGGTACACTGACTATGTGTGCAAGAGGGATTTCCTTGAGTCATCATTCATCACAAGATATTAAAGGTCAAACTTGACCTCCTTGAAACATTCTGAAAATGTAGGTGCAAAACAAAGCAAAATGCATTTGCTTTTGGCCTAGTAAAAATAGAAAATCTGACCATGGGGCTTTGAAATCAGACCAAGGAGTACATTAATGTGGGGATAATGGAGAGCAACAATCCTTTCAACATGACAATAAATTTGCTTTGAATTGTGACCCTCCAAAGTAGGTCACTTGGGCAGATTTTGTATGTGCACTTCTGAGTGTGTAAAGGAAAAATTTTCAACACATGCCTTCAAAATTTGAAATTTTTGAAGGTGCCATTAGTGGCTCTTTTTGGGGATGTATGCCCCCTGTGGACATAGAAATAATTCAGATCTTTGGGAGAGGAGACCAAGTGCCAGAAACATTGGGTGACAAAGTCTTTATTTTTCAACTTTTAATACTTCATTTGCCGGCCCCAGGCCACCAAATGGAAAAGGGAAGCCAGTTCTTAACCCTATCGAACACTAATCTATTAAGAGAGCTAATCTCTTTTAATCCATTCTTTCCTTTATCACACCATGCATCAACAAGAGTGACCTCATTCTTGCAAACACAAATGTCAGGCTGCCTTTGAATTTAACTTTACTGTCACATGGCAACCAAATGACATAGGCCATATCACTGCCATTCATTCTATTTTCAAATTTTGGGGCAAGTGACAAAATGGGAGGATAGTAATCAAGACTATCTAAAAACACAACCTTATCACATTTACTGGTTCCCTCACAATGATGAGGCTCAGAGAAGACATCATCCTTAAAAAATAGTGTGCAATCCTTCTATGTGTCAAGAAAAGAGTACTCACACATTTGAAACTCATCCAACTAAATTGCATCACATGCAAGTTTGTCATCATCCCAACAACATAGCTATATCATATTACCATATGTCTCAATGTCCTAAAATAAGATTCACCAAGACTCACAATACTTTCCTCCACATTCAAATCATAGCATTCAAACAATGCATCAACATCCCAAACAATATTCTCCACTTTATGTTCATGGACAAGGTCATATGAATTCTTCGTATTAGCACACAATAAAACCTCAGATGCACACTCTGATGATTTATATTTTACCTTTGCAAACACATTCACTGCTCTAAGTAGAAACATTTTCAACAACACCTTTTGCTACAACAACATGACAATTTGAAACATACTGCTCAAGAGAAAAACTATGAGTTGTAGATCTAGAAAAGAGATCCCCCTATGCATCCATGTGATTGAAACAATCACATTCTTCAAGTGCAAACTCATCATAAAGAGCATCAATAGTTGTACTAATATTTTTCTCTACAATTTCACTTTCATGTACAACTATATAAATGCTATCATCATACAGACACTTAGTGATAACTTCAAAGACAACAAAAGGATTAGAAGAAGGTAAAGTATCAAACAAAATAGGAGTTCCTTGTTCATCATTGTCAACATATGCATGCTCCTCATATCCAACTACTTGAACAGACCCATTCAATGAATCACTTGCATACATATATCCTTCTCTATTGATAATGCTACTACAATCGGCAAGGCTACCTTCTTCATTGTCAAATAGAAAATCATGATTTGTTTATTCATTACAACTGCTTGTGGATGATCTTGCTAACTGAAATTTATTGCACTCCTTGTCATTTGCATCTGATACACTGATGCTATCAAAATAATTCTTCAAATCTATAGGCTCTTTTGTCTCATTATCATGAAATCTTTCATCAATGCTACACTTATTTGTAGAATTGGCATGACCAATTGTACCATTACATTTCTGATCTCATATGTCTTCTTCAAACAAGATATTCAGTTCATATCTATCATCTTGTTCTTGTGAGATTTCAAAAGTATTGTCATCATTTTCCTTGTTGGAGCACTTTCCACTTGAAGAGATTAATTCTACCTCTTCCTTTTGAGAAGAAACACAATCACTGGGGCTACAAATAGAATTGTGATGTCTCTGATCATCTAGACAACAATGCATTTCAGCTGGTTGCAAACTTCCATTTACAAACCACTGCTCACATCAAGAAGACATGAAACTTTAGAATCAACATGATCTTCAACTGTATATTCAAAGTCAATAGAAGAGGAAAAAATTTCAGTATCATCTGCATCATTGTAGCCTTCATCTACTACAAAAAATCTGCTCTTTATTTCTATATTTTTAGAGAAAATAGAAGAAACTTCAGATGTCTCATCTATCTCTTCATGACCATTATGGCTGCAATCTTTATCTAAGTTTATTTCTTCTATAGATTGTTCAAAAACAACTTCCTAATCACCAAACAATGCATCATTCTTGTCTTCTTCTATACCATCTAGATCTATTTGATGAAATCTTAAAAAAGTAACATCACATAATCTATTCAGGAGATTAGTTCCATACTTCTCTATCATTTCTTCAATTATTGATAGCCATTGATATAAACATTTAAGACTAGGGGGCTTCAAGTGAGTTGGCATAGTACTCGAACCTAGCTCACAATTCTCATAGAACAAATCAATGCAAAATAACTCATCAAGTCTTTTTGATTCTAGTATAGCAAACAAAAATTTCATGAATCTATCATGAAAATCATAGATGGATTCATCCTCAAACCTTTCTATATCACATAATGCATCAATAGGCGACATAAGTTCAACCTCATTTTCATATTTCTTTTCATATTCTTCTTGGGTATGCAAATTTCTTTCTTTAGTCAAGCATTCACTGTCTATGGACTCCTCTTCAAAATAATCAATGAAATGTGTTATGAGCTCATGCCATGAATCTATGGAATGCATTGGTAAACTAGAGAACTAGTATTCAACAATATCTTCTAAAGTTCTTACAAAAAATTTCATGGTAGCATCTTCCTCTACTATTTGATAGTATTCCATTACATCAAGAAAAACTTGTACATGTTGTGATGTTGATTCTTAAAAACCTTCTCTAAACTTAGAAAAATATTCATTAATTCTTCTTGGGACAGAAAGTGGGTAACCTTGGATTTGACTAAAATCCAGAGGGTTGTATCTCTCATTAGTGAACACTTTCCTTTGAGGACATGGTTGTGTTCTAGGCATGATATTACAACTTGTAGAGGGAGAACTAGGATAACAATACATATTGCAAATAAAGTTATTACCTCTACAACTAATTTCTTCTCAAGATATCTTTTCAGAATATCTTACTTTCTCATTTCCCTTTCTACTAGTATCTTGAAATATTGAATAAGGGACAATATTAACTAGAATTTTTTTTTGAAAACCTTCAAATAGAAATATTACAATAGAAAAATACCTGAGAACTGCTGCAACCAACTCTTCTAATGATGTAGAAATTTATGTAGAGTCGCCACCTCTCTGAAAGAGGAAAATATCTTCAAAAAACAGAAAGCTTCTTCCAAGATCTAGGTATTTTTGAGTTCTCTCCACTAGTAGAGCATGAGACTTTAAGAATACATCATAAACATTGCAACAATATCCTTTAAGTATGTAGGTCCTTGGATCGTTTTGACCCAAAACTATAGATCAACAAACTGAATGACTCTTTTCAACTGGTCCCCAGCAGAATCGCCAATCTGTTGGTTCCCAAATCAACAGATGCAATGAGCCCTAAAGAGTAGGCACTCTCTTATATTCAAACTCAGTGGGTTGATATGGCCAATGAATGAGAGAGAATAAAATACACCTTTCTCCTCTACACTTCAGGCTCTATTAAACCTGGGAGAGTGATCCCAATAGTGTTCTTTCAGATACTTATGTTCCAAAGTGTCAAACACACAGTGAAGAAATGTTTCTCCTCTAGTTGTTTGAATGACAGTACCCTAAAGGCTTGGCTAACCTCTATAGTAATGCCTCATTTAAAAATGACATATATGATTCATTAAATTCTACACAAAAACAAACTGAGAATAATATTTGATTTGATTTAAATTTGTGATTAGTTGTTGAATCAACCAACAAAACATAGCATGAATAAACCACTTAGATCAGTGCTTCATTTATTGGAACATGGTCATCTTAAACATCCACATAATCTGATAACAATTTTTAAATTGTCATTACATGAAGCTCTGAAATGTTGCATTACAATAGTTCAGCATAACATCCTGACCACTACTTCTTACTAGCATCCTAGCACTTAATTCACATGAATCTACAACTTCATTCAAGAACTTATATTAATTCTTTGAATTAATGGGAGAGAAATAAACCACACACCCACTGAAAACCAGTGGAGATGAAAAAAATAATCCTTGATTATATATATCCAAAACTCATAAAACAAGCACATAGGAGAGAAAGTTGTCTTGAAATTGCACTACTCAATATTATCTTGCTAGTTTGCAATCGAAATTACAAAGAAATCATAAACTCCAACCTAAAACAAAACCACTGATAAGTGTTCTCTATTTCTATTACAATATTTGATTAATTTAAAAAACAACCTCTTTCTATGAAGCAGAAAGACAACACTTAAGGAAAAACAAAAACCCTAAATGTTTATTTGAAGAAGACACTTGGCACATTTAGGTTCGCTGATCTTCAACTACCTTTGCTTGCAAAACAGTCTTCAACTTGCTCTCTATTTTCTTGCTCCTCACTCCACTGCCCTGCGACAGAAAAATATTCGCACCATGATGACCTTCCTCATTATTCCTTGTTGTAGAAAACATCCACATTTTACTTGCAACTAAAAAAAATCCTTTTGGTTTTAGAAACTCCATTTCACATGTGCAATTTACCTTCTTATTTCCCAACAATGAAAAGCCTTTTACATGTTTGTTAAAAAATCCATGAAATATTTTAGTTGTGCCCAACACTTTGAATTTTATTTTATTCACTTCATCGGCAATAAAATATTTACTTGAGCCTCTTCAAAATTATTTTCCAGCCACTTAAACAAAATGATTTTAATTTATGGAGGTTCAAATTTTATCACTTGGGTTGTAAAAAACTTTACCCCTGTGTAATTACTTTGAAATCAACTTTGCACCATAAAAAAAAAATCATAAAATAATAATATTTGAAAATAAATCTAAGGCCCCACCATTCTTTGTGCAAAACTTTACCCAACATCACTTATCATGAATAGAGTGAGAGAAATGAGAAACATAGTAGTGATGTGCATAGCCAAAGTTCTCGTGAAAGATTTAAAAATAATTTATTAGGCAAATACAAATCTACCCATGCACCCACCTTTTTCACTGTTTAAAATTATCTAATAACAACTTTGAATTTTTCCATGGGCCAACCACGTTCACTCAAACTTTGGAAATATTTTCATCGCTCATCTCTAATTGGTGAGGACACAGAGATACTAGCAATGCACAAAGCAACTTTTCCCATCGCTAATAAAATGATAAAATGTAAATCAGAACAATAATGGGCAATATCATCGTGCCATCGCTAATGTGACTGGGAGAAGTGAAATGAAATCGCGATGAGTGATATTCCTCTTGTCCATTAGAATCCTGAGTTCTTTGTTTTGCAATTTTCCTAGAAACTTTTGACAGAATGTCTTGCAACCATGGCAAGAGAAAATGTGCCAGTCGTTTTTCTTAATGCAGGGGCGTTTTTGTAGCTACTGGCAACAAAAAATCATCACAGACATGTTTAAAATCTCTACCCAAGCATTAGGAATGGTCAGGGGACGGATTTTAAAATTTGGAACAACAAATTTGGGCTCAAAAACACCCCCAAAAGTGTGTTAGAAAGCAAAAACGTGATTAGCATTCCTCATTTGCACAATACATACTTGAATCTGCTCAAAATGTCTCAGAGGAACCCCCATGAAGATCAAAAGATGTCAAATCTTTGATGCACATAGAAAATTCATCAAAATCTGCCCCAAAATGGGCATATCACTCCATCGCTCATTTAAAATTAAAGCCAATCTTGAAATTTGCAATGAGCGATGAGAAGCTCAGAGATGAAGCTTCATCGCTGATTTGATTTGGAAAGGAATCCTCCAATCCACGATGGGCGATGAGAGGCATCCACCATCGCTGATCGCCAATTTAAATGTGAAGAATGAATCAAAACAGCCACTGGCCATTTAAGCCATGTGAAGTTGTGCTGCCACTTTTTAGCCAATCAGAAGCAAGAATTAAACTTGCTTGTCCTGATGAACATTTGAAATGTATTTTACATTTTCCTTAAATGCATTTTTGAATATTCCCAATATTTAAAATATTTAAAATATTTGAAATATTAATATTTGAAAACATTAGAAAATTGACAATTTTTAATTATGCCTAAAGGCGAAAAGGAGAAAATTCACTGCAGACAAACCGAGACACTTGGAGCTGAGATTTTTTGCGTGCAACCATAATCAATTTTTTAGATAAAACCCATTTTCTCAAACTTTACCTAGCCATCAAGAATTAGGTACCTCCTTTGTAAACTGGCTCTCGGGACGTGTTAGCCACACTCGAAATGTATTAAAACAACACGTCATATTACCTCTGTTTTTTATGAAAATGGAGCTATAGAGGGTTTAGACCAAAAAAATAAATGGGTTGCCCTTAGAATTCTAAAATTTTAAACTTTTTGGGACACCATGTTTGGCCATGTTGCAATCAAAAGATGATTAAATAACTAATTAGAACTTATCTTGGGAGCCTGAAACTAAGTAGGCATGTTACCATTTTATCTAAGAATTAATTATAACAAACATCATATCAAAATTATTCTTGAGGTGAAAGATATTAAATACCAAAGTTGTCTACTTGGACTTTTCTGTAATTTCACTTGTTTAACACCAATTAGGGCTCTCAAAGTCACCACTTTGAAATTATCCAAACAACTTCTGGGGTGCTTCTAATGGAAACATAAGCTCATCTAGGTACAGTGAGTATGTGTACAAGAGGGCTTTCTTTGAGTCATCATTCATCACAAGATATTAAAGGTCAAACTTGACCTCCTTGAAACATTCTGAAAATGTAGGTGCAAAACAAAACAAAATGTATTTGCTTTTGGCCTAGTAAAAATAGCAAATCTTACTATGGGGCTTTGAAATCAGACTAGGGAGTACATTAATGTGAGGAGAATGGAGAGCAACAATCCTTTCAAAATGACAATCAACTGGCTCTGAATTGTGACCCTCCAAAGTAGGTCACTTGGGAAAATTTTGCAGGTGCCCTTCTGAATGTGCAAAGACAAATTTTTCAGCATGGGCCTTCAAAATTTGAAAGATTTGAAGGTTCCATTAGTTTGGATATGTATTTTTTCTTTGACATGGATGAACCTAAATATATAGAAGAGGCATTAGGTATGAATGATGTAGAATTTTGGAAGATTTCTATGGATGAAGAAATGACACCTTTCAAAAAGAATGATACATGAGATCTTGTACCATTGTTTGAAGGACAAATACCTATTGGTTACAAATGGTTCTTCAAGAAAAATATTGGTTCAAATGGACATATTGGTAAGTACAGAGCAAGGTTGGATGTAAAAGGTTAATCTTAATTTGAAGGTATTGACTACAATGAGATATTTTCTCCTATTGAAAACATGGAATCCATTATATTTTTCTTTCTATTATTGTTTATTATGATTTAGAGGTTGAGAAAATGGATGTGAGAATGGCCTTCCTTCATCATGACTCAAAGGAGGATATTTATATGATACAACTAGAGCACTACTAGGTGAAAGGTATAAGGAATTTGGTTTGCAAAATGAAAAAAATATTTGTATGGTGTAAACAAAGTCCTAGGATGTGGTACTAGAAGTTTGATACATATTTGTTGAGTTTGGGATTTGAGCATTCTAAATCTTATCATTGTGTTTATTATAAAGCTGATGGTGATTGTTTCTTGTTTATTGTCTTGTATGTTGATGATATGTTATTTATTGGTTAATGAGAATGTATGATTTCAGAACAGAAGTCTCAACTTATAGCTAGACACATTCTTGGGATGGAAATTAGAAGAAAGAGTGAACAAAAAGCTATGGCTTGTCCAAAGTAAGTATGTCAATTCAATTTTACATAGATTTAACATGCAAGATTGTAGACCATTGTGTATTCTAGTTTCAACTAAAATGAAGTTATATATTTTAGATTGTCGAACATCCCTATTAGAGATGGAAGACATGAGAAGAGTGTCTTACCAAAGTGCAATTGGTTGTTTGATGTATGCTATGTTTTATACTAGCCAGAAACATTTATCAAGCAGTGAAATTTATTTTGAGATATATGTCTAATCTTGGTAGAGTTATTTAGGATGTAGATAACATAATCTTCATATATTTGTAGGGTACCTTAGAGTATTCCTTGTGTTATCATAGTAATTTGACTGAAGATGATATTCCTCTTGATATTCATGGTTATGTGGATTCAGATCAAGTAGGTGTTGTTGATAGAAAACAATCCACCAATGCTTATGTCTTTACTTTACTTGGTGGTGCAATTAGTTGGATGAGTAAGTGGCAGGCTATTATTGCTTTATCCACTATTGTAGTTGAGTATATGGCAGCTAATCATGCTTGTAAAGAAGTCATTTGGCTTAAGAGATTATGTTTAGATATTAGAATGAAACAATGTCTAGTGACAATTTATTGTGATAGTCAAAGTGTGATTTTTCTAGCTAAGAACTCAACATTTTATACTAGGATCAACAACATTGATGTACATTATCATTTTGTTAGAGATATAGTTGAAGATGGTAGGGTGAGTTCATTTAAGGTGGAGACTTTGATAAATTTTGTTGATTCTTTGACTAAGCCTTTGAGCATAGAGAAGTTCAAATGGTGTTCTGAGTCTATGGGCCTTTTGGTCCTTAACAATTAAGAGATGATGTTTATACTCCCTCTCATTTCTCTTGCAATGTATTCAACAAGTTAGAGATTTGTTGGGAATATGTGTCTCAACCTTATAATTACAAAAAGGTATATTGTTGATAGGTGAGCACAAGGGGTTGTACCTAGAGGTACCCCCCTTGTGGGACCTAGGGGCTCATCCCCTTGGTGGGTGGTCCAAGGGCCACATGCCTCAGTGAGGGTTCGAGAGTAGTGCCTCTAAAAGCCACATTTTATGTATATTTTATTATTGTAAATATGGACTATTCATCATTAGGTCTCAAATCTGATGGTAGATATTTTGTTGAATTTTCTTTCCTTAGAAGGAAACCCTATTATATAAGTGAACCAATGATTTTTGGAAATGATACTCGCTTGCACTCTTAGGGTTTTTCATCTAAAAGGAGAGAGGTACGCCAAAAATCTGATGGCTCACTCAAAAATAATGCAAATATGAATGATATGTATCTAAACATGATGTCCTAAATGCAAATAATTGGAAAAGATATTGATTACTAAATGAAAACTAAAGAAATGCAAGTTCTTTGAAAACATAAAGTTCTATGTAAAATGACCTAAAAATATAAACAAATAACGACAAAATTTAATGAAATTGAAGAGGTGCACCTGGAAGCTGAAAATTGATGTAGAGAGGCTCCATAATCCTATAGAAATTATTGATGAAGCCCACTAGGACTCATTTTCCAAGCTGGGCGAATTAGTCCTATTTCTGGTAAAATTTGCTAGAATAGGTTTCAAGATGTCGGGAAATCAGAACTTCAAAAAATATTTTTTCAAGCTTGGTAGTGGGACTCCTCATTCAATATAGATGGAAAATTAGTCCACCTTTAGAATTCTAAAAAGTTAAAAGTCAAATTTGCAGCTTCAAGTCTACACTTCTCTTCCTAACAGGTGTCTGGATCTGTAACTGAAAAATCTAACTAGTAAGTGTTCTCCAAGCTTCAATTAGGGATTTGTTGACTTTGAATGACTGATGATTTGATGACACTTTTTAACACCTACCTCTTTGACAAATCTGCATACAAGACCTACAAAACACACATGCAAAGAGGGGAAAAAGTGTTAAGGGTTAGAGTATAGGGTTTGTCTTGGTCAAACCTCGGGTTGGTAATAAAACCCTTGAAAATGAAATAAAATGCAAAGAGAATGATAAATGAACAACATGCAATGTCACAACTCACCAAACCCTTGATGTGGAAAATATGAAGATATGCAAGTAATAGCTCCAATGTATTTGAAAATCCCTAAAATGCTTCATTGAATGATTAGGAATGCTTGAATGCTTTGATGGATTAAATACTTGAATGAATGGGGGTTAAAATGAATAGAAAATCCTATATTTATACACAATTATGTCCTAATTCCCAAAAATACAACATCATAGGCCAACCTTAGGTCTTAAGAAATAAAAGCCCACCAAGAATTTTAAATTATTTTGATTTTTGTGCCAAGAGGGACTCATTTGCCCCTAATTGAAAATGGGTCCCACTCAAGGCATTTAAATGGGTGTCAGGAATTATGTTGTCTTAAATGATGTTTATCAGCTTTATATTTAAAAATGCACTTAAGTAAGGCATAAGAAAGGTGCAAATATTGATGACAAGCCTAGAAAAGCATAAAAGTTTGTTACAACACTTTACTAAACTTTAAAATAAGATTTGGTAAATGATAAAAAGAGGTTATTTAAGTGAATTATAATAAAAAGATTCTAGAAAAGTGTGAAAATGTGTTACAACACTTCACAACACTTTTACAAGACATCATAAAGTTCCTAATGATTTATAAAGACTCAAGACCTAATGTGAATGTGTTGACTACATTGCAACATTAAACCAAGAAAAAATAGGCCAAGAACCATAAGAAAAAACCCAAATGTGTGAAAATTTCCAAATATCCATTTTTCTATGGTACATTTAGCCCCCACTTTAGTGAGAGGATGAGCTTGCTTCAAACTCACACTAAAGTAGCCATACACGCATATCAAGAGGGATCCAAATGAATTTATGCTAGCAAGATGAGACAACAACAATCAAGAGGGGTGATCAATCCACTAGGATCAAGATCCCATGGCAAATGAAACATAAGCACAAAGGAAGACACATGAAAGTGATGATGAAAAAGAGAAAAGAAGAAAAGAGAGAGAAAATGAGATCAAACTTCAATCATTTGTCTAGCTCGTTTTGGATCAGATCTAGACTATTTGTCCAAGATAGAAAATAAATAGTCACTTTGAGGCAATAGAACTCATGGTTTTCTGCTGGGTGAGAAGTCATAAAAGGTGAGAAACATACACTCATGGTTGGTATGCACTCACACACACATAGGTGGGTATGGGGAAAGTCATGCATCAGAATGGGATTCTCGCTCAACCATAGCAAAGTTATACCTCCTAATAACTTTAATAAGACACCACAAAAGAAAATGAATTTTTGAGCTTCATGAGATCAGGAAAGCTTCATATGCTTAGAAATCATGAACAAACAAGATGGCACCACAAGCATGCAAGTTGTCATGTTATGAAAGGTGGCTATATAAAAAATGAAAAATGCAACATGCAAAGAATGTTCAAAGGAGTCTTGCTGAGTTCATGTGAGGTATTAGCTTAGGGAACATTGTATATAATGTCTCCAAGAGAGGACCAATCATAGAATAGAAAATTCACAACTTAGGGGATGTAGTGCATCGCATCAGGCCACTAAGAGGAATGTAATATGCTAAAATAGATCATGCTCATGAAGGACATCACACCCAATTTCATTCACAAAGTGACATAGGCATTGTATGAAGTAAAAAGGTTTCACTAAGAACAATGAAAAAGGAAAAATGAAAAATGAATAATGCCAATGTATGCCCCCACTTTAAAGGAATTGCTACACACTGTTCTGTGAGAAATTACTTTAAACTAGTAAATGAAAAATGCAGACAAGAAAGAAGACATGAGCGCTAACTTGGAAATCCCTATGCCAAGTCATATGTTTCCAAGTAAGGCTGAGTAATGCAAAAGAAAAAGAAAAGAGAGGGGTTGCCCCAAAAATGAAAACACCAACACATAAGGGATCTATGGATTTGGGGTCAGTATGTTCATTGCTGCAATGTTTTATTAGAGAGTTCGGAGCTGTCATCATTCCCCAAAGACATAGAACTGGAAGAATGTCACAAAGAGTGAAAAAATAAAAGAAAAATGACCCTTTTGGGTCAACATGGAAGAGACATAAAGTGTCTCAACACTTTGCATCATCCCAAAAAGGAAAACACAAAACAACAGTGAAAAGAGAAAATGAAAAAGAAAGCCTTTTAGGTCAACATGAAGGAGACATTTCAGTCTCAATGCCTTGCATCATCCTCAAAATGAAAATACAAGAAAATAAAAATGGAAAAGAAAAAGGGTCCTTTTGTGGCAACATGGAAGAGACATAGGGTGTCTCAATGCTTTGCATCATCCCAAAAAGAATAAACAAAAAAAAAAGAATAAAAGCGAAAGAGTTGCACATCATATAGAAGAATGAAGAGAGAAGTAGAGGAATTGCACAAATAGAGAGAAAACATCAAATCTAGTTAATCATAGGGGAAGCACTTTACACACATGCAATCACACAAAAGAAATGAAAAGAAAAATAAAATGTAAAAGACTAGTAAGGAAATATGTAATTCAACCATATAACAGGTCATCTGCCTCCCAATCATGTTTGGAAGGTGAATAGCTGGTGAGAGGGACAAGAGCAAGGCTTGAGCTAGGTGAAGTACCAGGCTCATCACTCTGTATAAGAGATATCTTAGTCAAGCTCATAGACAAGGAAAACAATGTGTTTAGTTCATTATGTACTTCTTCATCAATCTTAGTTGTTTCCTCATCATCATCCAAGTTAATCACAATAGGAGGACGAATGATTATACCTAAAGGAGAGTGCACCTCTTGCCATGATTGTTGCATTGGATCACTTTGTGGTGGGTAAGAAGGAGCATTGTTGTGCATTGCTTCTGTCAAGTGTGGATTTTGATTTTCTTTATTTTCTTCTTCATGTAATTTACGAGCAAGGGAACAATGTCGACGCCTACACTCCCTAGCACCTCGGTTTCTTTTTATTTGATTTTGAAGTTGTACAGGTGTAAGAGTGGGTTGATCCATGATCGGTTTCTTTTCTTCCCTAAGGGAAGGAATGGAAGGAACCATAGGAGGTGGGTCATCCACTTTTTCTTTTTCTTTATAAACTTGTTTTATGGGAGGGGGCATGACATGGTTGCTATCATTATCTCTTGGTCATTTGGAGGATGTAGGGGGAGTGTGCGTTGTTGGTTGATTTTGATTTTCTAGTTCTTGTTTAGGTTGAAGCATTGTTTCATCTAGGATAGGAGTGTCATAGGTGGACAGGGACATGTTCTGAAGGGACAATTTTGCTATTTTTTTGGCTTTGAATGTTTGGTAGGAAATGAAAAAGAACTCTTTGCGAGGGGTTATAGGTTCCATGGGCTTAGGCCAAAATGATTCTAAGGAAAAGTTTCCTTTGGAAGATAATGGATTAAAGGCACTATGGTGGACAATAAATATATCATTATCAAATGGAAACATCAAACATTTGTGAACAACTGAAGGGACAACTTTCATCGAGCGAAGCCATGGATGGCCTAGCCTTATGAAACTGGTTTGACTGTGGAATGATGGAGAATGTTACATCTAATGTTTTGGGTCCTATCTGTAATAGGAGGACAACTAATCCTATCATAGGGAAAGAAAAACCATTGTGTGTCTTGATCCATGCTTTTGGTTTGTCATAATCATCTTGATAAAGATCATGTAATACTAAAAACTCCTTGATTATCATGTTGTATCCACAGGTGAGATCTATTAATATCCCATTAGTAGACTTATCATAGATACGACTAGCTATGTAAAGTGGACCATCGGGTAAATTTTTTAGTATATCCTTAGAGGAGAAAGTAATGTCAAGAATTTTCTTAGGTTGGCCCTTACGAAGGATAACGTCTATTTCACCTACTATTTAATCCATAGGATTAACATGGGTAACATATGGGATAATATCTTGATGTTCATCATTTGTATCAATATTCATCACATCATTGTTTGAAGTTTCAATAGCTTTGACAAATGAAATATTATGTTCTGGCATGGGATTGGTGAAAATTTGCAAATTTTTATTTAAAGGGGAAACAAACTTATTTCCTTGATCATTGACACTTGTAATGGATAGATGGTTGGAATCAATGAGGTCTTGCACTAGGTGTTTAAGAAGCTTAAACTGTTCTGTGTCATGTCCATTTTGGTGATGATAATGACAATAAGCGTTGGATTTAAAGCTTGGCAGTAAAGGATTAGTAGGACTGGGTGCTTTAACATTAGGCAAGGCAATCATTTGTTGTTGTAAAAGTTGATACATTGTGTTATGAAGGGTACTAAACAAAGGTATGAAATGTCATTTTTTGGTCTCCATAACTAAAGGGAACTATGGTTTTAATAGCTCAGCAACTTGGTTGTTAACAGGGGGTTGTTTGTTGAGGAGGGGGGTTGAATTGTAAGAACCCTTTGTTTTCTTTCTAAATGGTTGGGAATTGTTTTGGTTAACATGTTTAGATTTCTCAGCTCGGCTAGAAGTGGATTTTGCATCTTGAGTACTAACTGAATTGTGATAATCACAAAGGGCAGTACACAAGTGCATGAAAGAGGGGAATTTCATCATGGTTAAATTATCTTGAATCTTACTTTACAAGTTTTCTATAAAAATATTTTGAAGATGTGGGTCAAGAACGTTGACATCAATTTGGGCATAAAGCGGTTGATAGTGTGAAATACAATCAGTCATCTTGTCATCCTTGTTTTATTTACATATCATCAAATCAGCCAATGTCTTTTTAGGAGTCATATGCACTTGGAAATGATTTATGAATGCATCAACAAGTTCATTAAATGAAAAAATTGAATTGTTTAGTAAAGATGAGAACCATTCGAAGGCAGTGTCTTTTAAAGTCCTAGGAAACAATTTTGCTAATAGTTTATCATCAAGGAAAAATTCACTACATAAGGCGATATTGACATTAACATGGTTAGAAGGATCTCCATTCCCTCAATATTTCTCAAATCTAGGCATCTTTATTCCTTGTGCATCGATGATTTTAATATTTCCAAAGACAATGGGTTGTTGCAGACATATTAGATAGGTGGTCCATTTTGATTTTGGTTTATGGTGGATATTTTCTTTTGCATCATGGAAGAAATAGTTTGGAAGAGTTGTGTTATGAGAGGATTAGTATAGGTAGTATGAGGTGGAAGAGAAAGTGGTGATGGAGTGTATGTAGTGGTAGGACAAGTGAATGGAAGATTGATAGGTGGTAACGTGGTAGAAGATAGAACATTCGATGCCACATAGGAACTAGGGATGCTAGAAGGAATACCCAAGGAAGGAATCACATTACTAACAAGTTGCATTATTGTTACGACTTGGGGAGAGGAGTATTTAGGTAGTGAGGCTACCGTTGAAGGAGGAGGAATTTGATTTCCACCTTGGTTGTTCACTTTGTTTGTTGGAATAGGAGCACTAGATGTTGAAGGAAGATGTTTTGCATATATCTCAACTATATGTTTCACAACATCGAGGCCTTCGTCACTTTCAAGCATGTGATGGATGTTTTCTATAGTAGGAATGGTAGTGGATGAAATTTTTTCAAGGCTCACTTGATGTTGGAGATGTCTTAAGTCCCCATGAATGTTAATTAGTTTTTCATGCAGTATAGGATCTTTTTGTGTGTCAACATGCATGTCACTTGAATGCAACGGGTTAGTAAAGGTATTATCCATGCCTAGTGAAATATTATCAATACCAGGAGTAGTAGCTCTAGATAATCCAAAGTCCATAACGAATGTGTTATCGTAAGATGCCATGAGTCTTGAACTTCTCACTAGAGTATTAGAAATAGGGCACCAAACACTCATACAAAGGCTACTAAATGTAGGGTGGATGCAAATGCAATGTAAACTAAGAGAAATAAAATGTTGATAAAAAATATTCTAGAGAGCAACACATAAATGTAGAAACAACAAGCTTGTAGAAAGGAAGAAAATGAACTACAGATGACATAAAATGCAAGGAAAAATATGCAACTGAACTAATTCACCTAGGGTAGCAAATGAGTCTAGGTAGTGATTTTTTTTAACAATTTTCAAAAAAATTAAAATGAATTTTATGCTTTCCAGATTTGCTAACGCAAAACTATGATGCAGATGTAGAATTTTAGTATTTTACAATGATTTTAAATGTAATAATGCAATGTATATGATCTTTTCACAAATGCAATTTTGAAAACCCTAGGATGCAAAACAATAAAAAACTTAATGCAATGTAAATCAAACATAGAATGTTGAAAAGTTGGGTTCACCAAAATGAACCAACGATTTTTGGCAATGATACTCTCTTGCACTCTTAGGGTTTTTCACCTAAAAGGAGAGATGTAGGCCAAAAAACTTGATGGATAACTCAAAACTAATGAAAATATGAATGAAATGTATCTAAATATGATGTCCTAAATGCAAAAAAATGGAAAAGATATTGATTACTAAATGAAAACTAAAGAAATGCAAGTTTGAAAACATAGTGTTGTATGCAAAATGACCTAAAAACATAAAAAAGTAATGACAAAATTTAATGAAACTAAAGAGGTGCACCTGGAAGTTGAAAAATAATGTAGAGAGGCTCTGGAATCCTATAGAAATTACTGATGAAGCCCATTGGGACTCATTCACCAAGCTGGGCAAATTAGTTCTATTTCTGGTAAAATCTGTTGGAATAGGTTTCAGGATGCTGGGAACTCAAAACTTTAGAAAGTACTTTTTCAAGCTTGGTAGTGGGACTCATTTTCCATAGATGGCGAACTAGTCCATCTTCAAAATTTTGAAAAGTCAAAAGTCAAATTTGTAGCTTCAAGTCTGCACTTCTCTTCTTGATAGGTGTCCAAATCCAAAACTAGAAAATCTGGCTCGTAAGTGTTCTCCAAGCTTCAATTAGGGCTTTGTTGACTTTTAATGACTTTGATGATTTGATGAAACATTTTAACACCTTGCTCTTTGATAAATCTGCATACAAGAAGTTTGCAAAATACACATGCAAAGAGGGGAAAAAATGTTACGGGTTAGAGTATAAGGGTTTGCCTTTGTCAAACCCAGGTTTGGTAATCAAACACTTGAAAATGAAATAAAATGCAAAGAGAATGATGAATGAACAACATGTAATGTCACAACTCACCAAACCCTTGATGTGGAAAATCTAAGGATATGCAAGTAATAGCTCCAATGTACTTGAAAATGCCTAAAATGTTTGATTGAATGATTAGGAATGCTTGAATGCTTAAATGCTTTGATGGATTGAATACTTGAATGAATGGGGTTAAAATGAATATAAAATACTATATTTATACACAATTATGCCCTAATTCTTGAAAGTACAACATCACATGTTGACCTTAGGTCTTAAGAAATAAAAACCTACCAAGAATTTGAAATTAATTTGATTTTTGTGGTACAAGAGGGACTCATTCACCCCTAATGGCGAATGGGTCCCACTCAAGGCATTTTAATGGGTGTCAAGAATTATGTTGTCTTAAATTATGTTTATCAAGTTTATATTTAAAAATACACTTAAGTAAGGACTGTAAGTAAATAAAGGGGCCAAATAAGGCATAAGAAAGGTGTAATTATTGATGACAAGCCTAGAAAAGTGTGAAAGTTTGTTACAATGCTTTATAAAAATTTAAAGTAAGACTTGGTAAATGATAAAAAGAGGTTATTTAAGTGAATTATAATAAAAAAATTGTAGAAAAGTGTGAAAATGGGTTACAACACTTCACAACACTTTTACAAGACATCATAAACTTCCTAATGATTTATAAGGACTCAAGACCTAATGTGAATGTTTTGACCACATTGCAACATTAAGTCAAGGTAAATTAGGTCAAGAACCATAAGAAAATACCCAAATGAGTGTGAAAATGTCCAAAGATCCATTTTTCTATGGTACAATAAGGGTGTCAAGTATTATTGCTATGTATTTTGATGTATATTGAGAGTTTGATAGTAGTTGTGTTTACATTGGATCTCTCATTAGTGATACTCCTATGAGAATCTTTCTCTATAAATATATTTTAATCTTCATGACTTTTGAATTATATTAGGTGTCTTTTGGAGTGTGGGTTTTTTATCTCTAGAGGGTTTTCCCCATGAAAATTACAATGTTGTGGTATGCATGATATTTATGTTTATTTATTTTTAAGTTTCTATAGCTCTTATATAGATTTATAAAGTTTTGTATTACCCTACTCTTTGGATTAGTGTACAGGAAGTTGTTCTACTACAATAACTTCATTATAGTTGGTAGTTAGTGGTTTGTATAGTTAGTAAGTTGAATGGATTTATAAAGTCCACAATAGAATGTAATATTTGGTGGTTTGGATAGTTAGTAAAACAAGGTGTTGTGACAATTTATTGTGATAGTTAGAGTGCAATTTTTCTAGCTAAGAACTCAACATTTTCATGCTAGGACCAAGCACAATAATGCATAATATCATTTTGTTAGAGATATGATCAATGATGGTAGGGTGAAGTTGGTTAAGGTAGAGACTTTCATAAATGTTGTTGATTATTTAACTAATCCTTTGAGCATAAAGAAGTTCATATGGTGTTCAGAGTGTATGGGACTTTCTTACCTAGAAATTAAGAGATAAAGTTTATAATCCCTCTTATTGCTCTTGCAAGGTGTTCAACAAGTGAGAGATTTGTTGGAAAAATATGTCTCAACCTTACAATAACAAAAGGTTTATTGTTGATAGGTGAGAACATGGGGGTGTAGGGGAGGTACCCCCCTTACGGGGTCCACGAGCTCATCCCCTTGGTGGGTTGCCTAGGGGCCGCATGCCCCAATGGGGGTTTTGGGGTAGTGCCCTAGAGAGCCACATTTTATGTATATTTTATTATTGCAAATTTGGACTGTTCATCATTATGTCTTAGATTTATCTAATGGTAGATATTTTGTTGACTTGTCTTTCCCTAGAAGGAAAATCTATTTTATAAGGGTATTGTATTATGGCAATGTATTTTGATGTATTATGAGATTATGATAGTATTCACATCTCCTGTGGATCTCTATTTGGTGATAATCCTATGAGAAGCTTGCTTTGTAAGTATATTGTAATATTTGTGATTTTTGAATAATACATTGGGTGTCTTTTGGAGTGTGAGGATTTTCTCTCGAGAGGTTTTTCCCCACACAAATCACTATGATTTTGAATGCATGATATTTATGTTTGTTTATGTTTAAACTTCTATAAATTTTGTACAGATCTGTAAAGTTTTGTATTATCGTTCTCTCAAGCTTAGTGTAGAAAGTTGTTCCGCTACCATAAATTCCTTATAATTGGTAGTTAGTGGTTTGGGTAGTTATTGAGTTGAACTAATTTATAAAGTCATAGAATGTAATAATTAGTGTGTGGAAGATGAATGATTGAATTTGTGGTGTTGGATCCTTGTGCTCTTTATTCTTTTTCAAAATTTGAATAGCTTCATTCTTTTCCCCTTTAATAAAGGTCACTCATCATATTTTTTTGTCTCTATTGAATACATAACATCTCTCTCCTAAATAGTACTTTACTTCAAAGATAAAAGTGTTATTATTGCTAGCTAGCTAGAAGGAAAACTTATGGATCATATCACTAGAAACCAAAATAAACCCTCCATGGTTAGGAGTTGTAATTATTAACTATAAAATAAGAGGTTGAATTAACCTAGGGAAAGGATAATTAATTTCATATTGTTACATAGAAAAACCTAAACTTCTAGATGAAAGAAATGGAAAAAGTCAATTGTCATGTAGTCATAAAATAATCATTAGGATTGAACAATAATGCAAATGACCAAGGAAGTGATAAAATGCAATATTTTCAAAGAAGATACCAAGAAAGAACCTAACTACAAAAAAAAATCATGTAAGTGAACAACAAGTATCATAATAGGAGAATAAAATGGAATGTCACAATAGGAGAATATATGAGTGATGCAGGAGCATCCAGTGGTGTAAGGGCAATCTTGCATCACCCAAAAATAGTTAAATTTCAAGTTTCTCAGTTTTTAGATGTTTTTACATTTTTGGATACCCTTTTCATCATAATGAAATTATCAATTCATAATTTATAATTTATATTCCTAAGTTGAAAGATATTGCAATTTTAGTTTCCTAGATTTGCACCTGAAAATCTTTTGAGTTAGATTTGAGGCACTTAAAGTTCTTGGAATTGCCCCAAAACTTTCCAAAATAAGTGTAGAAAATTTTGAGCATGTTACTGATTTCAAGACCTTTCCAACGGTTCAAACGGTTCGTGAATCGGAGTCCCGGATCAAAAGTTATGGCCCCGGGAAGTTGGCGCACTTTTAGAAGATACAATTGCAAATACTCTTTTAAAATTTGAACTTCATGTTGTAAATTTTTGGTGCCAAACCACCTAAACTCAAATTTAAATGTTGTTTTGGCTCCAAACTAATGAGGAGCTCTATTTATGGGTGGGTTTCTAATTTTTGAGCAACTTTTTGGGGGACAAGCTCACATATTGCGAAAGGGTTATTTTGTAGCTTTTTGTAACTTGCATGTGTTGTAGAACTTGGGGATTTGAGATCCTCTGCATGTAAGAAGCTCTATTTTCTGAATAATAAAATTATTCTCTTATTTTTGGGTTATTTTCTGTGTCTAGGCTGTGCCATCATCAAGTGGTATCAGAGCCAGGTTTTCTTGAGTGTGTAGACAGATCGCCGATTGTGAGGTAGTTCGCACAAGGACCATGGTTGTGGGTTGAGGTCAAAAAAGATGCCTCCAAGAGTGATGCCTGGTAGGCATGGTGGTGCTAGAGGTGGTCAAGGCAGTAGAAATGCTGGTGGAATAGATGCATTGGTATCCCTCCAGAGACAGATTGATGCATTACAAAAGTAGTTGAGAAGAGGGTTAAACCCGAGGGAGGAAAGTGAGGATGAAGGAGAGGAAGAATGTTCAAATGTAGAAGAGGAAGAAGAAGCAATTGATCAAGAACAAATGCAGCTAATAAAGGCCATTTCGAAGATCGGGAAAAGACCCAGAGCAAAATTCCCCAATTATTTTGGAAGTCTGAACCCGGAAGAGTTGATCGACTGGATCAACGAGCTAGAATAATATTTTTAGTATGAGGAAATAGAGGACCCATATCAGGTTAAGTTTGTCAAAATGAAGCTAAAGGGCCATGCCAGTATTTGGTGGAAAGAGGTCTAATTGGAAAGAAATCGAAGAGGAAAAGACAATATCACCAGATGGGATCGTATGGTAGAGAAACTGAAGAAGCAGTTCATACTTGTGGACTACGAGTTAGATCTGTTGAAGAAATTGCAAGGGTTGAAGTAAATAAGCAAATCTGTGAAAGAATATATTGAATATTTTCACAAGATAATCATTAGAATGTGCCACAAAGAGGCCAATAAGGAGAAGGTAGCCCGATATCTTAATGGGTTATGACTAAGCATTTAGGAGGAGTTAAGCCTAGTCAAAATGACCACCATTAAGCATGTGTATCAATTTTCTCTGAAGGTGGAAGAGAAGCTAAAAAAAAGATTTGATGGCAAGCAAAAAGGACGAGGAGGTCAAAGTGGAAGGAGTAGTGGAAGACCTTCAGGAAGCCAAAATGATGATGAAAAGAAAAGTGAAGATGTGGGTACTAGCCAAAGCCAAAGGAATGACAACTTCTACTGCCCTCGTGATCAAAACAGTGGTGATCAAAGAGGTAGAGGATGAGGGAAATATGGACAAAGATCTAGAAGAGGTGGTTTCAAAGGAACATGTTTCTAGTGTGGTGAAGAAGGGCATCGAACCTATGAATGTCCACAACACCAAGGAAGGGCAGACAAAAGGCCATAAGGTCATGGAAGGGTTGCGCATACAGACGAGGAGGCCCAATCTGAACATTCAAATGATGCTGAAAGGGGAGAAGCCCTAGTGATTAGGAGAGCCCTGGTGACTGAGGAAAAGGAACCAGAACAGAGGAGGAATCTGTTTCACACAAGGTGCAAGTGTGAAGGAAAATGTTGTGATGTCATTATTGACAGTGGGAGCACTAATAATCTAGTATCAGAGGAGATGGTCACAAAGTTGAAGTTGAAGAGGGAAAGACACCCGCATTCGTATCAAATTACCTGGTTACAAAAAGATCACAAAGTTTTGGTCAATGAGCAGTGCCTAGTAAAGTTCAAGATCGGGAGCTACCATGATGAGGTACTCTGTGATATCATCCCCATGGATGCATGTCACATGTTGTTGGGGAGGCTGTGGCAGTTCGATAGGCGAGCTATACATGATGGCCATGCAAACACTTATTCCTTGACAAAGGATGGGGTTCATCACAAGTTGAAACCCCGAAGGAGACTGAAGAAAAGCTATGCAGAGTGCTAGAATTTTTTATGTAGATGGAAGAAATTTTTTAGAAGGTATGAAGCATGAGCGTGTGTGTTATGCATTGATTCCTAGAGTGAGTAAGGAGGATAGTGAGAAGGTTCCCGAAGAAGTTTCTAGGATGTTGGATGAGTTTCAAGATATTGTTTCTGATAATGTACCTAAGGGTTTACCACCAATAAGGAAGATCAGTCATTAGATTGACTTGACTCCTAGATCCAGTTTGCCAAATAAGACAGCTCATAGAATGACTCTAGTAGAAAATGAGTTGAACAAACAAGTTCAAGAGTTATTGAAAAAGGGTTTGATACAGGAGAGTTTGAGTCCATGTGTGGTACCTGCAGTACTAGCACTAAAGAAAGGTGGGGAGTAGAGGATGTGTACAGATTCCTGAGCCATAAACAAGATAACAATCAAGTACAGATTTCCCCTGCCAAGGATGGATGACCTGATGGACTATTTGAGTGGAGCTCAGTACTTCACAAAGATTGATATGAAGAGTGGATATCACCAGATCTAGATACGAGAGGGAGATGAATGGAAGACTACCTTCAAGACCAAAGAGGGCCTGTACGAGTGGTTAGTCATGCCTTTTGGGCTAACCAATGCATCGAGCACATTCATGCGGCTCATGAACGAGGTACTAAAATAATTTCTGGGAAGTTTTGTTATTGTGTATTTAGATGATATTTTGATTTTTAGTAAGACGTTGGATGAGCATCCTGATGCATATTTAGAGAGACTTTGAGAAGTTAAGAGAAGAGAAACTGTTGATTAATCTGAAGAAGTGCAATTTTGTGAAGAGGGAGTTAGTGTACTTGGGGTTTGTTGTCTCAGCAGAAGGTCTCAAGATGGACCCAGAGAAGGTGAAGCTATTTTGGAATGGCCTACCCCAAAAACTGCTACCGAGGTGAGATCTTTCCATGGTTTGGCTAGTTTTTATAGAAAGTTCATTGGAAACTTCAGTAGTATTTGTGGACCCCTGACTGAAACAATGAGAGGGGATAGAAAAGAATTCAAGTGGAGCAGTGGAGCATTAAGTGGCAAAAAATTTTGAACTGTTGAAGTAGAAGGTGACAGAGCAACATGTTCTAGCCCTCCCAGATTTCAACAAGGTGTTTCAAGTGGATTGTGATGCTAGTGGTTGTGCCATTGGAGCAGTGTTGAGCCAAGAAGGTAAGCCCATTGCCTATTTTAGTGAAAATTTAAATGATGCCAAGAGAAAGTATTATGTATATGATCAGGAATTTTATGTGATAGTTCAAGCATTAAAGAAATGGAGACATTATTTGTTACCGAAGGAATTTGTTCTATATACTGATCATCAGGCCTTGTAATACATAAATAGTCAGGGAAAATTAAATCAGAGGCATATGAAATGGGTAGAGTTTTTGCAGAGTTATACCTTTGTTTTGAAACATAGGAGTGGGAAGTCAAATAGGGTTGCAGATGCCTTAAGTAGGAGGCATACATTGATGACAAAGATGCAGATTGAAGTGGTTGGGTTCAATGAACTCAAGACACTGTATGCAGAAGATCCTAATTTTGCAGAGGCTTGGAAAGCTTGCAAGGAACCTATTACAATGGAGAGGACAAGGTGGCTGGATTTCATAATCCAGGATGGCACATGTTATTTAAGGGAAGTCAATTGTGTATCCCGAGGAGTTTCATGAGGGAGAACCTGATAAAGGAGAAGCTTAGTGGATGAATGACATGACATTTTGGTCGAGATAAGACTATTGCCATTATCAGTGAGCATTATTATTGGCCTCATTTGTCACAGGATGTGAAGAAGTTTGTACAAAGCCATGTGGTATGTCAGATGGCTAAAGGAGTGAGCCAGAATACAGGCTTATATCAGCCCTTACCTGTACCAGAGAGGCCATAGGAGGATATAAGTATGGACTTTGTTCTTGGTTTTCCAAGGACACAACGAGGGAATGATTCAGTCTTTGTGGTGGTTGATAGGTTTTCGAAGATGGCACATTTCATTCCATGTCAGAAGACCCATGATGCAGTCCACATTGCTGACTTGTTCTTCAAAGAGGTAGTGAGGCTACATGGTTTTCCAAAGAGTATTGTTTCAGATCGTGACACCAAATTTGTAGGGTACTTTTGGAGGACCTTGTGGAAGAAGTAAGATAGAGTCAAGTTTACACACAATCCACAACAGGGGCGGACAAAGGTTGTTAGCAGTGGGGTAACCTCTTGAGATGTTTGGTAGGAGATAAACCTAAGGGATGGGACATGATCTTACCCTTACCCCAGGTATAATTTTCTTACAACAATTCGGTCAACAGAAGCACTGGTAGATCACCATTTCAGATTGTGTATGGAGGTAGCCCCAGAACAGCTCCAAAATTGAGGAAGATGGACCAAGAGAAGAAAATAAGTGCTAAAGCTGAAGATTTTGTAGAACACATCAAGGATATACATGAGAAGGTAAGAGAACATATTAACAAGATGAATATGCAGTATAAGGCTAAGGCAAATCAGAAGAGGAGGTATAAGGAGTTTCAGATTGGTGATGAAGTAATGGTCCACTTGAGGAAAGAAAGGTTTCCAGTGGGCACATATAACAAATTGAAGATGAAGAAGTTCGGTCCCTGTAAAATTTTGAAGAGGCATGATTCAGGGAATGCATATGAGGTAGAGTTGCCGGATGGATTCAACATTTCCCTGTGTTCAACATTTCAGATTTGACAGAGTACCATGAAGGTGGCGCAGAGGAAGGCCACCACTTGATGGAGCGATTGTGGGATTGAGCACCTACTTTAGAAAAGGGAAGATTGAAGATCCTAGATATGATGGAGTGTGGAAAGGAGTACCAAGAATAGAAGTACGTTATAGAAGAGAATATGTCACGGTGAAATGGAGAGAGGAAAGGCACATGGAAGATTCATCGGCTATCTAAAGAGGCATTGATTGATCCGATTGGGTTTTCCTCAAATATTTGAGATGTGATGAGGTCACTTCTCAAATTACCCTGGGTGTCTGATGTAGGAGCATTTAGTGGTGTAAGAGGAATCTTGCATCACCCAAAAAAAGAGTTTCATTTCAATTTGGTAGTTTTTTAGATGTTTTTACATTTTGGATACCCTTTTCATAATAGAAATTCCTAATTCACGATTTTTAATTTCTATTCATGTTGAAAGATATTACAGTTTTAGTTTCCCAGTTTACTTTTTGAAATCTTCGAGTTGGGTTGCAGAACTTAGAAGTTCGGAATGCCCTGAAACTTGCCAAAATTGGTAGAATATTTGGCGCGTGTGACTTGAGACCTTTCCAATGGTTCAAGCGGTTGTGAATGGATCTCGGAGAATCAAAGTTATAGCCTTAGGAAGTTAAGCACTTTCTAGAAGATACAATTGCAAATGCTCTTTTGAAATTTGAACTTCATGTTGTAAAATTTTCAGCGCAAACCGCCCTAAACTCAAATTTGGATGTTGTTTTGTCTCAAACTAATGAGGAGCTCTGTTATGGGTGGGTTTCAATTTTTGGGCAACTTTTGGGGGAACTATTTCGCGCTATTGCGAAAGGTTGATACGTAGCTACGTAACTTGCATGTGTTGTAGAACTTGGGGATTTGAGATCCTCTGCATGTAAAAAGCTGTATTTTCTGAATAATAAAATTATTCTCTTATTTGTGGGTTATTTTCTGTGTCTCGGGCTGTGCCCTCATCAATGAGCTCTCCAAAAATGCATGATCCTCCAATCTATCACCAAGTGTTATAAGGATTGTCACAAATCACTACACATTGATTATATTGCTAAAAGTAATAATTTAGTTAGATAAAATAACTCAATCCAAGTTTTGTAAATTGTGAAGATAAAAAAAAATCCCTCTTTAGAAAGACAATGAATTGTCATATGAAATACTAATCATTGAAGATTTATATGGGATTATAACATATGGGATTATAACACATCTATTTATAAGTGATTATATCACATAAAATCATGATAATCACATTATCTAATTTGTCCAACATATAACTCACCAACATATAACTCACCATTAACATGTCAAAAAAGTGTTCATATCCCTATCATAGCCTATCACTAATGTAATGCATTATAGAACAATGCATATAGCTATCCTATACATAGATCCTATAGTAGAGTCTATCACATTTTTTAAAACAAGAAGAAGACATGTACCAAACATATGATAAAACAAATGGGAAAAAAACTACAAAGAAATCACAATCCAAAATAAAAGAAAAACACTATAATATACTATTATTTTCCACAAAATTGTTTGTGGATTTAGATGCTACTACATTGCCATTAAAAATAAACAACTACAATTTAATATTTTTTAACATAAACTCGCATGTTCATAAAATGAAAAAAGTTGTTCAAAATTATACATCATCTCGAGGCGAGGTGGCAACAATCCCTCCACAAAAATAATCTGTAATTCATCATCATGAAGTTGATGTTGTAACTTAGAACACAAGAACTTCAGAATTTAAAAAAATTAAAGTTAACTTTTTTATTCTGAAAAAAAATTATAAAAACATGGAGAAGATGCTATGCTAGTTGTAATTTTGAAACGGCCTTGTCGTGATGTTTAGCACTCACCAATTAATGGAACAATATTTAAATGTCGTTAGAGTAATATTATTATGACCGTGGAACACGTCCTGCCCAGCACATTATGGCGATAAGCCTGAACACGCTCTTTCCCACAACCAACTCCATTGCCTTATTTTTCGTATGTTTTATTAATCCGTTACATATTAAATAATTTGATACTTTCCTACCACAACGTGATCTCGTCGACATAAGCTCACTAAAAATGATGACTGGTTCGGCCTGACTTGAAGCGAGCGGTGACTTAACGATCTCTAATATTTTAGTTACATCCATAGAGACAACTTATTGTTATTTTGTTGGCGTAAGCACATAGGTGTTTCAAAGAATATTTAAATGTCGTTAGAGTAATATTATTATGACCGTGGAACACGTCCTGCCCAGCACATTATGGCGATAAGCCTGAACACGCTCTTTCCCACAACCAACTCCATTGCCTTATTTTTCGTATGTTTTATTAATCCGTTACATATTAAATAATTTGATACTTTCCTACCACAACGTGATCTCGTCGACATAAGCTCACTAAAAATGATGACTGGTTCGGCCTGACTTGAAGCGAGCGGTGACTTAACGATCTCTAATATTTTAGTTACATCCATAGAGACAACTTATTGTTATTTTGTTGGCGTAAGCACATAGGTGTTTCAAAGAATATTTAAATGTACTTTCAATTTTTAAATCCAAATAATCTTTATTTAGCCTAATTAACCAAATGGAATTATTAAAATATTAATAAATTTGATAAAATAATTTAAAGTTGTTGTAATATCAACTGAACAATTTGTGTTAAGAAAAAATAAAATTGATTTGATAGAGATCTTGATTTTTTAATTTTTTTTTAATTTTTTACACCTAAATAAGCTCATTGGATCACAAGGACCATGTTCTCGTGGGTCAACTTATTTGATAGGGCCCTCTTTATGGTCATTGAAGTAATTGAGAATAGCGATATTCAAACATGGAAATGCCCCAGAGTGATTATGTAATATTCGATTATTTTTAGGTGCTTTATTGAAGTGCTTTTAGCTTGCTTGGTTCTTTAATACAAATAATGATTAATAATACTTATTGTAAGATTTTACAAGAATTTAAATTAACAAGCACACGATCTTAAGATCTAGGTGAGATGAAAGTTACAATAACAAAAAACATAGAGATAATAGAGGTTACAACATGCAATATGAAATGGCACTTCAATATAGAGGATTATAATAAGTTTTCAACCACCAAGTGTGTGGATGAAATACAAGTAAAGTAAACAATGTAAATAAAATATAATAGCTTGTAAATAGTTCTAAAGAAAAATAAATAACCCTTAAATAAATGAATAAAAATAAAATTGATCCCTCACCATTTTTTAAAATGGATGTATTTGATATATCTATACTAGTAGATCATTGGGTTGATTTGATTTTGTTTGTTTATTGATTATATATATATATAAAAAGACAGATACATTCTCAAATTTCTATCTAGTATTCAAAGAAGAATTAAGAATTTTTTTAGAATTTAGTTTCACTAGACCCATTGACTATTTTTATTAGATATCCAACATTATTTGTGTTAGCAAGAAACCCAAAGGAATCTACATATACATTGATTTTAGATATATTAACAAACAATGTTCTAATGTTGATTTTCCCTTCTCTAATATTGACATGATAATCAATCTCACACAAGATATGAAATGTTTTCAATCATGGGTGGAATTTTTATATTTAATTAAATTCAAATTGCACTAGAAAATTAAAACAAAATAGATTTTTTCACTCCTTGGGGTACATTATACAATTAATCTTGTTGGTTATTGTTGAACAAATGTTGTCATTGATGTAAAAATGAGTATTGTCATTTATGTCAAAGGGGTGATTGTTGATGGGTGTTATTGCACTCACCAACATAGAATAATATACAATAGGTATCATATCCTTTCTTGAAAGGAAACCTTATCTAGTCACTCAAATAATCTAACCACAACATTTTGGTTGTCAGGTCTTGATTGTGACCTGGATAACTCAGTGAAACAAATGTGATTTTGTTGATAATTTCACACGGGGAATTACGCATTCTAAAAACTTAAAATTTCTTTTTTGCATTGAGACTTAGATTTCTATATATTTCCCTCTTCAATAATTTTTGATTTTCTTAAGATCTAAAATATTTTATTTGGCTTTCCAACTGATTTTTATTGTGTTTTCTAATTTTATCTCAAGTAAATTTCAAAAGGATTAGGGTTTAGAGAACCTAATCTACCCTAAGATCGGAAATAAACTAGAATCAATTGTATAGTAACAGAAAAAGTATCCCTTTTTCACACTTGAATTGAGAATAATTAATATTAAAATGGGCCTAATGTTGCCTTGATTTAATGTTGTAATATGTTTTTCATATTCACATAAAGTCTAGGGCCCTTTAAAACTAAATGGACTTAGTTGTGCCTTATTTAGGGTGTTTTCAAGTGTGTCTTTACACTTTCACACTAATCTAGTGTTGTATTAACTAATTGAGGTTATTTTTCCTTAATTGACCCCTTTAATTCAAATCCAAGCCTAATTAAAATACAAATTTTGAGAGATAAAACCTGACATTCATAAATGCCATTACACAATACAACTTACTTTGTTTTAATTTTCCAGTACCATTTGAATTTAATGAAAACAAAGCATCACTAAATTCAATTATGCAGTGATCCATGATCTATTACCTTCTTGCATTCTATAAGTTCTTAGCAATCTGATTGTTAGTAATCACTTTGTTGTTTTATGTGATAAACTCAGTTTTTGGCTCATACGGGATGCTAACATGCCTCTGGGACTCCAGCATGCCGCACTTGCATCCTTATTTCGCACTGACATCCTTTGGGCAAGAGCCTGTCAGTTTGTTTAGAAAACCTTTCTGATTTACTCTTTCTGATTCTAAAACTCTCGCTCTATTCCCTAAGGTAGTTTAGGGTATATTTCTCCTTGGGAATCTCTTGACAATAAAGAGACTCATGAGTAGTGAATCTCCCTTCTCTATAGTAGTGCACTTTTCTTTTTTATAGACATCTATGTTTAGGATCCCATAGCTCTCTAGAAGAAGAGTTAAATTTATTCCTTTGAAGTTCATTCTTTGAATCTTAATCATTGTTTATTTTTTAAGGTATTACCTTGGGTTGAGAGAAACCTCTTTTTGAAATGTTTCTTAGATTTCCCCATAGGTATAATCTTGGAATATAATTCATTCTTTACCACTAAAATCTCTAAATTTAAAACCCTTTTGATAACATATTTCAAGGATTGTAAATCAAATTCCTTAACTAAAACTTTAAGGGGTTCAATTATTCCTTACATGAAAATCATAATGAGACTCTTTTCTATTATAACAAGGACCATTAGTGATAATATCAAAAATTATACCACATAACACTCTATATGGTTCCTTCTTGCTTGAACTGTGTCATCTTTCTTTAGTGATCTTTTAGATCTTTCCTATCAAAATCTAGTTCAATTATTCTAAGGTAGTGATGGAACTATACACTTATACAACCATGTCGTCATACTACCACTCATGTGTTACTCCATCCAACTAAAGGTCTTCTCATGATGCTAGTTTAAAAATGAGGACTTGACAATATGATAATATAATGTGTCCACTAAGAACATATACAATAAATAACTATGACACTTGTGAGCACATAGATTTAATTTATATGTACAACACTTTCTTTGCAACTAGATGCAAGCATAGTCTCTTGTGTGTATATGAAGGTATTCACATTCAATTATCTTATGAAGATATCAAGATTATATTCTATCTTCTCTCTCACAAGAGAGGTAAATTTTTCTTCTCTTATGGAGGGATTTTCTCCTTTATCTTATTTCAAAGGATTTTTTTTGTACATAGATATCTACCATGACTACACATTTGTTAGGATCTAAATTCATACATACCTTAGCCATGTGTATGGGAGGATGTTGGTATATTATTTTTTCTTGCATTTTATTTTTATTTTATCACATACTATGCACCTAAAATAAGCTTACTTAGGTGGGTATGTACCTATATAAGTTTTATTTTTTGACTAGAATTAATAATGTTATGTGTCTAGCTTGACTTCAAATCATCAAGTGCAACACCTACCTCATCAATCCTTTACTGGTGGAAGTTAAGTTCTACCTCTCTCTCATCAAGAAAAAATCTAACTCTGTTGACTCAATGAAAACACCTTCTAATCACCAATGATCTATTTTATTTTTATTTTCTTCAAATAGGTTAGGTTTAATTAAATTCAAATTGCACTATAAAATTAAAACAAAATAGATCACTCCATATTTTCTTACTTTGTTCATTTTCTCTATCTATTTGACTAAGGAAAACCCCTATACAACCCCAACATTTTCTCCAGATCTTATGAATGTAAGTATTGAAGACATTAATTTGTTGGAGTCTCCATTACTTGGGTTTCTGTGAGTGTCTTCTATCTCTCATCCTCTTTAACTTTATCATTTGTACTTTACTTCATTTTAGTTTTATTACTTTCTATTATGTTCTCGTATTCTATAAGTTCTTAGCAATCCGATTGTTAGTAATCACTTTATTGTTTTATGTGATAAACTCAATTTCTAGTTCGTACGATATGTAAATGCACATCTAGGATTCCAGCACACCACGTTGTCATCCTTATTCTACATTGACTTCCTTTGGGTGAGAGCCTACTAGTCTGTCTAGAAAACCTTTGAGACTTACTCTTTCTATTTCTGAAACTCTTTCTTTGTTGCTTGAGGTAGTTTAGGGCACTTTTCCCCTTGGGAATCTCTTGAGAATAAAGAGACTCATGGGTAGTGAATCCCATTTCTCTACATTTTGGTGAACCCAACGTGAACCATAGTATTTTTTTAAAAACTAGGAATTTATTTACCCCAACTTAGTGGGGTCATAACTTTTGACTCGATGCTTAGAATTTAGAATCGTTTACACCGTTGGAAAGGTCTCCAAGAGGACTAATTTGGTCCCTAAAATATTGTGCCTTTGGCAGTCAAATTTTAGGGACCAATGCAAGTTTTGACCCAAAATTAAAATGAAAATTACTAGAACCTAGAAAATACCGAAAAATTTAGAAAATTAAGAATTTTGACTTTTCTCAGTTTTGTCACCCTTGGATTGCTCTGGGTCAAATGACATGTCTACATCTCTATTTCAAAATGTATTTTTTTATCTTTCTTCCTTATATCTCTTTTGAGCTTTGTTAAGAAGCTTCAAGAAGTTTTCTTACAAGCATGTGAAAGGGAGTTCTTATCTCCTTTCTCATTATTTTTTGTTGAGGCCTCTCCTAAGATTCCTTTAAAGGATATTTTGGCGCAAGAGGATGAAATCATTGATACCTTTCTTAACATTAATCTACCTTCTCTTCATTTCATTGAAATCTCTTCTAGAGAAGATGCATTAATGAATGATGAATCTCTTCTATATTCCAATGCACTCTCCTCTAGAGATGATGCAATAGAGAATGTTGAATATCCTTCCACATTTGATCCTCCTTGGATCGATGTTGAGAATATTTCTTTGAATAATTATTCCACTAGTTGTGATAATTTTGTAAATGTAATATATGTATCTTCTACCCCTCAAAGGCCTAAGAGACTGGTTATTTATTTCAATCTAGCTAGTCCTTCTCCTAAAATTATTTTCTCTATTAATGGTGTCCCACTTGATAGCGATTATCTTTTAGCCATCTCCACAATGAAGACTAGTACAACATGAACAAAATCAATGATCTCTCTCTAGTCCCATTTCCTCGTAGAGAAGTCAACTCTTGCTATCTCAAACATAAACAAACCCACTAACATTTAATTGGGAAGATGGCTTTGAAACCATTAACATTTGATTTGATTACCATTGCCGACTTGGAAATCATATTTGATTTGGACATCTGATTTCATCTAAATGCATTTACAACATTTATGAATATTGATTTGCATTTATTCAACAGTATACACACTAGCAAAAGTGATTTGCATTTACTTGAGAAGGAAAACAACAAACAACTACCTTCAAATTATTTTTTGGTAGGGGTGAACAAGTTTAACAACGTTAGAAAAGTATTTCGAGTATTTGTAGACTGACAAGTCGACAAAAAAAACCTATTGGCTAATTATCATATCGTGAATGATAAAATTTTTAATAATATTTTAACAGTTATTATGCCAAGCTTATTTGTATTTTTCCAAGGTAAGATTTTGCATACTACGTATATTGTTTTATGTATTTGCTTCAAATTTTGTATACATTTTTTCTATTGTATGTAAGCTAAATAGGGTTTTTTTTCCTATAAATTCCTAAGAATATTCCTTCCCTTTTCCTTGAATTTTTTAAGGAAAGAATTGAACTTAGCTTGCTTGTTTGATTTGAGTATTTTGTACCTTTTTTCATCATTTACAACATATTGGTTGTTTATCTAGAGTGGGCCCACATAGATAATTGATATTGGAAAATGTAGGCACCCCGTTTGACTGTCCATTTTTTCCCAATAATCATTTCCCCTTTGTGCTTAGGTCTCAATTTACCCATCATAGAGAATCAATAAAAGAACCTTGAAGTGGGTGCCATTTTATGAAAAATTTCTTAAGAATTTCTCCTTACCATCCCACGTGTCTATGAATATGTTGAAAGTTTCAAAGGTCTTAAAATTTCTAAGTATGGATGTTTTATGTTAAGTTTTCTAAGGAATAAGATAAGGAAAAAATCTTTATGGCAATGGCTGGGGGTGATCCCACAAAGTTGGTTTACAATTTCTAGGAGATCTTGATTTTTGCTTAAATCATATATTTTTAGAAAATATAATGTTTTAGTTCCATTTAAAGGATTCCAATTGAAGAGGATTTGATCGAACCACCTTAGATAAAACCCCATTATTTTAAACCATACCTATAATGGAGTCTCCTTTACACCTATCAAAATGCTGATAAAAAACCACTTTTGATTTACCTTTTATGGGATCAAATGAAATCATTTAAATTTTATTTTTTGTAAGTATGTAGTCCTTATTATAAGCTTCTCAAAAAGTATAATTTTAAATAAGTTTAATTTTATTAATATATTATTTGTCTATTTCTTGTGAATATAGGTTTTTCACTGAAAATCAAGCTCTTTGTTCTACACATGTGGAAAAATAGCAGATTATCAAAAAAAAATTTGAAAAAATATGAGTGCACGAGATATTGAAGTCATTGATCCAACAAAAAAGGAATTTTGATGCAACCACAAAATATCACGATTACCTATGTCGGGGAGGTGGCAATTGGTTTTCAACTTTGAAACTTGATTAAGGAAAAAATATTAAATAAAAGGGTATGTGCAAGATCATGATGGGCCAAAAAGTGGCAATATGATGGGTATTTGTAGGGTATGTGGCTAACAATTTTTTTTTACCCAAAATTGATGAAATGAAAAGGGTTTTTAAAGGACATTCTCATCTTTCCACCAATATAAATTATTCTTTACTTTGAATTTAATAAATATTTATTATTCATTTTCTATTTGAATTACGATTAAAGTGTTGATTCATAGGCTGATTGAAAAACATCTATAGCTTTCAAACAATATCACATTTTTTGAATCCAAAACATCCATCACATTCTATTCTTTGCATACTATAGGATTAAAAAAAGAAAAATTGAATTTCATGAAGTTTTGACCAAGTTAAGGTGGTCAGACATACAAGTTTTTATATTTTTTAAAAGTTGTAATAAAAAATTCATAATTAATTATTTATTTAGAAAAAAATTACAAAAAAAAATGCATCGCATCTGGAAATGAGTCCTCTACTTATTTCTAAAATCTTATAAAATAATATTATAATTTTATTGTGGTTAGGGTGGTCATACGGACACCTACTTCTTATTTTTTCCCTGAAATTTAAGTACTACCGCATTGAAATTTCAAATTTTCACCAAATAATTTTTATTTTTTTAAAAATAAACCTAGTATTTTAGAAGCTAAATTCAATTTCCTACAGATTCTATTCTTACATTTTTTTGAAATAATATAGATAACTTATTCAAATTTTTACGTCAAGTTGCCTAACTCGATTTTTCCCAGGTACTTTGCCATAGGGTTGTGCGAGTGATCCATACCCAAAAATATGGAAACCAATTGGAGAAGCACCCTATATATTGTAGTTAAAAATCTAAATTAAAAAAAATAGAATTTTATCCTTCTAATGGGAAAAAAAAAAAGTTGTGTTATACGGTGAGCATCACTCTTAAAAATTTTACTGAAAAAAAAAAAGTTTTCGAAGGAGATAGAAAAAGAAGTGCAATCTAATTCCAAAATTTTAAAAAAATATATATTTAGAATCTACAAAAAAAATGTCACAAATCACTAGTTTGCATAATGTTTAAATTTCTCATGGTTTAGCTGCTATAAGTGCCCAAAAGTGAATATTTAGTTAGAAAAAAATATTTTAGTGTCCAGTTTGGCCAAAAATTGTAAGCCAGTATTGTGGGATCACCCTGGGATTAAGAGGCTAAATGAGATGAGTGGATGAGATGAAAGGATAGTTTGACTTTTGGATATGTCTCTAAGTTTAATGAATCTAGACAACAAGTTAGTTAGACATGTGAAAGGGGCATTTCTGACATGAGGAAAAATTTAGATTATGATCGATGTGAACAAGATGAAGGTCTAGGATTAAATGGACAAGGATAGATGAAAAAGGTAATCAATTAAATAAGTAAAATATTTAATTAATTAATGGGGTCATGATGAAGGAATAAACAATTAAATAAATGATAAATATTTATTTAAATAAAGGATTAAGATATAGATGGGAATAATTAAATAAATAATAGATATTTATTTAATTAATGGTTTAGGATAAGATAAAATGAGGTGTGGTTGGGTTAGGTCATATTTTAGGTGTTTATAATATGTTTTGGGCCAAAACATGCATGCATATTGCCAACATTATATGACCTAAATGAAATTATTTTTATAATTCTTTTTATGGAAATATGCAATTGATGATAAATTTTGGTCAAGATATTTTAGTAATTTTTTAAAAATAATTATTTTTATTATTTTTACTACTACTAATCTATATTTTTTAAAACCCCTCATGTATGACCAATATAATTTGAAATAAAATAATTGAAAAATAATTTTTTTCATCAAGTAGAGAATGATATATGGATTGGTCAAAAAAATCTTTTTAAGAAATTAAACTTAAAAACTATTAAAAAAGTAATATATATCATTTTTAATTTATGAGTCCCTTGATTTAAAATTTAATTAATAAATAGAAAAATATGTATATAAGTAAGAGAAATTACATATTTAAAAAAAAGCATTGTCATTTATAATAAATTTTAATTTTGTCCAATTTTTTTAAAATGAAAGGTCAACCATTTTGGTACAGTTGGTTTTTCTCTTATTGTTAACATGTTATTGTACTTAAACATCCAAGGATGAGGATTGGCTTTGCAAACCTAAAAAGGAAAAATTGTGGGTTTCAAATTGTAAATGTTATCAAATTTGTACATATTCCAACACATGTACCAATTATAAAAATAAACAGATATATGGTCTAACTAGAAATGGGTACCCATTATACCTATTTATTTTTAGAATATGTACCATTTTTAAATACCAAAATGGGTACCCATTCCATATAAGTAGGAATTTAGGCTTGGGAAATTGTTCTTGTTGATATTTTTTCCCTCATAAGATTTCTACTAAAAGTGGATATTCTATAATGCAATGCATAGTGAAAATATGTACAACATCTTAAAGATTCTTCATAGGGATCTTCAAAATTTTCCTATCAAATTTTGAGAGGGCCTTGAGAAAAATAGCATAGATAGAATCCTAGATAATTGGAGGAATAAGAGGAATTAGAGAGCTTCTTCCAATTGAAAAAGTTTCTTTGTGGAACTTGGGCTACCATTCGAGTACTTATGGATGAATTAGTAAATGAATTTTATTTATAAGTCTTATCCTTGGACTAATAACCAAAAGTAGAAATAGGAGGCAAGGGTGATTGGATGAAAATGATCTAGTGATAGTTCTTTTCTCACAAAAATATGAATAACATGGGATCCCTATACACATATTCTTAAGAATTTTTGGGTCTTGTTGGACATGCCAAAAATATTGATATTTACTTATAGATTCTCATACACATCTATAGAAAGTGAATAAATATTAAAAATGAAGGATGTAATATGCAATATGAGCTCCAATATTTTAGCTATTAATGTAATTTCAATTATCTTAAAAATCTATTATGAGGGAAAGGGAAGAAATTGATTGAAATTAAAACTATACTATTAGATTATTTGCAAAGAATATATTTGTATGTTATACCATTCAAAATTTTCATAGAGTTTATTTAACTCAAAAACTAATAATTTTAAGTGAAAATAAAATTCAAAAAAATTTAGAGTTTATTTCACTCAAAACTAATAGTTTCAAGTGAAAATAAAAGAGAACAATTATGCAAAAATTTTGATATCAAAACTATAGAATTTCATATAAATAAGCTAAGATGCTTTAAAAAGAAATTAATATATTATTAAGAGTAATATCAAATAAAAACATACAAATAAGAATACATATTATAGAATCATATATATTTATCAATTTACTTTGACTACAAATGTGAAAGGATGATTAGAACAGTAAGAAAGATCTTAGTTTACTAAATTTGGATAAAATAATATTCTATATTAAAGACTCAAATACTAATCAAGTAAGTGTATCTTTATTCTAGAGGCTACTAGAGAATCATCCTTACAAAGAAACATATTACCTTTTATAAAGAAAGATAACATCCTTATTATTTAGTCACTCAAATCAACATATTCATGAATTATGGATATTTGGTAGATATCAGTCATGGTGAATGGATCTGGTAATGCAACATTAATTCATTTAGCAATCCCATAAAATCTATTCACTTAAGTGCTTCGTGTAATGTGAAATTTTTGTTGGTAGTTAAAATATTGATGGAAAAAAGTGTTCCTTATTTTAGTATGGTCTTCGTGTAATGTGAATTTTTTGTTGGTAGCTAAAATATTGATGGAAAAAAGTGTTCCTTATTTTAGTATGGTCTAGATGAAAATCCATGGTTTGAGTTATGGAATGGTCTTCATTAGAGGAGAAAACTTTTGATAGCTAAAAATACTTATTGTATTGATGGTAGAATGAATTTATTTTAGTAGCAAACTCATCTAATAACTTATTGGGACGATTTTCAAAACCATTACAACAATTTCACCCTAGCACTGTAGAGGTCACCATGTTGAAAGTACTTCCTAATAGTGCATCTCTTGTCAACCAATAACATAATATATTTTTGAGTTGTTAAATTGGTGACATCTCTGAGAAGGGCCAACATGACATATTTTTTTACGTAATTAAAAAATGTATGGATGTCCTTTCTTGTTTGGTGTAAACCCTAATTTTGTTTCAATGTGTTGATATTTTATTTTATTTTAACATAAAGAGGGGTAAATTTTTTATTAAATCAAGAAGAAGTACATAGAAATGGAATCACATAGCCTTATCAAGCTCCACCAAATGATCCAATTGATGAGACAAATCTGGGGGTAACTAACCCCGATCCACCATATTCCAATTATGAATATGATCAGAAGCCCATTTAGCCAAGCAATCAACAACTACATTCCATTCTCTACGAATATGAGTGAAAGTAACAAACTCCAAAGAAGAATAGAGGTTAAGAATTTGATCAACAATCAAAGCCAAATGCTTGTTAACATCCTCTAAATTCCAACTATTCAACAAGTTCACCACAACCTGGGAGTTAGACTCACATACGATCCTTCACCATCCCAATTGACTACCATGTTTTAGAGCTGATAAAATGGCTCGAGCCTCCATTAAATTATTAGTATGAATACCCTTATAAACAAAGAAGATAAACTGAACATATCCAAATTTTTCCTGACCAACACCACCAATTCTATCATGACTCAGGTTTCCTTGAGAAGAGCCATCTGTATTGATTTTTAAGATGCCCTAAGGTGGAGCAGACTGTCTCCCCTCCCTATAAACCTTCAAGGTAGGTTGTTGTCATTTGTTATGCATGATATATCTTTGCAGAGGAGGAAGATGAAAATGATTACAATATTCAACATCACAAGGAGCCACTGATGCAATCATATCACACTTCATCGCAATAGTCTCTCCCACAGAATGTAGAATTTTCCACCACAAGCGGGGGCCACAACCATCACATCTTAAAAAATCTGGCAATTCATCTCCAACCAAAGGTTCTAGATAATAAAGGATGGGCCAAGAGCCCAAACAACATGAAGAAAGGTAGTAGAAACAAGGGCCCTACCCTATTGATCCACAAATTCAGCTAGTGAGGAAACATTTCAACAGAGCATATTCCACACCCTCCACAAAAAATGTCAAATTTCCCTAGCATAGGAACATTGGAAGAAGAGATGAGAGACACTCTCCTCACAGTTACGACACAAAACACACATTGAAGGGACTTGGAAAAAACCCTGCTTACACAAATTATCCGAAGTAAGACACCAGTTTTTAAGCAACTAACCACATGAAAAAATTGCACTTGGGCCATGAAAACTTGTGCCAAACTTGCTTCCACCCACAGACCTCAAAGTCCCCAAACAACTACCTACCAAGCTACTTATAACCAGTAGACATAGAGTACTTCCTAGATGAATCAAAACCATCCCAAGCCAGGACAACAGGTCCCCTCAAAGAATTATAAGCACAAGAAGCCAGAAGTTGAGATAGCTCACGCCTATCCTCCTTAGACCCCCCAGGTGGACACTCAGAAGGATGCTTCCAATGGAAGCTTACAACTGAACCACAATGCTGAGCAACCTTATAATGCTCAACGGTTCCTAGCCAGACATAGTAAAAGCATCAAAAAGGGACTGGAGGTGAGGAAAAGTGGAGAGAATAGGTGGGTGACCATCCCAAGAACCTAACCAAAAAAGAGCTTGTGACCCTGAATGACAAATCCAAAAAAGCACCTGCTTAATCAAAATTTCCCCCACTTTCAAAGTCTGCCAAATCACATAACCACTCCCCTCCATAGGATAGCGAGGAACCTCAAAAGAAGCAACACCCTTAAGATATTTATGATTGAGAATATGGGCCCATAACTGGTCTTGATTGGTACACCAATTCTAGTAAATCTTAGCAACAAGAACTTTCTCGTTCAAAATAGCGGAACATAAACCAAGATCACCCTCCTACTTTGGTCTACACAAAAATTCCCACTTAATAAGGTTCCACTTAGTAGACAACAATTTACCACTCCAAAGAAATTGATGTGAGAGAGAAACAAATTCCCTAAGGAAATACATAGAAGCCGCTTGAACAAAACATTCGTAAATGGGTAGGGCCTGGATAACAAACTTGAGAAGAGTCACTCTAGCAGTTGTAGACAACAACCGATGAGTTCAATGAGTTACCTTGCGCCTTAGCTTATCAAGTAACATCTTCTAGGAGGACCTAGGATGGTGACTAATAGCAAGAGGAATTCCCAAATAGACAAAGGGAAGAGACCCAATCTGAAACTACAAAATAGCTTCAATTTGCCACTAAATAGCTTAAGGAGTATTAAAGAAGAAAATATAAGACTTTCTCTCATTGAATTTCTTACTCGAAGCATCAAGGTAGATATCCAAATCTTTCCTAAAGGAATCAACTTCCCGAATGTGAGCCAACCCCATAAGAGAGGTGTCATTGACAAACTAAAGATGATAAAGTGATGGTAAACCCCAACCCCATTGCCAGTCATGAATCAAGCCTTGAGAAACCCAAACTTTAAGAAACTGACCTAGCCCCTCCACCATTATAATAAATAGATAAGGGGAGAGCGGATCCCCTTGATGAAGGCCCTTGGTAGCACCAAACAACTCTAAAGGTTCACCATTCACAATAACTGAAAATCACACAACTCATAGTCCAACTCACCCAATCAAAAGAAAAACCGAAGGCTAACAAAATATTTTGTAGAAAACTCCATTTAACTCTATCATAAGCTTTGGCCATAGCCAACTTGATGAACATATACCTATCCTTAGATGTTGCCATAGAATGAATGATCTAAGTGCCTCCCACCACCCCATCAAGAATTTGGTGACCCACCACAAATCTACCTTGCTCCTCAGAAATGAAAATAGGTAGACAAGGTTTAAGCCTCTCAACAATCAATTTTGTAATAATCTTATACACCACATTATAGAGCACACTAAAGAATTCAAGCCTATCCACACCTTTCTTTTTAGGGATGAGAACCAAAAAAGTAGCATTTAGAGCTCGAAGCATCTACTTACTATGAAGAGACTCCCAAACAACCTCCAACAAATCTAGCTTCACAATAGGGCCCAAAACTCCTAGAAAAATTCAACTGGGAAATCATCTGGTCTAGGAGCTTTCCCCTTATTCATCCCAAACACAACCTCCTCCACTTCAGATAGAGTAATCAAATGAGTAAGAGAAGTATTCAAATCATTAGAGATCAAAGAGGGAATGCAAGCAAGGAACATATTCTCTTTAGCATCAACAGGAAGTGAATCCTTAATAAATAGAGCAAAGTAAAACTGACGAGCCTCTCTAGACAAAGCCTATTGTGAAGAAATGAAAAGACCCTCAGAATTAACAAGAAAATAGATATAACACTTATTTCAATGAGCTTGCCTAGAATGATGGAAGAAAGCAGTATTCATGTCACCCTCTTGAAGCCAGTCAACCCTAGCCTTTTGTTTCTAGAAAATATCCTCACGAAGTTCCCACTCCACCAACTTCAGGGCTTGGGATTTAACATGACCAAGAGCCTCTAAAAATCCCAAATCCCAAATTTGGCAAGTGATAACAGCAAGATGATCTTGTGCTTCACTTTTCTTGGCCTAAAGATTCCCAAAAGATGACCTATTCCATCACTTGAGATGATATTTGACATGTTGCAACTTCTTAACCAAAGAATACATAGCAGTACCAAATGCAGGGGCCCCATCTCGCCACCACTGAGGAATAAGATCATGCAAAGAAGAATCTCAAAGCCACATAAGTTGAAATTTGAAAGGAGGATTCTTTGGGATAGTAAAAGAAGAAGCAAAAAACTTAATTGGCCAATTATCAGAGCAACACCAATCCAGAATCTTAGAGCAAGTGACAATGGTGCCACTCACCCAAAAACTAGAAACAATAAATCTATCTAGCCACTCAGATATCGCTTCTGGCCCACTCCGTCTATTATTCCAAGTGAATATTCCATTAGGGGGCTTAACATCAACAAGAGCAAGAGAATCCGTATTTGACCAAAAAAGATCTGAAGCAGGGCCAAGCCTAGGCAACCCCCCTCTTTTCTCCTCCAAAAACAACACAACATTGAAATCACTGGCTAAGATCCAATGTAGATAAGGTGCACAAGACCTAACATACCTGATATGGGTTCAAAGCTGGATTTTACCACAAATGTCAATTGGAGAATAAACATTATTGACCAAAATAGTCTCACCAGATTCCAAAATTGAAGCCACCATAGAAATAGAGGAATAGCTAGAAATCCACTAGTGAGGAACAACCTTACATGGATCCTAGAAAAGAACCAGACCTCTAGAGTTTCCCCTAGAACCAAAACACTGAAAGTGACTAGAAAACAAAATACGAGGAGCATACTGAAGCATGAAGTCCACTCGAAACTTAGTATCTTGAGCACAAAAGATATTTGGAGAATGAACCACAATCAAATCTTGAATAGCCTTTTGAAAGGAGGTGCTATTCAACCCCCTTGCATTCCATGAAAGAATAATCATGAGGAAGGATGAGAGAAGTGGGCATCAATGGTCTTAACAGATCCAGATTCGACCAACAAATCCCTAGTAGATTTAATAGATTATCCACATCCTTCTTAAGACCAAATTTAGAGGAATTTTCAAAATGAGCCTTCTTAAGAGGGTGTTGCAGTACCCCAAAAATAGAAGGAAATCCCCATCCTTTACATGAAGACAACACCCCCTTAGCTAAATCCACTAATACAATATCATCTTGCAAACATGCAGAGGAACCAAGAAGCCCAAAATTCCCCTGTTCCAAAACCAGAGAATTATCCTTAACATCAATTGCCTGCTCTAGCCCTGTATCAACAATTGCTTGCTCTAGCCCTATATCCATACCAGTGACCTTAGAAGAAATCTCCACAGGAATTCCCTCCTCCAAGGCCTGCGTATCCAAGGCCTCAAAATGGTTGAATCCTTGATCGCTATGTCTATCCTTATAAGCCCTCTTCCTCCCTTTAGCCCTCGGCTTAACAGGAATAAAGCCATCCTTATCAGGCCCATCCTCAGCCACATGCGCCTTTCCTTTATCCCCCTTCTCCACCAAAGCCCCTGATGAAGGAGAAGAAGAATCGCCAGCCGCTTTAGGTTCCCAAGGACATTGGCACTAAAGGTGTCCATACTCATGACAAAAACAACATCGAAAAGGAAGGGACTCATAATCTAATTGTTGAACCCACAAGGTAGAGCCAAGACAAATTTCTAAAGAATCTGGAAAAGGATTATTTAATTCAATTTCAACACAAATACGAGTATAAGAGAATACCTTTTTATTGAGAGTATTTTGAGCAATGGCAGCTGGCTTCCCCAACAAAGCAACAATCTTGTGTAGAATATCCTCCCTCCAAAACTCCAATGGTAGCCATGGTAGATGGACCCAAACTGGAAGCCATGAAGGTAGATCCTCTACTGCATTAAATCCTCCATGCTAGGGCTTCCTGAACAAGCCAACATGATTGTAAAAATATGACCCTCCCTCAAAAAATCGATTATGATCTGAAATGCAAGAAAAATCCACCATAAAATAGTAATTCACAACCACCAAAATTTCAAAATCACCTTCAACCTACCTGGACCACCAAATCTAGGAATCCAAATCCAAGAGAGAGACATGAATACCCAAAAACTTACAAATCAGAACATGTTGGCTCCAATAAGAAATGTTCTCTTGCACCAATTTAGAAGATATAACCAAGATAGGACGATCATCAGTCTACAACAAACATCGATTTAATTTCTTAAGCTTAGAGCTCTCACCCACAAAAGAGGACTTTGTCCCCCGTGCATGCATGTCCACAAAAATCCTTGAGACAGCCTCCCACTAGGAAGCACCAGGCTATGAGAAACCCCTGCCATTCTATTGCACTCAACACCCAACATAGATTAACCCCAACCCCAAACCTCCTAGCACAAACCCTCTTCCCTAGCACTGACTCCCCTCCACACAAACCTCCATCGCACACTACCCAACACTTCTTTTTCCCACCGCTCACCCCACTCACAACACAAATTGATGTCAATATAGAGAAAAAGAGGGCCCATGACATGTTATAGGCCACAGGCACTCAATGTAAACACCCACCACAATTTGTTCATTGCTCAACCCAATGTGATTATATTTGGTCAATAGTACACTAAGAAATATTTTTCAAATCATTACCTTTCATAAATAATGAAGTGATGTCATGTGGCATTTGAAGGCACAACCATTTATCTCTATGGTGAGTCCACACTTAATATTATAGTGATATAAATTTGTTAAAAAATAACATTTGTATGTTGTGTGCGTCAATGGTATGAAAAGTGATCAACAACATTATTCGCTATTGATTTCCATTTAATTAAATTAAAAAATAGGGTCCTATCTATGCCAACTCAATTCCTTTTATTTAATAGTGTAACACTATAATTATACAAAACTTACAACCTTGAAACTATGCATGGTAGCACCACATAGATTTTGTGATTTTACCTTATCTTCTTCTGATCTTTTCAAAAGTCACCATGGCCCACCATAAATGCCAACTTATATCATTAAACCAAAAGAAAAATACTATAAGCTTGTTAGCTTGACAAGTATCATGTGGATTTTTATGCATTGAATTAATGGCCTCAATTTTTTTCATCTATGCTTTGTTTTTCATGAGGTGAGACCTACTACTATTTTAGTTGACAACTTTAAATGATATGAAAACTTTTTGATCTTCCATTCTAACAAGTTTTATAGTTTGTGTAGATCATTGATCTAAAAATTGATTGATGATAACAACAATAAAGATTGACCTCGCTCAATAAAAATGAAATTCATGTGAATTTGAAAAGAATACCTATGCAGTTGAAGTAAGACAAAAAGGAGATGATCATGGTCTATAAAAGGGTGAATGAAGAGAAAATCTTTATAGATGACATTGTCATTTAGTTCTAGTGTATAGGTAGTTTGAATGTGCATGGATGTACTTGCAAGATGCATTGTATATAAATAGATAGCTTCTTCTTGAACAAAGGCTTGGAAACTCCTTATTCTTAATACAAGTTATATATCTTCACTTTCTTTATATATTTTCCTTGAATTTTCAATCAATGTGTGTGTTGTCTTAGAGTTAATTTTTTTCTAGAATTTCTAGAAACAAAGATTTTTTTTAAGTATTAATGATAAATCATTTGATGTGGAGATCATTTAAAGATGTGTATGACATCTACACATGAAATATGGTTGTATTTTCTACGTCTTTTATTTTCTTATTTTCTTAAAAAAATAAGTTAATTTATATAATAATCACATGTAATATTGATCAATTATAATTAATTTGTGTGAATTTTTTTTTATTTCAACATAATTGAAACCCTATTGCTTGAAGAAAATTCATTTTCATTAAACCCTTACCATCTTTTACGTTTCATTCACACATTACAGTAGACTAAAACTTATTTAAAAAGCTGAAAATATCTTAAAAATTCAAAGTAATAAATCTATTGCTCAAATACAAATCTGAAATAATATATACACATTTATTTAACTAGCATGGAGAATGATTCCTTTCTTTCAAGATTGTAATAATTTGTAAGGAAAAATTAATGTAGCTCTATGACAAGAAGAAATAAATGCCAAATGTGCAAATTGTTAGAGTTTGTAATAACTAGCACTTGCATCTAGGGGAGGTGCAAGGAATTCGTCGATAGTGTTGTATACTTTCCTGATTTTTTTTCTGCATGCATCACATAGGAAGAACCCATTTCAAACTTCACAAATGACACAGCGTAAAATTGCTAGCCATTTAGAAGTCAATTCTTAACATTGTTCGGGTGTTCAAATTGAGTCAAAAAATTTGTAGAATACAATATTTAGTGGGAAATTTTGTACAATTTTTATAATATTTTGATTAAATTTACTGAATGTCAAATGTGTACAATTTGTAGAATACAAAATTTAGTGGGAAATTTTGTACAATTTTTATAATTTTCAGATTAAATTTACTGAATGTCAAATGTGTGCAATGAAATTTTGTGCACTCTATAATCTTTTGGCTTGAAACTGAGAGCAAGCAAGTAATGGTTTCTTCCTATTCAACATATTAATCATGGAAAAAACCATAAAATCCATGTAATGTTACTCCTAAGTTTTTCTCATTATACTTGTAATCTCAAAAATTTATATCTTACAAACTACTTGTAATTAGTCTTGTATTTGGTTTAGGTACTTAAAATATTTGCACAAACTCACAATTGATCTAGAGTAACAAGTCTGTATGATTTGAATTTCACTTATTGAACAAATGATTAGTTTAATTTGATGCATTAGTATACTTTCTACAATTAGAATAGAGAAGGTAGCTCATGAGAATCAAAATATTCTATTCTATGAAGGCAATAATTTCACATAGTTTCAGACATGACAGAAGAATAAACAACAATCAATTCAAATATACCCAAGGCAGACTTGCCCACAGCAAAACAAATAAAAAGAAATGAGCATCTGATTAAGTTCCTAGTAGGCACCATTATAAGTTTTGAATGAGCTAAATAGAATTTGTGAACCTGAGAATTATAGAATTACATGTACATCAATGGAACAAAGAATGTAGAAGAATTTATCAATTACATAAAAATGTCTTCTCATAGTTGCAACCAAGGTTGTAACCTACTTGAGAGCTTCAAATCTTCTACCCCACCAAATTCAATTTTCTTTCCTAGCTTATTGTTTGCTTCATCTTCTATAGGCAACAAACCATGATTATTGTACAAGGAATGTCCTTGTTTTGGGTAGGTTCCCATCCACCAAGACTAGAAGAAAGGAGGGATCATTTTGGTGTGAGTTTCAACATTGGAAGGCTTGTGAGAATTTTTAACATTCATACCTAAAACATTGAGTTTTCTAGCTTCAGAGTCATCATCCATAGGGGCGGGAAAATTTAGGTCTAGCAGGTCTAACCCCATAGGCCTCTGTTGATGCACAAGGGTCTCCTTGGTGCTCGACACAGTACTAATAGTAGCTGAATTTCCTGCACTACTCCAATGGCATCTCTTATGACCACCCAAAGCTTGCACTAAAGCAAAATTCTTGTAACAAAATGAGCATTCATGGATCCTACTCTTTTTAACAGAAGAAGGAATACCAGGCTGAAGCGGGGTATGTGTAGGATCATGATGGGCCAAAAAGTGGCAATATGTAAGTGATATGATGGCTCATGTGGCTGACGACTTTTTTTTACTCAGAATTGATGAAACAAAAAGGGTTTTTAAAGGAGATTCTCATATTTCCACCAATATAAATTATGCTTTACTTTGAATTTAATAAATAACTATTATTCATTTTCTATTTGAATTATGACTAAATTCTCGATTGATAGGTTGATTGAAAAACATCTATAGCTTTCAAACGATATCACATTTTTTGAATCGAAACATGTGTCACATTCTATGCTTCACATACTATATGATTAAAAAGGAAAAATGAATTTCATGAAGTTTTGACCAAGTTAAGGTGGATTAGACATACGAGTTTTTATATTTTTTAAAAGTTGTAATAAAAAATTCATAATTAATTATTTACTTGGAAAAAAATTACAAAAAAATATGCATCACATCGGGACATGAGTCCTCTACTTATATATCTAAAATCTTATAAAAAAATATTATCATTTTATTGTGGTTAGGGTGGTCAACAGACACCTACTTTTTTTTTTCCTAAAATTTAAGTACTACTGCATTGAAATTTCAAATTTTCACTATATAATATATATATATATATAAAACCTAGTAGTTTAGAAACTACATTCACTTTCTCTGATTACATTCTTTACATATTTTAAAATAATAGATAGCATTCAAATTTTAATGCCAAGTTTCCTAACTTTGATTTTCTGAATTTTTGCCACTTAAGGGCCTCTTTTTTTGATTATGATCCTGCACATACCTAGTGTTGTTTCACCACTTTCCTCTCTTGCATCATCAAAGGTATGTTTGGTCTGTTCCTTGAAAGAGGGCTTTGGGAAATGGTTGGGCAACTAAGAATCTATTGATTTGTTAATCAGCTCCTGATCAGTAATCTCTTCTTCTAGGCTTTCATTCTCCTCCATCCCATCAATTATTGAAAAAAAATCCTTGACCTTCTTGTGGCTAGCCCTCTGATGCCCTAGTGCCTAATATGAATGAAAAGTCTCATTGCATGTAGTGCACTCATACCTAGTTTTCTTATCATCAAAGGGATCCACATTAGCATCCACCATCTTAGTTTTAGGCCTCTTCTTGATGTATTTTGGAAGCTCCAAAGCATTGTTGATCTTGGGCACCTTGTGGTCACTTAATCATGTTAAGCCAAGTTGCTGCCCACGACCATAGAATTTCTCTAGATTAGATTAGTCTACGTGCAATTTGGAAAAATTAATATGCTGAGATAGGTTATATGATGGTAGCTAGGGGATGGCATGTACCTCTTTGGTTGAAATTATCTTGGTGATGCTGAGGGAGTTGCATAAAGTAAAAGCATAGCCATCTAAGTTTTACATTTCACAAACCAATACAAATGGGGCCACAAAGCCAGCCACGCCCAATGGCTACCTCTAAGGTTTGAACCTTTGCCTCTCTTGAGTAAAGATTTCTGTAGCAGCTCACATATATAGCATTACTTATTTTCACTATATAAAAGAAGATATTTATATTATGAAGAAATAAACAGATATTCCAGGAGTGAATATGCATCAAGCCTATTGTTATGACTCCTTAAGGTGATTTTACAAGCCTCACAATATAATGATACAATGTAATAACTGCACTAATGGTACTTATCGACCATTGGTATCTTCTTGTGCTGGAGAAACCTTGAACCAAGTTGTTAACCATTCTTTAAAACTCACAAAACTAGTAACTTAATTATTGAGGATCCCTACGTTCTCATCATTTTCTTTTACATGCCTTATAATTTAATGATCTACAATGTCATGATTGAAGTAATGGCAATATAAACCTTTAATATCTCTTATTTTTTAATATGATTGAAGTAATGATATAAGAATGATAATCATTGTTCTTATTGGTGTCAGTAACACCATTATGACTCCCTCTCATTGCACGCTTGGTGTATGTGTTGAGGGCTAGAGGCAGGGAGGGAGTTGTAATTATTTCCAACACTCCCCCTTAATTACAACTACTGGGGATGAACAAAAACTGCATCAAACTTCAACTGAGTATATTTGCATGATTAAACATTCTTAAATAGCTTTGCAAAAACTAGAATGTCTCCTTCACCAAAGATTTTGTAAAAATATCTACAAATTGATCTTTAGACTTACAAAATTCTAAGCAAATCTTCTTATTATTGACAAGCTCTCTGATGAAATGATACCTGGTATTTATATGCTTAGTTCTCTTGTGAAAAACATGATTTTTAGATAAAGTAATTGTGGACTTGTTATCACAAAATATTGTAGTGGATTCCTTTTGATCTTGCACTAAATCTTTTAGCGTCTTGCGCATCCAAATAGCTTGACACACTATACTAGAAGTTGCTACATACTCAGCTTCAGCTGATGATAGAGTTACAATAGGCTATTTCTTTGAAGCCCATGAAACAACACCTATACCAAGATGAAAAACATTCCCATATGTGCTTTTTATGTCATCTATATTGCCCCCAAAATTGATATCTATTTAACCAACAAGTTTAAAATCATCTGAAGTGGAATATAATATACTAAAGTCTTTTGTGCTAGTCACATGCCTTAATATTATTTTACCAGCCTATTAATGAGACTCTTTTGGAGACTCCACAAACCTTGAAATTAGGCTTACACCATACACTTTATCAGGCCTTGTGGCTTTCAAATATGTAAGACTTCCTACTAGTCGTTTGAACAATGTAGGATCCACACACCGTCCATCATCCTCTTTTGCTTAACTTCAAACCCATCATGATTGGTGTTAGGGCTGCCTTGCATTTCACCATATTGAATCTCTTCAAAATTTCATTTTCATATTTGGATTGAGAAATAAATATACCAGCATTAGATTGATGGACTTCAATACCCAAAATATACTTCATAATTCCCAAGTCATTCATTTCAAATTCACTCTTCATTGTTGTTTTGAAAACATCTATGTTGAGATCACTAGTAAAGATTATATCATCTACATACAAGAAAACAATTAAAATTCTACCTTGCTCATTTACTTTACTATATAGAGTTGGCTCGTAACTGCTTCTTTGAAATCCATCTTGAATGAGATATGAATCAATATGGTTGTACCAAGCTCTAGGAGCTTTCTTTAATCCATAAAGTGCTTTTTACAACCTATAAACATTATTTTCATGACTTGATATCTCATAGCCTTCTAGTTGTTTCACATACACTTCTTCATCTAGATATCCATTTCAAAATGTTGATTTCACATCCATTTGGTACACAACCCATTTATTGTGAGAAATGATAGCCAACACTATTCTAATTGTGTCCATCCATGCAATAGGAGTAAATGTTTAATTGAAATCTATTTCAGGTTGTTGAGTAAAACCCCTTGCATCTAATCTTGCTTTATGCTTTTGCACTTTTCCATCAACATTTTGTTTAGTCTTATAAATCCATTTCACAATTTGCATCTTTTCCTTCATGCAGATCAACCAACTCCCATGTTTCATTCTTTTCAATGGAATGCATTTCTTCATCCATGGTTTGTGCCCATTTATCATCACCAATTTCTTCTTCAAATGTTAATGGATCATCAACATGAGAAAATAAAGCAAAAACTAAAAATGAATTTGTTTTATCATTATACAACTCACTCAAACTCCTTGTTTTTCATGGTAGCATGCTTCCTAATGTTGGATCTAAAGATGTAGAACTATTTGGAGTGCTAGATGGAGTTGCTCCAAGAATGCCAGCTGATGTAGATACTGATGTAATTCACTCTGGATTCTATTGTACTATTGGTTTAGACAACAATGTTGAAGATCTTCTTGGTGTGAATGAAGGTGTAGCTTGAGCTACAACATGTGGTGTTGACCCAGGAGTGGAAGGAGTTGTTGGAGTTATAGTTGTTGGAATCACTTCATCTGCCATATCATCATGAGGAACAATAGATGTAATATTTAAACTCTTCTCTATACTTCCATCCCATGCTTCATTTTCCACAAATTGAACATCATGATTGATTATAACCTTCCTAGTGATAGGATTAAACAACTTGTATGCCTTTGTGTCTTCAGAATAGCTAACAAATACACATTTTTTCCCTTCATTATCTAACTTCTTCCTCAACTCATCAGGAACATGTGCATATGCAACGCAACTGAATACCTTAAGATGAGAAACACTATGCTTCAAACCTATCCAAGCTTCTTGAGCTATTTTATTTTTCACACTTTTCATTGGGCACCTATTCATGATATAGAAAATAGTTTCCATTTCCTTAGTCCAATATTCATTCAGTAGATGTTTGGCTCCCAACATATATGAGCCATCTCCATAATGGTTTGATTCTTCCTCTCTACCACACCATTTTGTTGAGGTGTATAATGGGCTGTAAATTCCTTGTGTATGCCATGTGATTTACAAAAAATCATAAATTTATTAGATACATATTCTCCACCTCTATCTATCCTTAAGACCTTGATATAATAACCACTATGCTTCTCCCCAAGTGCCTTGAACTACTAAAAATAAGAAAATGAATTAAATTTATGTTTTAGAAAGTAGACCCAAGTTTTTTGTGTGAATTCATCAATGAAGGTAAGAAAATAAGTGCAACCTCCTATGGATGGTGTTTGCATTTGTCCACAAATATCTGAATGCACAATCTCAAGTGGTGCTCTTGCTCTATGTGATTTGCCAATCGGGAAAGACTCTCTATGTTGTTTTCCCAAAATGTAACCTTCACAAATTCTTTCCATTTTTTCAATTAATGGAAAGCCTTTCACCATATTCTTCTTGTGTAATAGCTTCGACCCTCCAAAATTTAAATGTCCAAATCTGAAATTCCATAACCAAGATTCATCTAATATAACTGATTGAAATGTTGTTTTAGTTTTTTTGCTTGTATTTTCTATCTTAAATATTGCTCCAAAATTTACATTATCTGTCTCATGAACAAATTTGGTTGTTGTGCCCTTCATAACCGGTCTTATTCTCAAGGGAAACATATGGTTGTTAGTCATTTGAACTTTGGCAATAACTAGATTGCCTGGGATTTTATCCAATATCACACACTCATTTTTTTCCAAATACACTCTAAACCCCTTTTGTACCAATTGACCAATGCTCATTAAATTATTCTTTAGGCCAACAACATAGTATACATCATGCATGTTTTTCTGCTCCCCCTCTTTGGTTAGAATATCAACTATTCCTTGCCTAAAATTGTGACCTTAATATCATTGCCAAGTGTGACTTTAGTTTGGATTGATTTATCTAAACTAGAAAACAAATCTGCATTACCAGTCATGTGATTACTACACCCAAAATCTAAGTACCATATGTCACTTGGGCTTTCTTGAACAACATTACATTCAATAGGAGAGTTAGTATGAATATCTTTAGCAATTTTAGTGTATGCAATGAACATAGTGCTTGTTTGAGTGCTCCTACTTGACTTATTTTGACCTTACTTGTGTTGATCATATTGCTTTTTCTTGCATTCATTTGCATAATGTCCAAACTTCTTACAATAATGACATTGAACTTTTGATTTATCAACTCTTTGGCCACTTGGATGATTGAAATTCTGATTTTGACCTCTACCAACACTATTTGTAGGGTTACTGTTATGTCCACCTTTAGGTGAATTTCTCCCTCTACCTCTAGGACTGAATCTTTGTTGTTTTCTTCCATGAGTTATAGATGATTGAGATGAAAAAGCATTTTCCAATGACATATTTGACCTATTTAGTATAGATTCATGATTGATAAGAGAAGCATGAAGCTCATCAACACTAAATAGACTCAAAACTTTAGTTTCCTCCAAAGTCACAACAAGATTATCAAATTTAGGAGGGAGGCTTCTAAGAACTTTCTCAACAATTTTCCTGCCCTCTATAACTTCTCCATGTGATTTAATTTGATTAGTTAAGCCAACGACATGAGTAAAGAAGGAGTCGACTAAATCTGAATTTTTCATTAATACTCTCTTCTAAGAATCTGTAACTTAGTATTGTAGACACCAAAAAAATGTCCTCTTACAATACCTTGTCACAACATCGCATCATTTAGACACCTTGTAGTATGTTTTGCCACTAGGTACCCATGTCATCATCTAATTAGTTAAATAAATCTTATTTATTTGACTAATTTCATTGATTCCTTCCTATGCATAATTCATCAATTCCTCTAATGTTAATTAAATAATTTATATTATTTAATTAATTAAATCATCTCTATTAATTCTTCTAATGTTAATTAAATAATTTATATTATTTAATTGATGAAATCATAAATTCAACATTAATTAAATAAATCAAATATTTATTTAATTAATAAAATCTCAAAAATATCTTCTCGCTTTCTTTCCAAAATTTGAACTCATGTGTATCTAATTAATTTATTTAATTAGATAATTCATCAATTATCATTCTCATCTTTTTCAAGATTTATTTCCTTTAAAAGAGAATCAAAATCTTTCTATCTTTTCACATCTTATCTTATCTTATTTTAATTCCTTTAAAACAATAAATCAAAATCTTTCTATCTTTTGAAAATCTTATTTCATCTCATTGTATTTCCTCTTTTATCAAAAATCAAATCCTTATCAATCTTATCAAATCTTTATCTCTGTCCACATCAAAAATCTATAAATCTAACCTTTCACAAGCCATTTGGATCGAATCTTCATCTAGCATCTTCACTCTATCAAAATCATTTTTCTATCTTTCATCGATCTCCATCTATCACCTTCATCAGGTCGTTATGTTGCATAATTGAGCAACCAACATTCCTTCAACAATCAACCTTCAAAATCTTGCATTCTTATGCAGGGGGAGAAGAGCCATAGAGGTCAATCAAGTCTGAGCAACCAACATTCCTTCAACAATCAACCTTCAAAATTTTACATTCTTATGCAGGGGGAGAAGAGCCATAGAGGTCAATCAAGTCTAGTTTGAGAATTGGTTTGCATATCTTTTATTTATTTTCATTTTCATTCTAGTTTGTGCTTCATGGTGCTTGATAGGGTTTATTTATTTTGTTATTTTCAACATTAAAATTAAGCTTGAATTTTTCCCTATCTACAAGTACCCTTTACTTTTTCCATACCTTGGTAAGCAAGTTGAAGTGTATCCCATGCCTCCTTGGCTTGCTTTGCTACTACTACTCTTGGGAGTATGCTCTCATGCATTGTTTGGTGGATATAGAATAATGCTTTTCCATCCTTCTTCCTCTATTCTTTCAAGGCATATTTCTCAACTTGTGTGAGTGCATTGTATGATGCCTAGTCTGCTAGTTCCACATGACCATTCTCAACAATTTCCCAAACATCTTGAGACCAAAAAAGGGCTTTCATAGTTAAAGACCAATACTCATAATTCTTTCCTATAAAAATAAGGGTTTGCAAACTAGATAGAGATGCACCCGAAGTGGAGGTCATGGATTCAAACAAAATAGAAAAAACAAGAGTTCCTTTGGCTCTGATACTAGATGAGGGCCAAAGGCAGGGGAGAAGACATAAAACTAAAACAACTCAACTCATAAATTTTTAATCACTGAATAAAACGGAAATTTAGAACACATAAAATGAACCCATAAAGATTTGATATTATATTTCTTCATTCAAAATCTTTCAAATTCTACATACTATTGTTCAAACTTCCTCTACAGAGCATTCTTTAGAAAACTTTCTTTTCACTCCACCTATTTCTCTCTCGTGAAAAATAAAATTAAAAAATTCTTACATAAAAGTATCTTAGAGTGAAAACTTGACTCCCAAGTAAAAGAGAAATAAATGTTTTAAGTTACTTTCTCACTAACTTGACTTTCAAGTCAAGTAAAAACCTTTTTACCACACATTTTACAAAAAACACGTTAAAGTCTTTTAAATATAAAATCCCCAGATTTAAATATTGTCCTCTAAAAATAAAAAGCCCATGAAAATAAAATCATTAAAAATGTTGCCATTCAAAATGGAATTTCCATAGGACTATTGGAATACCACCCAACCGTATGGGAAAGATGGAAAGATTGTTGGAAAAAACCTGAACTGTGTTAGGAGCCATTAGGAGCTGAGAAGGCAGCATCGAGAGCCGTCAAGAGTGGGAAGGAGTTGTAATTATTTCCAACATGTGTAATCCTTTCAATAAGGAAAGAAGACCTTTATTCTCTATGCATGCTTTCCATAGAACAACAACTCGTTATGCATCATTACTGCATAATATTAATCCTATGTTAAAGTAGACTTTTAAAGCATATTGTAAGTGCAAGAATTTGGATGCTCTCTAAACACACTATATTCCTTAAGATCACATGAAGATATTTCTAGGTAGTCAAGACTGCAGATTCATCGGGCTGATATAAGTTGGTCAACCTTAATGTAATACTAATCATACTATGTAAAAACTATTAATGTTTTAGCAAACAAGTAATAACTTAACAATTTAATGCCTCAATCTAGATACAATTCAATTTATCTATATAGGAAAATGTTGAGAAGCAGCCAAAAAAATTTCCTTGGAATTGCTTGAACAATATTATAGTTTCTTTTAGTAAACGGTTGGTCTTCCATTTTGTGCTCAAGAACTAATGATGAGGTTGAATGGGTTGTACCAGTGTAAGGGTTGAATTTTGTTATTTCTGTGGGTTGTAAGAATGTGAATGCAGAAAGAGATCCTATGGTGGTTATTAATAGTCTAGATAAAGGGGAAACTCAAAGTTTGGAAGCTTTAGAGTTTCCTAGCAAAAGCTCTCAAGCTTTGTCAAAGTTCTGAAAATCTTTTTCACCCATTGCTATAGAGAATGTAATAAATTGGATTTTTTTTTTTGAACACAGGTATTGATAAATTTACCTTCTTGGCATAAGTTAGTGGTTAGAAGCATGGGGTCATTTAGCAATAAAATGCATTTTGGTTGTGACTTATCTATGAGACAAGTGGCCAAAGGTAGGGCTATCTTCCTATGCCTTCTTGTGGTCCAATTCAATAAAATTCAATCCTTATGTAGTACATTACTCATTTGTGAGTTTCTCATACCAAGGTCTTGCAACTGCTAGAGTTTTCAATGGATTTCCAAATAAGTTGATTCATAATGGATCATTATTCTTTTAAATTAAATCAAGTGGATTGTTAGAGAAGCAAAATTATGGACAAGTGGCCAAAGGCGGGGTTATCTCGCTATGCCTTCTTGTGGTCAAATTCAATAAAATTCAGCCCTTATGTAGTACAATACTCATCTGTGAATTTCTTAAACCAAGGTCTTGTCACTGCTAGATTTTTCAATGGCTTTCCAAATAAGTTGATTCATAATGGATCATTATTCTTTTTAAATTAAATAAAGCGAGTTGTTAGAGAATCAAAATTGGGAATGCCTCAGGCTGAGATTCAAGAGGTAACTTATTTTCCAAATTGTAAAGGTTATATATTTGGGTGATTGTAAGTTCCTTCTCTTCTACTCTGAATCTTCTTGAAATAGACATTGCTAAATTTTATGTAGTAAGTTGTCTACTAGGGTTGTTATATTTATGGTTACTATATATAGATTCATGCATACAAAAGCTTGAAACTATGAATCAAAGAGGTTTGGAATCAATAGGTTTTAGAGTGGAATAAAATCACTCTTGGTACAAGGTACACTCCTGTCAAATGAAAATAGGACGAACTGTTAAGGCTGCTACATCTTCTTGAATTTGGTTCATTTTTCTTGCCTATTCTCAAACTGGGTGTTTTAACTTTGATCTGTGGGATATGTTTAAAGAATGGTAAGAGAATTAAGCTACTATGTGCCTATGAATTTGTTAGGGACAACATTAAATATATAATGAGAATACTTGGAAACTTGCTTAATTCTGAGAATGCATGGGAATTATGAACCCTTGCTCAAGTTTGTAGACTAGTTGATTTGTCAAGAGTCATCATTTATCATTTTGATCAGCTTAAATTATGTAAAATTGTAACCAATCAACTATGAGGATATACTACATGAATGAATTTCTTTAACAATTTTGGCCACCATAGTAATTAGCTTCTCATGATTGACCTTGAGGATTATACAGTTAAAAGAAAATTATGTATTTTTAATCATTGAAATGCTCATAGTATAAGGTGGGATCCCATAAACTGAAACCCCTTTGATAATCAAAAAGGAGGAAAAAGCCAAACCTTGAAGATACCTTGAAATCTATATGGAATTTGAAGAAAATCCTATTCCAAAATAAGGTGTCCCTCATTGGTGTGCAATGCATGGGAGGCAGTGGGAAAACTACTGTAATTAGCTCTTTATGTTGATTCTAAAATTAAAGGTGACTAGGTTATGGAGTCTCTGCTTTGCTGATAGTTTTGTCCTCACAAAGGAGTTTATTCTTGGAAACCCACATAATACTCAAAATTTCAATGTGGGACATGGTGAAAGAATAGTAGAGGGGTGAGTGTGAGTTGCGAAGGGAGAGCCAAAGGAATTCAATGGACAAAAGAAATGTCTGGACTAACAAAAGGTGCTTCAAAATTGTGGTAAACATGATGACATGTTTCCATAGTAGGCAGAATGTTGACTGACCAAAAGCAAGGAAATTCTATGCTTCCAAATCCCTACTCTATGTTCTATGAATAAATTCCAGGTGAGATTTTGACCTTTTAATTTGGGTCAGATAAGGTTTTTTCAATTTTCTTTACGGTTGAATATTGTGGCTATCAACTTTCCATGGGAATGTTCTATTTGTATTAGAAGATGATTCTACATGGCAACATAAAATATTCCTCCAAAAAGGATAATTATCTTGGAAAAACCACTATCCAAAGTTTGTATGAATTATTGAAACTATAGATGTAAAAATAGTCAAGTATAATAGATATACATCACATCGAATCCATCTCTATTATAAATAAATGTGTTAAAAAGTAAAGTCCAAGCTTTCAAATCATATATAAGTGGGTATTTTCTAATCTAGAATGTTCAAAGTGAATAGAAAGGAACTATATGGACATTGAAAGTGAAAATCTCTAGATATGAAAGAGGCCATATCTATGTTCTTACACAAGAATTTCATGATAAATGAAATTTTCTTTTGGAATGACATGTATATGGCTATGCAAAAACTAGTGTGATTCCTTAAAGGAAAAATATCTCTAGAATCACTTAAGCATGTCTTTTGGCTCTATCCTTTTGCTCGTAACATCTGGTCTACCATCTTTTCTTCTCTACCCATGGTGTTTAGGCACAAACTATCTTGGAAAGTTGCTTTATATGCTTCTCTATTTCTCATAATTTTGTTAATGAAACTTGTGAAAAATTAGTATCAAGATTCAAGCACATATGTAAATCAAGATGTTTAGTAGTATTTTTTAATCTTATATATCTTTGTGAAGTTGTTATTCAACTACTTTACTCTAAACTCAATCTTATATCTTGCCAAAGGTTACACGCATTCAAGAGCAGCACAAACAAATAGAAACAAATCAAGATGGACTAAACAAAAAAAAAGAAGCTCTCACAACTGCTCTTCGCAAGCTATCTAATCTAGGAGCTACCTTAAATAATGAAGGTAGTCTTAACTAAACAAAATACTAGTACATTTGAAATAGTTAGCAAACACAGAATTAGATCACTGATAGAGTGAATATAGTTAGTACAAATTTGGGAGCAGCTCAAACAACTAGAAACAAATCAAGATGGACTGAACGACAAGATAGAAGCTCTCACAACTTCTCTTAGCAAGTTGTCTAATCTAGGAGTTACCTTAAATAACGAAGGCATGCTTCACTAAACAAACTACCAGTACATTTGAAATAGTTAGCAAACATTGAATCAGATCACTGATAGAGTGAATATAGATAAGAGAAAATAAATTATTGAGGAGTTTGAATGGTAGATGTTTAGCTTGGTTTTGTTGCTAACTCTACTGGATTGGATATACACTTTATGTATGATGTTAGTTTCATAGTTGTTGAATCACTCTTTGCTCTCAAGTTATTTTATGACAATTGGAACTCTTCTACAATATTTCTATACTGTGATTATTCGAAAAATTGTATTGGGCAGCTTAAAAAATTAGAAATAGTTTATCCAATGGCAAGCGTAAGCCCAATATGATTAAACAAAAAAAATTCAAACAACCCCACTTCATTTATAATCAAATTTACCATGGTACATGCATTTCACCATTGGTGTTCAAACTAAAGGTGGGACTAGATAGCCATACATCAAAGGTTATCATTGAACATACAAAACAGGATAAAACTAGTGGATTTTGTATGTTTGAATAGTCATATATTAATGAAAGTATGCAATTTGAAAGTGGGGAAATCTAAGAGATCCCACTAATAGAGTATAGTTATGAGATGCATTGGCTGCACCATTCTTTACTAGTGGAGATAGATTAATTATATATTATCTATCATCCTTAAACTAGCATGGATAGGTACTATTGCTAGTATAGAAAAGAAAGCACAATTGATAGTTGAAAAATTGATTAAATGTGTCTAAATTATTAGTATGAGGTATGTTCTCTGTATCATTGTTTAGGAACAAGAGTATTATTTCTAGGAAAAGTATAATATATTTGAGAAGGAATAAAACTATGTGGACTCTTTCTACGAGAAGAAATGAAGTATACAATGGGCCACATTCATGTTATTCATAGTACAACAAGGAATTAATTGCAGAAATAATAGTAATGGGCAATTTGAGCTATGTGTAGGCAATACAAATTGTAAAATAGTACATGCAAGGTAAAGAATAGAAATGGAGCAGAGGATGAGACATACCAAAGTAAAAATAGGGTAAAACATGAAGGGTATCAATAGGGTAAAAATAGTGCACAACGAGTGCAATACCAAACATAATGTCTAGAATGAAGCTCCAAGAATGTGATACCTACAAAAAGTAATACACCTCAAAAGATAGTGCATTGGATACATCACTTAGTTGTGTCCATATTGTTGGTTTGGGAAACAATAATGCTTGTGTACAGTATTACCTATATAAAATAGAAGAAACGAGACATGTAGTTTTCTCGCCATGAAATGTGGCAAATAAATTTCATCGTAAATATTGCAAAACCCTCATGATAATTGATTTTTTTTAATTTAAAACTATTTTATTGCATTAAATCACAATATTCTTCTACGGCACTATAGGTCTCTCTACTAGAACCATCACCATCAGAAGATAATTAAAATATTCAGAAAGCATATATAGTATAATCAAAAGGGAAAAGTTATGGCCGAAAAAATGATAGCATTTCTAGGCTTTTCCCTATAAGCAAAAAAGAAGAATAAATAACCACCATATTTTTTGCAATACCTGTCGCCAATAAAACACTAAAAGTTGTTTGAACACAAATGATACCGAAGGAAAATAAAATCCTATTGTACACAAGGGCAATCCACTCTTACTAAGGCTTAACACAAGGGAAACCCACTCTTACTAAGGCTTAAATTTAACCGTCTATCAATCCCTCGCATAAGTTTGGTGGAAACCATTGACAAAAATGAAAAAACAAAAATTATAGATTATAAATTATAAAATCTTTCGTCAAAAACAATTCACACCTTGAAAATTGAGGGGAGCATTAAATATAGAAGCCTGTGGTTCTTCCTAGATATGATTCCAGGTGATATTTTGACCTTGTAATTTGGGTTAGATAAGGTGTTCTAAATTTTCTTTATGGTTCAATACTGTGGTTGTCAGGTTTCCATGGGAAAGTTCTATTTGTATTAGAAGATTATTCTACATGGCAACGTAAAATCTTCCTCCAAAAAGGATAATTATCTTAGAAAAAACAATATCTGAAGTTTGTATGCATTGTTAAAACTACTGATGGAAAAACAGTCAAGTAGAATAGATATACATCACATCGAATCCCTCTCTGTTATAAATAAATGTGTTAAAAAGTAGAGTCCAAGCTTTCAAAGCATATATAATTGGGCATTTTCTAATTTGGAATGTTCAAAGTGAATAGAAAGGAACTATATGGACATTGAAAGTGAAAATCTCTAGATATGCAAGAGGCCATATCGATGTTCTTACACAAGAAGTTCATGATAAATGAAATTTTCTTTTGGAATAATATGTATATGGCTATTCCAAAACTTGTGTGATTCCTCAATGGAAAAATATCTCTGGAATCACTTAAGCATGTCTTTTGGCTCTATCCTTTTGCTCGAAACATTTGGTCTACCATCTTTTCTTCTCTACCCATGGTGTTTAGGCACAAACTATCTTGGAAAGCTGCTTTAATATGATTCTCTATTTCTCATAATTTTGTTAATGAAACTTGTGGATAAATTATTATCAAGATTCAAGCACATATGTAAATCAAGATGTTTAGCAGTATTTTTCAATCTTGTATATCTTCGTGAAGTTGGTATTCAACTACTTTACTCTAAACTCAATCTCAGATCTTGCCAAAGGTTACAAACATTCAGAAGCAGCTCAAACAACTAGAAACAAATCAAGATGGACTAAACAAAAAGATAGAAGCTCTCACAACTGCTTTTAGCAAGCTGTCTAATCTAGGAGCTACTTTAAATAACGAAGGTAGGCTTAACTAAAAAAAATACCACTACATTTCAAATAGTTAGCAAACACTGAATCGCATCACTGATAGAGTGAATATAGATACCGCACATTCAGGAGCAACTCAAACAATTAGAAAAAAATCAAGATGGACTGAACAAAAAGATAGAATCTCTCACAACTGCTCTTAGCAAGTTGTCTAATCTAGGAGCTACCTTAAATAACGAGGGCAGTCTTAACTAAACAAACTACTAGTACATTTAAAATAGTTGAAAAACACTGAATCAGATCATTGATGGAGTGAATATAGATAAGAGAAAATAAATTATTGAGGAGTTTGAATGGTAGATGTTTAGCTTGGTTTTGTTGCTAATTCTATTGGATTGGATGTACAATTTATGCACGATGTTAGTTTCATAGTTGTTGAATCACTCTTTTCTCTCAAGCTATTTATTGACAATTGGAACTCTTCTACAATATTTCTATATCCTGATTATTCAAAAAATAGTATTTGACAGCTTAAAAAACTAGAAATAGTTTATCCAATGGCAAGCGTACTCCCAATATGACTAAACAAAAAAAATTCAAACAACCCCACTTCATTTATATTCAAATTTACCATGGTACACACATTTGACCGTCGGTGTTCAAACTAAGGGTGGGACTAGATAGCCATAATCAAAGGTTATCATTGAGCATACATTTAAACAGGATAAAACTAGTGGATTTTATAGGTTTGAACAGTCATATATTAATGAAAGTATGCAATTTAAAAGTGGGGAAATCTAAGAGGTCCCACTAATAGATTATAGTGATGAGATGCATTGGCTGCACCATTCTTTACTAGTGGAGATAGATTAATTATATATTAGCTATCATCCTTAAAGTGGCATCGACAGGTACTATTGCTAGTATAGCAAGGAAAGCACAAAAGATAGTTGAAAACTTGAATAAATGTGTCTAAATTATTAGTATGGGGTATGTTCTCCATATTGTTCAGGAACAAGGGTATTATTTCATGGAAAACTATAATGGATTTGAGCAGGAATAAAACTATGTGGACTCTTGCTACGAGAAGGAACAAAATTTATAATGGGCCACATTCATATAAAATCTTTCGTCAAAAACAATTCACACCTTGAAAATTGAGGGGAACATTAAATACAGAAGACTTTGGTTCTTAACAGATATGTTGAATGGCTCCTTTGTACAACCAAGTGGCAGAAATTCAGGAAAACTTCTCAAAATTAGAGGAAGATCTGCATGAGCCTAACGAACTCAACCAATCTTGCTACAACAACTACAAATAAACGGGCAGAGTTTGTAGAAATACTAAATCTTGACCGTGACGAAGCAGCTCCTAGGCGGTGATCAAGCAGCTCCGTAGCAGGATCAGGGAGCATGAGGTGGGTTTAAAAATAGGTACCAGCAGCTGTAAAAACTCAGGCTAAAAAACATTGTTTTAACCCATCGGCGGTCACATTTTCCGACAGATTTTCCAGGCGTCATGCGTGAGACAACTTCCCAGCCGGAAGTTGGCGCAAAATATAGCCTATCGGCTAAATTATTTATCATTTTTTAAAATGAATGAATGCCAAATGTGCAAGTTGGTCAAATTTTTCCTATGAATGTCAAAGGTGCAAGTTGGTCAAATTTGTCTTATTATATACTAGCTATTGCATTTTAGGTGGGCAATGATGTACGCGGAATAATTGTGTGGATATATTTGTTTTTTTAGACATATTGGTTCAAATACAAAAGCATGTATATAACTTATAAAAGCAAGAAATGAAAAAAATTCAATGGAAATAGTACACAAAAGAAATGGAACTTGAGATAATGGAATGGTTAATTGCAATTATAAGAATGTATGCAATTTAATACAAAGGTAAAGATATATTTTATATTTTGTGCAATTTTGTCACACGGTTCAATTAGTAAAAATAGATCTATTTAGTATTTGGAAAACAACTAATATAAAACTATTTAATTAACCTAGTAAAGCAACACATGAAATAAATAAAATGAAAATGAATATTTTCCTTACACCAATATGTGTTTTAATATTGGTTGAAATCAAACAACATGTATATAACTTATAACAAGAACACATGGAAAAACTAAAATGGAAATAGTATGCATTTGAAAGGGAACTTCACTTGATATGATATAAAAATGTAAAAATAAGATATTATATACAATTTTGAAAGTCCATTGTTTTCATGGAATGTTTAATTACAATTATAAGAATGTATGCAATTGATTAGAATGGTATAGATATATTTTATATTTTGTTGCATTTTGTCACACAACTTTGAAATCCAATGAATCTGTAATAAAGAGTAGATCTTTTTAGTATTTGAATAACAACTAATATAAGAGAGAATGTTGATTGGTGAACATTCAATACAAATTATTAGTTACCTTTGGTAGAGTTGCTTGTAGGTTTTAGACAATGAGAACATAGTGTAAGTGATCCATGACTGGTGCCTACACAAGAGTAAAAAGAGAGAGATATAATTTACAACAAATAAAGTATGTAACTATTGGTAATGAAGTCAATAAGAAAGCTACATACCTTTAGTAGTTGAACTGTACTTTAAGTGTTTGAGTAGTAAGTATTCGACATTGCTTTCAAACGAGTCTATTCATTTTTTCGACGAGTGACATATGTGCTTTGTTAAAGAGTATGTGTTTGTGTGTGGATGTGTTAGTTGCATGGGGCTAGATTAGACAATTAATATTAAGTGCTAAATAATGGAATGAAATAAACTTAGAACTTAATTTTTTTCCTTAAAGAAATTAAGTATTATCTAAATATGAAATATTTGCATACAAATTTTAAAAATAAAGCAATGCAAATGAAAAGACAATGTTACTATCAAATTTACAAAAACACTACAAATGGACATAGAATGTTCCTATCCAATTTTCAAATGAATATTTATTTGACTTTTATGTGATAAGTGAGATTTTGGAGAAACGACAACTAGTTTAATGATAGTAGAAACTGGTTTCCTGATTACTCAATAGTGATTTGCAGGCCTGCGAGACTTGTTTAGAATCAAATTCATACTATATGTGGCCTATCGACTAATAAATTTCTAATTTT
>VDFB02193867.1:103355116-103384182 GCA_007258455.2 Sequoia sempervirens
TAGAGCTTTTTGCAATACTTATTACAGGCATAGAGTTCAGTGTTAAATGGTTGTATTGTTCATGTCATGGCTTCAACATTCTTCATGTCAAATTGCATTATGTGACAAAGTTAACATGTAAAAAACAAAGTGTCCATTATGAACACTTATTGCATTCCATGGGACCACATTTCTTTGAGGAGTTTTTTCAAACAATCCGCTTCTCTTGTGTATGCTTCCATTTTTTGCATATGTTCCTATGAGGACATTAACTATAACAGTTCACAAAATTCCTTTATCCTTTATGCTTTCATGATAGCAAAAAAGCTCAAAGCAATTACAGACTTTAGGATTAGAGAACACAGGCTTATAGAACAGGAAAACAACACACAAAAAGTAATAGAGATGCATAGCAAGTGCCTTATCTCTATATTAAATGACCAAAGTACCTTGTCCACATGTGGCCATCAAGCCATTCCAACGCATTCACCTCTAGCCAAATGCCATTTAATGCATTTAATTTCTATTCATGCATTGCAGTCGCATTTTCCTGATATTTTAATGCATTAAATCTGCATTCATGGATTATGTACCTCTGGCCACCAACTTCTAAACTATACCTTTGCTTAAATTTATTTACTCAATTTATGCGTTCGCATTTACCTGAATTTTTAAAACAATAATGATTTATAAAGCCACTCAGACGAATAGAAAAATAGATAAATGCTAATGTTCCAATATTAAAATTAGCTCTCCAAATTCAAACTATACAAAAAAAAAGTAATATGTTATATGTTGATAAGTGATTGGCCGATGCTTCTGGTTAAAAAGCATTCCACTCAAATGCATACACAAATTAAAAATGGGTTCACAGGAAAGAGCTTTTGATTCTGAGTCCATATGCATGCTTTGATTAGAACTAGTGGCTGAAGGTACATAATTCATTGATACAAACTCAATGCATTGAATGGCATCTGACTAAAGGGGACGCTATTTGGATTGCTAATTAGTCTTTGAATATTTAACAAGGTTCAAGGAGAAAACTCTCATTATTGCACATGTTGACATAGTTTTGATTCCAAAGCTCTCTTTATGGGACCGCTTTGCAGTAATTCAAAATATATAAACTTTACAGGGCTCACATGCATGAAGTAAAATGGACAAGAGGGTTTCTACATAATTCCTATCAAATACAGATGAAACCTGGTCATTTGAACAAGAAATTCGAATAGATAATACTAAAAGTAGTTTAAAATATCAATTTATAATCAAACTATAAGAATTCCTTAAAGCACTTTGAAACCCTACTTGCATTTCGCAATTCTGAAAAAAAAGAAAAATATTCTAAAAACTCACCCTGTACTCTTTTCTTGAAAATTTTGTTACAATTGCACAATTTAGGCTTACATTATTCCAAATTTCTCATTACAACACAGGTTACTAACACATTGGTTCTAAATCTCTCTCTATGGCACAGCTCTATAGCAACTGAAGATTTATAGTCTTTACAGGGCTCCGATGCACTCAAAAAAATAGACAAAAGAGTTTTTACATAGTCCCTTTTGAACAACATTTCATGCATCCACATTTATTCCATGAGTTTTGTCAAACACTTCACTTTCCTTTTGTATGCTTCCATTTTTTGCATATGTGCCTATGAGGACAATAGCTATGGCATTTGACAAAATTCTTCTATTTAGATGCATCTATGCATCTTGCCCAGAGATAAACATATACATGCATCCATGTGTACTGCAATACATGCATCTATGTATACACATATACATGCATCCATCTGTACTACAATACATGTATCTATGTATACATGCAACCATGGATGTGTGCATCTATGCAACTTCAAATGCAATCCATGAATATTTCCATACATGCATATTTAAGCATTTATGTATCCAACTATGCATCCATCTATCTATCCATGCAACTATGTTTCTATGTATTCTTTTACCTATAGATGCATCCATGCATATATGTATCTGTGCTTCTATGTACATATGTATACAGGCATCTATCCATATATGTCTCGATGTATCTATGGGTACATCTATTCATAGATACATGTATCTACGCATCTATGGATACCATGATAGATGCCCACATCCATGTATCTATGGATACATGTATCAAGTAGCTCGTGAATGTGAAATGCGCCCAAGGATAATTATACTTATTTCTCTCTTTTAATTGTTCTATATTCAAAGAATAATTAGAAATCCAAACAGCCTCCTCTTTAGTTAGATGACATTCAGTAATTTTGTATCAATGAAATATGTACCTTCAGCTATGTTCCCAAAGAATAAGTCCACAGTGTGTTGCTTTCACCTTTTCCGTTGTCATCAAAGCATAAAGGGATAAGAAGGATTTTAATTTAAAGAAGTCATGAATTATTGTCCCCATGAGCATAAATGCAAACAATGAGGAGTGTATACAGAGAAATAGGATGACTTTGTTTGAAAAGAGCTCATCAGAAAACTATTGCCGTTATTTGTACATGTGGTCATTTTGTGGGAAAAATGAAACTAATGCTGCTTGATGCCAAATAGTTATAACCTGAAAAGAATCGGACTGGAACAAGGCAACATCCAAAATTATTCTAGCACAGAAGTACCTAATGCACTAGAGAATTTACCATAGCACAATACAAATTTTCAGTTGCACACAGATAAACAAAACAATGCAGTCAAAACCTATTTTCTGCCACCAAGCATTTAACTTCTCTCAGACATCATGGTAACTATCATTATTTCTTTCTTTAAATTGTATGTATTTAAAAGTTAATTAACAACCACCCTAGTGATTATAGCCATTTTCACAAGGTAGTAAACCTTATGGAAACTTGTTAACAATGACATAGTTAACATGCCAGTTTCAAGGTGTTCAGTCTAAATACTCATTGATTACAATATGCTAAGCATATTTCAATTTTATATGGTTCCATATATGCATATATAAATATCTCTTTTTATTCAGTTCATTATGTATCTGTGTTTCCATAGATGCAATTTATGCATACATACATGGTAACATAGATACATGCATACATATATACATAATTACATGCACACATATATACATGCATTCCTGTATGCATGGATGCATAGAAAGACAATGTTTCATGGGATTGTTAAACAGTTCTCTTATTTTCCATCTATACATGTGTGCATGTACAACATGTGCATATGTATTTGTGCACTAGCCACATTACCCACAGTATTTTGACTGCCATAGCAGGATAAAATGCCATTTGATTGCATTTGCTTCAATTATTACGACCTCTACGTATTATTGCATTTTTCTGATATTTCAATGCATTTTAATTTTACACTCATGGATTCGTACCCTCTACCTTACTTTTATAAACTATACCTTTTACTTATATTTATTTAATCAATCCATCGTCGCATTTCAGTTTCCTATATTAATAATGATAAAGCTATTGATAAATGTAATGAGATAAATCCCTAATTTTCCAATATAAAAAAAAATCAAAGTTATATGTTATTACAAATCCCATTCATATTATCCATACAAGATATGTACATATATACATTCATCACTCCATGTTTATATGAATACATCTTTCCATGCTTTCAACATATGCATTTGTAGCCTATATGTCTGAATATACATGGATCCATCAATACATATTCATTTCTCCATCTCTCCATTATTTATTCTATTTTCTGGCCATACATGTTTCGATGCATCCTTCATATATCTACGTGAATAGCTCTCGTTTTCGTCCATTTATTGTTTTCAAAGGCAATGATGTTTGCATTTCCCGGTTCATGGCCTGCATATTAATTGTTCGTTTTGTGTTTTCTATCTAGGATTTTTAAATAATGCTGATCCGTCTTGATGTATTTGTTTTGAATTTCTCTGGACGATCCTAATCGTTCCAATGGATTGCATATAGGATGTTGAAACGCTTTCAAAGACAAAGAATGTACATATATTACACGTATTTTAGATCTACTGGCTTGGGTGACTTCTAAGACCAGTTGTGTCATTTTTTCTGGATTATATTGTTCTTCTTGGGACTTTGGGGCTTGTATCTTGAAGTGATTTACTATTATCAAGTGTCGTGAGTATTTTTCTTCGTATTACTGTTGTACGTTTGATTCCATTTATTTGCTATTACAGAATAGTATTGGCACTATGAAGACAAGAAAAAATCATATATGTTATTTTAGAGTTCATTTTAGGAAATATATATCTCTCTAATTTGTTAAATATTTTATCGCTTTTCAAATATTTTTCAAGGTCATATTCAAGTTATTGCAATATAAATTCTAAGGTAATTTCCTTAAATATCATTATATTTTTATATCTATTCTTCTCTTGTCACATTTCGAGGAACCTCAAGGATCTCGGCACCTTGTTCAGTACGAAGGAGAGTGAGAAATGTGACATGAGTCTTTTTCCTGTGTTTGTATTGAGACTCTCAGCCCTATGATTATTTTAAAAAGCATAACCAATAACAAACTAGACATTCTTCCACCCTTTGTTGGAAGAAATGATCACTTCATACCCTATTCATTCCATTCATTTCCATTTCTACCCTTCCACGTCCTTCCTTCTCAAATCAAATACATTTCAAAATCCATTTATATGCTTGCTTTACATCACACCAATCTGTTCCATTCCCTTTTTTATTCAAGCCAGCTCCTTCATTCAAATTTTTATTTCTAACATTTAATTTTTAGCATATAACTCAAAAATGATAAATTCCTACCATTTACATTCCATTTACATTCCATTCATTCTCACTTCAAAGGTTGCATATCCTTGTCTCCCATATCAAATACTTTTCATAATGCATTCATATACCTTACTTGCATCTCATCATTCTCTCAATTCCCTCTCTTTGTTGCACTTACATAGCTCATTCTTCTTTATTACCCTTATATACCTTTATCTGTCTATAGCTCAAATATACCTTCATCCATCACAACAAAATTCACACCATACCAGATAGAGGAAAAAATGAAGAAAATATCAAGGTTATGCAATTAAACACTGAGGGCTTTCAAAATAACTATCATAACATCTAGTTGTATTCAAGAGTTCTTTTCAAAATGTTTTTTCTAAATCCTGTTTATTACAGATACCTAAGAGCACGTATCACAATTTCTTAGAGACTAAAATGTATCATCAGATTTAACAAATATTTCCATGTATACATGCATAGATACCTAAGAGCACGTATCACAGTTTCTTGGAGACTAAAATGTATCATCATATTTAACAAATATTTTTTGTTCAAAAAACAATAATGTTTTATTCGCTTGTTTTGATCAAAAATGTTTTTTGTATATCTTTCAAATGCAAATTGTTTCTGACATTTCTAATTTTATGCACGCAGGAATATGTAGATTCTTGTTTACATACCAAATTACATGGGCTCATGTACACGTGGCTCCATGCATAGATGTTTACATTCATCTGTATATTTATGCATTCCTTCAATATATGCATTGCTAATAAATAATTAATCTTTCCTGTTTTCTTTTATTTAATACTACAAATGCAAATTGTTTCTGACATTTCTAACTTTATGCATACAGGCACATAAATAGATTCTTGTTTACATACCAAATTACGTGGACTCATGTACACATCCATGCATGTATACATGTTTACATGGATCCATATTTTTATCCTTCCCTTTCATAAATGCATTGCTAATAAGTACTTTCTTTCTTCTAATTTCTTTCATTTACTACTACAAATGCAAGTTCAGTGTCATCATGCTTTCAGGCTCATTCAAATGCTGAGGATGCTTCCTACTCTTGTCTGCTTTATGTGCACATCGATACGTGTATAAATGTATACAAGTATACATACATGCCTTAAGCATTGTTACAAATGTTTCTCTCATTAAATTTCAATGCAAAGTGCTATATACATATGAATTATTTAAGTGTGGCTACATTTTATCTTACGTAATAAGGTTCTTTATATCTTTGCAAATGATTTTTTGTTTAATATATATACACAAAAATAAACAAGATTAAAATCTTCTTAATAATAAAATCTATAGCTTTCTAGTGATTCACCTAAGCATTTATTGTAATATAATTACATAAGATTAAAATCTTCTTTCTAATACAATCAATAGCTTTATATAGAACTAAGTTTCATATTACATTAAAAAAAAAGATTAATTCATCTTAGTAAAGTTTACAAATACACCTTACACTATACACAAAAATATGTTTTCATATTACATAAGCAAGATTAAAATACACATACACTAGCACACTAAACATAAATTTATTTACAAGTAGACATACAAGCAAAACAAAGATGTTTCGTAAACTTTGTTTGCACATGCATATAGATGTGTCTATATGCAATAATGTGGAGTCGTGTACAAAATGCAATATTTTTAAGTGTCTGCTCACAAGTTTTTCTAAATTCTTGCAAATAATATTTGATGCTTATGAAATATTCCCACATCAAAACTTTGTTGGAATTGAAATGACTAATGAATTTATGGGCCAAAAGGTTTATTAAAAAACAAATTTACAAATTATGCATTGTTCATAGGTAATTTATTTCTCCTATTTTCTTTCAATTAATACTGCAAATGCAAGTTGAGTCTCCTCATGCTTTCACACTTGTTTAGATGCCGAGCATACTTCACTCTTCTATGCATTTCCTATCCGTGGATACATGTGTACATGTTTGCATGTATACACAAATAACACAAGCATTTTTGCAAACATTTAAGATTCCTTGCATTTAATAATTACCTTTAAATCTGTAAAATAGAGTATTAAATTATATGTGATGAAGGAAAGTAATCCTTGTGTACATTCTTGCAACCAAATTTGTAAATCTAATAACAAACATTAATCCAAAAACAAAATGACTAAAGAAACAAGAATACATTTTTGCTTCTTCAATAACATCATAAAGGATGTCTCTTGTTCCAAATGTTTACAGACTCTTGCAAATTCAAGTATTCATTGGTATGCCTATAAAAAAAGTCCACGTATACATGGTACCCAGTGAACTGTTCAAATCTCTTTATGGACCACGTTCCCCACGCACGCTGAACATTCCACGCATTAATACCTCATTGCAAATTATTTCAAATACATTTATATTCCTCTCTCCTCTCTAATTACTTTTTCTCACTAATAACTAGATGCTTTTTAGCTCTTGAGAAAGGATTTCGGCAACTTGCGTCCTTGATTTTTCTAGACATGGTTCGAATGAAAGAGATATGTGATTTTATAAAGAAACAAAAGGAGTAGAAAAGATTAGATGAATGTTACCCTGGAAATGAAATGGACAGAATATTAGAGATGGTTAAATTTACCCAGTTATAAGAATGTAATGAGATTTAAATACAAAGGTAAGATATATTTTGTAATTTTGTGTAATTTTATCACGGTTCAATTAGTAAAAATAGACCTATTTAGTATTTGGAAAACAACTAATATAAAACTATTTATTTAACCTAGTAAAGCAACACATGAAATAAATAGAATGAAAATGAATATTTTCCTTACACCAATATGTGTTTTAATATTGGTTGAAATCAAACATGTATATAACTTATAATAAGAACACATGGAAAAACTAAAATGGAAGTAGTATGCATATGGAAGCGAACTTCACTTGATATGATATAAAAATGTAAAAATAAGATATTATATACAATTTTGAAAGTCCATTGTTTTCATGGGATGTTTAATTACAATTATAAGAATGTATGCAATTGATTAGAATGGTATAGATATATTTTATATTTTGTTGCATTTTGTTACACAACAACTTTGAACTCCATTAAATAATGGAAATGAAAGTTAAATCCTAGAACTGATTTTTTTTCCTTAAAGAAATGGCATTATTCATTCATATTATATTTGCAATTAAAATAAAGTAACGCAACAGCGACAACGTTACCACCAAATCTCTACAAAACACGGCCAAAACGACATGTGAATTCTTCGCATCCAACTTCTTTCAAATGAATTATCATCCCGTATGATAAGAGATATTGGAGAAATTACAACCAGTTTTAATGGCAACACAACCATAGTTGGAACCCGGCTCCCAATTGATCAATAGTGATTTGCGGTGCTGCCGATTTATTTAGGAATCAAATCCACACTTATAAGCGGTATATCGACTAATAAATTTCTTATAATGTCGGTAATGTCACGAATATTAGAGGGTGTATTGAATTGTCTGTAAAAGAATGGAGATGGGGATTTTTTTTTTTGATGATCCACAAACAATTTTTAGCTACCCAATATAGGGGTATGAGCCTTAATTTCACCTGTGGCATGATCCTGACCTCATCCCATATGATGTCAGGGCCTTGCACTTAGCAAGACTTGATCTCTGGTGGGCTCATTAAGAACCATTCAACCTCACCAATAGATCAAAGACCCATTGAAAATGGAAACAATTTTGAAGGAGGCTCCAGACACTATTCCTCCTTCTGAAGATCCATGTTGAGTGAAGCATATGAAGAGGAAAACTATACAAGATATACTAAGAAGTTAAAGATTTTGAACCCAAATATTTGATGGCAAACAACAATATGTGTTTCACCTATTGCCTCTACAAGAATTGTTGAAAAGAAAAACATCTAAGTCATTGTTGATGGCTACCAACCCTTCTATTCTTCTATGCGGGCTTAGGAGGATGGCTCCATATAAATATCCAACCCTCTGTCTGACGAGTAAGGTGAGTTGCTTTGCAAGAGGGAATTAATTGTTATTAGTCTCCAAATTGAAAATCGCTTCATTGCTTCGCTATTTTTTTCTCTCTTTATCATCAATCCAAGATTTCCTAGATCAGTTTGTGTGGCTTCCCTAGAAACATGAGCACTTATATTGGTGAGGAAATACCCCAACTTGCACGATGGCTAGATTTGTGAGGAAATACCCCAACCTACCACCTGGCCTGTTGTCTTTGCCCTTATTTTGAAACTGGCTGCAAGTTGGCAACGATCTACATCACATAAATCTTGTCAAGATGGCCAAAAGGTATGAAGACATTTTCATGTTGAGATTGGAGTGGAAAAATTTGGTGGTGGTGTCATGTCCTAAGCTTGTAAAATAAGTTATTCATACATAGGGCATCAAATTCAGCTATAGAAAGAACAAAATGGTGTTTGATATATTCACAGGAAAGGAAAGACATGGTGCTCACTATCTATGGTTAGCACAGGTGAAAGATTAGAAGGATTGTGACTCTTTCCTTTTTACTCAGATAGTTATCGAACACTATAGAGTAAGGCGGAAGGACGAAACACTATCATGGTGTTGACTATCTTAAAGAGATTCAGAGAGTCATTGAAGACATCTGCGCCAATAAAGTCATCTTAGAGAGTAATAACGACCACAACTCATGCCTTATTATGTTCTGTATAGGATGATCACAGGTTCAAATCTTAGGAGGACCCGTTGTTCCTTCAGACCACTACTTTTAATGCGAAGAGAAGCCGGTTGGAACAGTGTTTTGAGTACAACTATGGGGACTTCATTCCCATATTAAGGCCATTCTCGAGAGGATATTTGAACAAATGCAGGGACCTTCAGTGAAGAATCCCACCCTTTTCACATCAAAGCATCTATCAAGGTCTTCAAACCTTACTTTTACTTCAAAAATACCTCTTGTTCTCACATTTGGAAACAAATTGTCACCGAGATGAAAGGTGTAAAAAGAGAAGACATCTCTTGTTTCAGTCCCATTTCGAGTATGAAAATTTCAACAATAAAACACAATAAAAATAAAAATGATTCAACTGTGTATAGATTCCAAAACATTAAACTCACTGAAACCATGGCAAGTGACTTACTAAAGATTTTGCACAAGTTGTGTCATGCTGTCAACGATTCCAATGTGAAAAAATGGTTATATCCTCATGGCTTTCACATTTTGAGTCTGAAACGATTTCCATATTCATTTTTTCTATTCCTGCATGATTACATATTGAAGATGGTGATGTTTAAAGTTGGTCACAAATAACTATATGCTTATAAGGAATAGAGGAGACCGTAAACAATGGTAAATGCATTCGCCAGCCACACTAAGATGCATTAACAACAAAAGAAAAAATACCCAACTATTAGATTTTGGTGATCAAATTAATGACAGATTCAATTAATAAATGAATGGAGAGGACAACTAATAGGACATTTTTTATCGAGTCATTGGCTGATATTTTCTAGATATATACAGCTTAAGTTTCGGTGTTGGTGGCAATGTAAATGAATACTATTGACCAGACTGTAATCACCTGAAAAAATGAGTGGAAAATGAACGGTTGCAAACGTTTCAATCATCTCCAAACTTATTTACACCATTGATTGAACATTTTAGCTTTGTCTTGTTCATAGTGGATACGTCATGTAAAATATATTTTACTTTCACCTAGGATTTTATAAAAAAGCATATGGCTGGGACTAAAACAGTAGGCTTGTTCTATTACAAAGCATAACCTACTATTTTAGGGGCAGCTTGTCTTGTTTACCGAAACCCTCGTTAGGTTATAACTATAAATTAAAAGAGAAACCCTCACCGTGATTTAAAATTTAACTTCTAAACAAGATCTATTTAAAGTATAAATTAAAGAAATCTTAAAATATCTGTAACCCTATACCAAAATTGTTAAATGTCTTTGCTCTGATTTTTGTCTCCTAAGTGTGTATTTCAAAACCCTTCTTTGTCTCCGAAGTGGCGGTTAATTGCAGGTTTTTCAAATGCAATGCTACTATGAATAAAAACCCTTGTAACATCATAACATCGGGAACTCCTTTTGTGACTTTGCAAGGCATGTTGAATTTCAAGCAACAAATTTTATTGACTGTTGTTTTTAGTATATATTTAAGCTCATTGACAATAGAAGAGCAATCTTATATAGTTTTGAAAAAAAAAGTATGCTTCCATGCATTCTTAAATTATGCTTTTGATAATGTTCATCCAAGTTCAGTGCCGTTTCTGTTGTGTAGCTTCTTCCCAAGCTTGAAGTACGTGATCAACTATCTCTTGGATCCCAAGTCCGTGCTTTACCTATAAACATTTCCAAACAAAATAAAGTTGGTTAGCATGATAGTTAAAGAAAACATAGATCTTAAATTTGATATTCATTGTTTATATCACAATTTGATATTGATTTTTTACTTATGATAAGCCCAGTCCCTTGAGATAAAATCATAAAAACAATCCCAGAGGTCTCTTTTCACTTGAAGAACTGAATAGCTGTTAACATCTGGTCAAATCAATAATAACGAATGTTGTTTGAAGTGCCCCTCGATCCCTTAAGTAAAAGAGGCTTTTATACCAATCCTATATACCCTCTTACCGTAAGTTGTGATGATTAGTAAAATTTCAAGCAAGGGAACCATATTAGCAGCCATCAGCCCATATTTGAATTTTAATATGCAAAACAGTTGATACTGTAAGTTCAAATACACTCTCAAACTTCTCAGTTGCAACCTGCTCTTCAACCATACAAGAAGTTGTCTTTCATTGCAAAATAGAAAAGCCCTTATGCAATCAAAGGTGATGCCGGGGTCTGTCTGAATACCCTTGCTTCTCTGAAGATCAGTGGTTAGCAAGCTTGTTGATTCTAGCATCCTCAACATCTTCAGGCCTTGAAAAATTTTAATAGATAACAAAGGCACCTAAGTCTTATTAATAAATACAATTGTTCATGACCTAAGCAAGTGAGCATGGTTTTGTTTAAATAATTGTCTATACCGGAATCCGGATGGTAAAAATAACCACTTGGCTGCCAAGCGCACACTTTATCACTGTTTTTACTGATCTATTCAAATCTCCTGATATGCCATGGTCTGTCATTTGCTTTTTATACGATTCTTTGAATACAGCTTACAGGTATTCACATTTTTTGTATGATGAACAAATGCAGGATATATTTTAGCATATTGCAATGAACAAAATAGACGTTAAGAATTAATTGTATTCTTTGGTGTTTAGTACCGGCTCTAATACCGGACTTACAAGACTAGAATTTTCTGATAGTATCAAAAGTAGTGTTTCTCCAAACTTGAGGGCTGGGAGGACACATATATGAGGAGACAGGTTTGGAGGAAGGCAAAATAACTTTTCCACATTTTGGGGATGGCAGGGGAACAGCTGGGGGATCGCTATGCAAAACAGTTCATACTGTAAGTTAAATACTCTCAAACTTCTCAGTTGTAACCAGCTCTTCAACCATACAAGAAGTTGTCTTTCAATGCTAAATAGAAAAGCCACTAAGTAATCAAAGGTGATTCCAGAGTCTGTTTCCATTCTCTTGCTTCTCTGAAGATTAGAGGTTAGCAAGCATCTTAATTCTAGCATCCTCAACATCTTCCAGCCTTGAAAATATTTAATAGATCACACAGGCACCTTAGTCTTATTAATAAATACAAATTTTCATGACCTAAGAAAATGAGCATGGTTTTGATTTAATAATGGTCTATACTGGATGGTAAAAATAACCACTTGGCTGCCAAGTGCACACTTTATCACGTTTTCGTTGATCTACTCTAGTCTCCTGATATGCCATGGTATGTCATTTGCTTTTTATACAATTCTTTGATTACAGCCTACAGGTATTCATATTTTTTGTATGATGAACCAATGCAGAATATATTTTAGCATATTGCAATGAACAAAGTAGAGATTAACAATTGATTGAGTTCTTTGGTATTTAGTACCGGCTCTAATACCAGACTTGGGTTTATTCCTGGAACAAGACTTGATGTTTGTGATAGTATCAAACGAAATGTTTCTCCAAGCTTGGGAGATGGGAGGACACAGGTATAAGGGGATGGGTTTGGGGGAAGTAAAAAAACTTATCCACATTTTGGCGATGTCAGGAGAACAGCTGGGGGGCGGTTATTAAAATAATATATTAAAATTGCTATTTGAATTTTTAAAATATAAATAAATTCAAAAGCTGTAAAAATAACTTTGATGAACTTAAAGAAGCTGAAATTTTAAAAATGTGAACCATTTGAAAATATCTAGTAATCACCATACAACCACCATACTAAAAAATTGCAAATAAACTAAAATCCATAAATGGAACATTGGAGAGAAGAATATGAAGCATGACCAAAATGGCGAAGAATACTAATCAGATTCGAATCTCAGTGTAAAATGCAGCTCCAAGAACAACAATGGAGGATGGCTCTTCATCTTCCTCACCAAGCCTCAGAGCTGCACACTTCTCCTTATTTCCTCATGTCTTCACTCTTCAATAAATGATGTACAGAACTTTGGATGATTAATTTTTTTTTTAGTTAAAATTTTATTATTCAGTTTGTGGAACCCATAGTAAATGTCTATCTATTTTGTAGACATAAATACTCCTCATTAAGAAATATTTTTTGTTACCATAGATCCACTTTATGTCGATGTGCCTCAACTCACCTCCGTAAATGGCTCCTTTTGCAAGAGATCCAATGTGGTGATGATACTTAGAAGTCAAAGGGGACATTCATTTTGTGCAGCAGAGGTGGCCAGAGGCTTTACATAGATTGAGAAGAAGATATTTGTACATGAAGAAGAATCCCAAACCATTCACACCCAATTTCTTTCTTCTGTTGATGGGCAGCATGAGTTTTTTTCCTATTAAGGCAAAGAAAAAGATAAAAAGGTAAGTATGAGGTATCCAACAGATTGGTAGACATTTTACACCAAACATGGGCTTTTCATATATCCACTTTCTCAAGTGGCGAGTTCCTCGTCTTTTGAGAGGAACTGGAGCATGTATAGTTGTTTTCATAATTTGAAAAGAACCCATTGAGATCAAAAGGAAGAAAAAAATTGGTCATTTTATACAAAACAGTTTTTGATTGAAGTCATGTAGATCTCCTTTACAAAGAGCAGCCACCTAGAAAGTAGGATATGAATCTTAAGTACTTCTCTCAAGGATATCATCATAAGATGGGTTCTCAGAGTTGATAGTTAATAATGACCCTCCATACCTTCTAATGATGATATTGAGAGTGAGTAGTTCCAACTTCCATCTGCATTTGTTCGTTTAAAATGATGTCAAAGAGGATCTCTCCACTTTAGATGATGAAAATCCAGCATTGCCAGATGCAAATCTTCCTTCTTCCTCTTTTTGTTCTAGTCTACCTGGTCATTAATGAACTCTCAATTTTGTGTTGTTGATGTAATTGGAATGCAGTGTACATGCTTCTAAGTGTAGACGCCTAAAAATAACCTAGGCCTGCAAACTCTATTTTTCCATATTTCTTCTCAACATAATTAAAATATTTAATTATGTCCTATGGCCCAAATTCAACTATTAATTTAATTAATTCATATTATTTATTTAAATACATCACTAATTTCCTATGTCTCTCTATAATTAAATAAATTTATTTAATTATTCATTTTATCCCTTCCTCTACAATTAAATGATTTCCATTAATTATTTAATTGTCCCTTTTGTCTTTTTCCTCCAGATTTAAATAAAATCATTTATTTAAATTCCCATTCCCATTTTCCCACCAAGTAAATAATTAAAAATCATTATTTGTTGTCTTGGCCCCACCACTTTTGTATTAAATTAATTTTTAATTCAAAAGGTCAACATTGCCTCTTAAATCAAATAACTTTAAATTATTATTTGATTTTCCAACAGTCTTTTTTTCCGTGCCCAATATCTTCTTGTCACATGCATTCCTATCCATTGATTTAATTTTTCATAGCCCTCCATTTCAAATTTTACCCTAATTCTACCCTAACCCTAATTGCTAGTTGTCATATTCAATCTCAACGTTTCATCTTAGGGCATTTGTCAATTGTCAATCCTGACCATTCATCCAAAATTGACCTTTCTATAAAAAGGCAATTTCAACCTCATTTTGTCACTTCATGCTGGCAAATTTCTAAGTACACTTGCAATTGTTGAGTCCAATTCTTCAATATTTTGCTAAGGTCTTTGTCATAGGTCAATAGTTGCTCACAAAAAATCTGGGGGCAAATAATATTTACAGCAAAATGGAGAGGGGCAATGAAGATGATTTATGGAGTGCATGAGGGTTTTGGTGAGATTGTTCATTTGTTCAAGCTTTTATATTCCATTGTGCTTCATTGTTAGTTAGGGTTTAGTTAGTTTATGCTTTATATTGCTAACCTGAATTTTTCCTTCCTTACACTAAGTTCTGGATAATGTTGAGTCTTGACATTTGCTATGTAATATTTTCAAAGAAATTTGTAAGTGTTTTGAAGATTTCTAATGTTTTTTTTTGTAGTGTTCATCATTCATTGTTATATATATTATAATACAAATCACCCCAATGTATTTGCCTAAGTTTTGGGTATTGTGTGTCAACAAGTCAAAGACTTCTGGCATTGTAGACCTCACATCTTATTCAGAGACTGCAATTGAAATTATGCCAAAGTATCCCCTCATCATTAGAGTACTGAGGTAAATGAAATTTTCTCCTAGTTGAAGAATAAAATTTAGATGCGCAACCAATTCAGTACTGTACCAACTTTTGTTCTCTAAAATTAATATATGTGCGAACACTATAAATAAAGAAAATATATAAAATTTTATCAACAACGCGAACACCCTCTTCACCTTTTGGATAATCTAAAGGAACTCATTTAACTCAACCAAACCATGAACCACTCTAGAGTGTCTTATCTTGTTTATCAAACACTAGAAAACATGAAATGGCTTCCTTAATGACATCATTCTTTTAATCCGTTTCTGCTCTTCAAGTCAAGAATAAAAGTTTATGGAAAGGTTGTGCAAAGGGTATGTCGTGATACATACGTACACACACAGATATATATGCGCACACGTGTGTGTTTAGCATTATTTTTTACATAATAGAAAAAATCCAAACATATGATCAAGGCACCTAAATATTAGACCTAATCAATATTTTTAATGATTTTCTCATTAAGTTCAGACCATCAAAAAATATCCCTCAGAAACTATGAAAGAATACAGAAAGGCACTTTAGAAGGGCTTCCCCTTGAATGTCTGCAAACTGTGAAACAAAACTATCCATAAATCAAAATTCTTGTGTCACCTGTGCAAAAACAAATGGTCCTCCATCACGCATCTGAAGTGCATCGCGCTCCATAACTTTTAAGTCAGCTCCAACTGCTGCCGCAAGATCAGTCTTGTTAATTACCTGCACAATAGAGGGCACATCAGTTTATAACTTCATAGGAAGCAATTTTAAGATACCAATGAGTAGACGATATCAGAAACTAAAAGCAGAACTCCAAACCAATAAAATACAAGACACAAGGAAGATCACCACTTTAAATGGATACTAGCCATGCATTGTCAAATCTTAAATAAGAACAAAACAAAGCTTATTGTTTATGAAAAGTTCAAATATTCCATCCCTGCTAACTTTAAAGTTTTAAACATGGAACATTAAATGAAATGTGCATTTTACATACAAGGAGATCTGCTTGGGTAATCCCTGGGCCACCTTTTCGAGGAATCTTATCACCTCCAGAAACATCAATGATATAGATGATATAGTCTGCTAACTCTCTGCTGAAGTTTGCAGCCAGATTATCTGAATTACATGAAAATAAAGCAACATTAGAAATTCTTCTTATTTTTATTTCTCACCACTATCAAATATGGACACCATTACAAAAAACATTCATCCATTTTCCTTATCATTATCTCTCCATTCCCAAAATTTAGGGGGAAGGGTCGTTATTCTAAGCAAGTTAGTGTGGGCTAGGAACACAAAATAGTTTCAGACAAAAACCGATAAAACGCTGAAGGGAAAATTATGATTGAAGTACTTAAGAAAAAAGATGAAAAGTACTCCAACATCCTTGTTAAGACACTGTACAAAATTACTTGATGATTGTACAAGAGTTACCAAGGAAGATGAGGAATATGGTAACATATAAAATATTCATCTCCCCAAAGTGAAATATGGTCTGCAAAAGAAAATCAAATTCAACAAAGAAAAAACTTTTCAAACCAACAAGGACCCATTTCTATCCTCCATCAGGTATTGTTCTAATTTTTTTCTGAGACAACATTTTGACATTTATGTCCACATTTCAAAAAAGCTTCACAAAATGACAGCCCCCGGAATCCACATATCATGTGAAAGAAAAATTATATGTAGATCCAAAGTAATAAGATATGCAAGACTAACCACTTATACATATCTATCCTATACACAAGACTAATTTTATTAAAGAAAATGTGATATAGAGATATGCATTGCAGTTGGTCATTGGAGACTCCAACCTTAGGCATTTGCTGATACTGTGTGGGTATAAAACTCTAAAAAGAATCCAAGCCCCATGCAATATAACAGTGGCAAGTTTTCTCCTTTTCATTTTAAATCCACCTCTTGGTAGGTAATTTTATAAGTAACACATCAAATAACCATTTCATAGGTTTGTTTCCACCTACATAATCCTTGTCTAGGATTGTTGGATCTGCTTCACCCCATTGCCAAACAACATTACCCATTTATCTCTTTTAACCAATCATGCAACTGATACCAAATCATGTCTATTTGAACCTGTAGAATAAGTTATTTTACTTCTACGCATACCCCATTTCTCCACTTGATTGGCCTATAACTTAGATGGCGTAACAGCCCAACAGTCTTGTAACAAGCAATAAAACAATATACTTATAATCAAAAAGTATAAACCATTGTATGTCTTAAACCAAGACCTCACAGGCTCACACAAATTAATTTTAAAATAGGGGATCCATAACACTATTAACATATTAGGCATGGATTTTTCCCTATAAGGAAAATAGTCCCTTGTATAACCTTAAGACTTATCAACATAAGGCTTAGCTTATTGGACTCCAGCTGAGCTGCATACATGTATTTAGGCAAAACACCAGCATCGTGATTTTATTATATCATCAAAATGCCATGATGTTAAGGTCAAAAATTGAAATATAAGACCTAAGTATTACCAGACACTTACAGCACTTGAATTTGGCCTGATTGATGGTAAAACCTTTCGACATGGCCTGCTGCATATGTATCATACTATTGGTTTGGAAACTTCTCCTAAGTTCATTTTACACAAGAAAAAGAAGGAACATGAAGTATCCCTTTAAAGATAGCTATGGGATCCAAGAAGGCAAAGATGAAATTCTATAATACACTGCTCCCATTTTAAAGTAGACTGGACATCATATATGCAGGCACCGCCTTTCTCAAGAACCAAAGGAAGATTTTATGATTTCATAAGCAAAACCAGTCCACCACCACCATAGTGACATTAGCAATAGACAAATTCTAAAATATGTGTAAAAATTTGAGATGATTTTTGAGATTCTGATATTTATAGGTCTCAAATCTTCATGTGGAATCACACTTTTCTGTATTCAACATTCTTCTCTTGTATTTGCATCAAATCACTAGTCAACTGTTAGCCCTAAGATGAGCCTTCTAAATTTTGTTTAGTCTTTTAGCTTGGTGAATACTAAAATGTCATGAGCATTATATACATGTTTATCATAAGTGAGTGAATGGACTGACCCCTTCTGGTGCAGACACCCTCCAAGAACATCTGCATAGAATCTTCCAATGAACATCCAAAGATCGCATATAATGATGAGTTGATATAATCAGATGTTAATTTAATAGTTATTTTGATGTCTAATCATGTCAGTCAGTGATGTTATGAAGTCATCAATGGTTGTTCTACCATCAAAGTATTCAACAGATTTGGTATGACAGACTGTAAGCATACTCTTATTCCCATGGAAGACAACTTGAAATAGTCTAAAGATGCTGGTAGTGCCTTCATTAAAAGTACAAAATACAAAAAGCTTGTTAAAACTCTAATCTACTTGATGACCATGAGGTCAGACCTCTGCTTTGCAACGAGCATGATATCTGGATTCATGCATGAGCCACAAGATAGTCACTGGCAGGTATCAAAATGTGACCTTTGTTACCTTAGGTGCACGAAGTCTGTGGCCTTGAATATTATCAGAACAGGATATTCCAATTTGTTGGGTATTTTGATGTAAATTATTGTGGATGTGTTGATGACAAAGTATCCACAATATGGTAAACTATGCATATGGGTTCAATTACCGTAGTATGGTGTTGTGAAAAGCAAGTTATGGTAGCAAACTCTTGAAGGAAATCTGAGGATATTGCAGCATGAGATGCTTCAAAAAAATAGTATACTTGCAGCAATTCCTTGATAATCTTTGTGTATCTCATATTGCACCTACTCCTCTTTGCATGGATTGTTAGAGTGCCATCAAAATGTTAAAACTCCAGTTTTTCACGCAAAAACAAAGCACATGGATGATGGATGTCAAATATTATTATCTAAGAATGTTGATGTCAAAGAAAATGCTAGAGCCCACATACTGTCCTACCACAGATAAGATAGCTGACATCTTTATAAAACCCTCTCACAAAATAAAGTTAGAAAAATTCAGGAAACAACTTGGTGTTTGTCCAAAGAGTTAACTTTTGCTCACCAGGGGGTAAGGCAGGGTTGAGGGGTGGAGGTGGTAAGCAGGGGGTTTGTTAGTAATTAATTTGGCCCAAAGTTTGAAAGGGGCATGCATCTCCTTGTGAGATACCCCCTAATAGGTAGAACTTGGTAATAAATGAGTTAGTCAAATGCCTTGTAACAAATAAGGTTTGTAATAAACAAATTTCGCAATAAGTGAGTTTGCCCATGCAACCAACCCAGCTGGTTGAACTGCTGGGAAATGCCAGGTCTTTTGGCTATCAAGCAAAGGCTATGTCCAAAGAGAGTTTTATGGAGAATAGAAGCTACGATATTGCTATCCTAGCTAGTTTTCCCTTTGGTATCCTAGAGAAAAAAGTTAAAAGTGCCACAAGAGATCTAGAGTTAGAATATAGAGTGACTTGCCGCAGACTTCCTTTGACCAGTTGTTTCTTGTGCACAAAAAATTGACCTGTAACAAATTTAATTGTTAGAAAAAAATGCTAAGGAAGATATTTTACCAAATTTTGTTTTTGTAAAAGTTGCAGGAGAGTAAGAGTGAATATCTACTGATTCTATTTTGCAGCAGCTGATATGCAGCTGATATGTTGAACGTGAAACCTTAACCTGAACATATTACTAGGAATAGAAATCTAATGATTTTTTTGGTATTTAGATTAATTGTAATACCCACTACTAGAGACTCCATTCTAGTTTCTGTATTTATCTGGCATGTCGACATTATATATGGTTGTAACCATCCACTATTAGTTTGGTTGATATGGTCATTAGTAATCCAGATTATATACAGACTATTTAATTTTATTATACTCCTCATTATTACATTCATAAAAGAAAATTCCACCCATCACTGCGATGCAGTCTGCAGAATTAAGCATGAATATGTGATTTCACACAATCCCCATAACAAAGCAGAACTTCTGCATTGGTTTCTCATGATTGATTCTCTTGTTTCAGTTTTAACTCAACTAACATAGAGTTTAAACATCATACAAAGTCAAACAATTCTCTATCAGACAGCCAGAATAATTGAAGATTAAACAAAATATCCTAATGGATGCCCAGTAGAAAATGTTGAGACTAATAAAAATTTAAAAAACAATCCTCTCATTCTGCATTGAATAAATTCAAAAGCATTCTAACTGCTTTATCTAACAACTTGAAGAGCCAACGTAAAAAAAATGTTTGAAAATGTACAGTAATCATTCCTCGATTTAATTTTCATAGCAGTCTACTGTGTGCATGTGTTTTACTTTTCTCAAATTTCCCCTCATAAACATCACTTATTTAAAATTCAAAATATTGCATTCTCAGACTTATGAGTACGCATTTCATTTTTATGTGCAAGTCATTAAGTCAAAACAATAGTAATCTGCACCATGTATGGAAATATCAAACAATAGGATGTGCCATATATAACTCGTCCAGATTCAGAAAGAAGTATGTCTGCTGTGAAAAGATTTGACAACTCTTCACAGGGCCTAAATTAATACTATTATCTTCTTGAATTGCAGCATGTGGGCAGCATCCAGAAACAATAGCAAATCCTTTCTGCCAGAAGAGCATCATACTTCACCAAGAACTCACCATCTTCTTTGGTAAAATGATGGTTTATCATAAACAAAATTGATAATAAGTGAGTTTACCCATGCAACCAACTCAGTTGAAATGCTGGGAATTGCCGGGTCCTTTGGATATCATGTCAACTCTATATTCAAAGAGAGTTTTACAGAGAATATAAATTACCCTATGTCTACCCTAGCTAAAACCTATGGTACCCTAGAGCAAAAAGTTAAAAACTTAAAAGCACCACAAGAGATCTAGTCTAGAGTGACTTATCACAGAATTCCTGTTATCAGTTGTTCCTTGTGCACAAAAAATGAGCTGTAGCAAATTTACTTGTTATAAAAATTAAAATTTAATAATGAAGACATTTAACCAACTTTATTTTTTATAAAAGCTGCAGGAGAACAAGAGTGAATATCAATTGATTCTATTTTGCAGCAACAGATATGTCACACGAGAAATCTTGACCTGAACATCTCATTAGGAAGGTATTTAGGTTAATACTCCAATATCAGGGACTTCATTTTAGTTTAAGTGTTTATCTGGCATGCGGACATGAAATATGATTGTAACCATCCAACATTAGTTTGGTCGATATGGTCATTAGTAATCTAGATTCTATACAGACTATTAATTTAATTATACTCATCGCTATTATATTCATAAAAAAACTTGTCCCACCTATTACTGGGAAGCAGTCTTCGTAATTGAGAATGAACATGTGATTTCAGGCAATCCCCATAAGTATACTAATGCAAAACTTCCACATTGGCTTCTCATGGTTGATTCTCTTGTTTCAGTTTTAATTAACTTACATAAACATCATAGAAAGCAAAATAATTCTCTATCAGACAGCCAAAAAAATTAAAGGTTAAAAATATATACATATATCACAATAGATGCTCAGTAGGAAATGTTGAGACTAATTAAAAGACAGTCCTATCATTCTGCATTCAGTCAATTCAGAGGCATTCTAAAAGATTTAACAAAATTAAAGAGCCACCATAAAAAATAAATATTTGAAAATGTATAATGATCATTACTCAATTTATGTTTCATAAATAATCTGCTGTATGCATGTATTTGTACTTCTCTAAAATTTTCCCTCATAAACATAAGTTTTTTCAAATTCCAAATACTGTTTCAGTTTTAACTAAACTCACATAAACATCATAGAAAGAAAAAAAAATCTCTATCAGACAGCCAAAAAAAATTAAAGGTTAAAACTTAAAAATACATCATAATAGATGCTCAGTAGAAAATGTTGAGACTAATTAAAAGGCAGTCCTATCATTCTGCATTCAATCAATTCAGAGGCATTCTAAAAGATTTTTATCTAACTCAAAGAGCCGCCATAAAAAAAATATATATATGTTTGAAAATGTATAATGATCATTACTCAATTTAATTTTCATAAATAATCTGCTGTATGCAAGTATTTTATTTTTCTAAAATTTTCCCTCATAAACATAGCTTTTTTCAAATTCCAAATATTGTATTCTCAGATCTATGAATAGACATTTCACTTTTATGTGTCAATCATTAACTCTAAACAATAGTAATCTGCACCAAATGAAAATAATAAATATCAAACAATAGAATGTATCATATATACCTCCTCCAGATTCACAAAGAAGTATGTCTGCTGTGAAAAGATTTGACAACTCTTCAAGAGGGCCTAAATTAATACTAATATCTTCTCGAATTGCAGCATGTGGGCAGCCTCCAGTTTCAACAGCACGAATTCTTTCTTCAGGAAGAGCGCCATGTTTCACCAAGAATTCACCATCTTCTTTGGTAAAAATATCATTTGTAACCTGAAGTGTTTACAAAATTTTCAAATTACCATCCATTATGGATGAATACATATACATAATTATCTTTGAAAAAGAAACACTAATTTGACACTATTTATAAGATCTTATTTTTCCAGATTTTAGTTACATTCATGATTCAGAATGCTTATTTTTTCTTCCTTGGTCCCTCTCTAATTATGACTTCACGACAAGTATTGATTATTACAGGAGGTTGTGAGATGTCAACCTTCTACCACTTCAAACTCTAAAGATAAGCAATCAAAAAGCAATTGTACAGAATTCATGAAGCCAAACCTATAGAATGTGTGTCAAGATTATGGATCCCACACATAACAACCGTACATACACCAAAAAAAAATGATGCCAACATGGGTAATCTTTTAAGACCAAAAGAATGCATATGCACTTGCAGGGATCATCCATTCAGGAAAAATATATAAAGATGCTTAGGCAATCATATTTTGTATATCTAAATGGACTTCTTCACATTTTCAGCATTTATTATATAGTATTTATCTTAAGTATCTCTCTTACCTACTAATTACAAGGATAAGATCACACCTTCAATGGATAAAAATGTATTTACTATACACTGAAAATGAAACCTTTTGCAAATTATATATGTAAAAGGAAAACTACATGATATGGAAAGAAAATTATTAATACATACTGCTGCAATGCTGTACTTGTCTCGCAAGGCCTGACACAGAGCCAACATCAAAGCAGTTTTCCTACATGTAAAAATCAGTAGAAAGAACAATTTAGAAAGGAACATCCAAGCAAAGACAATGCACTGTTTAAAGTAAGAGAATACATTCACATCACCAGCTGGAAATTACAGCTTCAAGTATTAAAACCTTCTCTCAATCATTTTATGATGAACATGGTTCTTGAGGTAATGGAAGATCATTTGACTTTGGAACAGGTTTACTTTGTTGTCACTTTTCAACTAGAAACTATTACTATCAAAACCACCTAAAAAAATGCATACCACTTCCCTCCTTCCCCACAACATTTTCCCCCACCCATCCTCCAAAATATTACAGCTTCAAGTATTTAACATTCTCTCAATCATCTTATGATGAAAATGGTTCCTGAGGTAATGAAAGATCATTTAAATTTGGAACAGGTTTTTATTTTTTGTCATTTTTCCACTAAAACCCTTACCATCAAAAGCACCTAAAATAATGCACACTGCTCCCCTCCTCTTCAACACTTCCCCCACCTGCCCTCAAAAAAAACTGTAGAATGTGAGATCAGGGATTTGGCATGGAACCATAGAAACAAACCAATAAGTGAAAGGATAAATGTATTCTTGTGGGAAAAATAGTTGGAAAAGAGTGGCTCACGTTGAACCCAAAAGGTATAGGTGAGTGGCTACCATTGATGATGATGGAGCAAGTCAAGGTTTTTGTGTTGCTGTTAACAAGATATATAAAGAGCACTATAATCTTTAGCTCAATAGTAAATGGTTACAAACTTACAACGATGCATCAGTATCAATGCCATTAATCTAGATGAAACTTCCACTGATTCTAAGTAGAGACTATACCATTAGATGAGGGACAAAGTATAGGATAGCATTCAGAACTCTTGGATGTGGGGTTACAAACTTTTTTATTATGAGCACTCTTGAATTTTGCTTGACTTCATGATGTATAAATTATATTTACTGTCATGGTCCATGCAGATCATTATATTTTGAACATTTATAAAATACATTTGACTATTTATTCCTTTTCTAAAAATAAATTTAACTCTATTTTGATTTTATATTTAGTTAATTTGAGATGGAATGAAAACCCCACAATTTTTTGTCTGAGATTTGCAATAACTTATGCATGTTTTAACTTGTCACGTCTTTCATTGAATATTTGCCAAGTGTGTTTGTGGCTTTTATTCTTCAACTTGCTGAATCCAAGACAAGTTAGATTCTTATAACTCTGGTTCTAATACAATATACATTATAGCTCATATCGACCATATTCTTGTTTAAGATTTCTATTTCAAAAAATATTGATTCATGTTCATTCTACGTATGCATCTTGATCACTGATGTAATTCAGGAGTATCATGGATGAAGAAATAATCTGTTCAATAACACACATTATGAAATTCAATAAAATGTTGAAAAACATACAAGATAAATATGCTTCCAACATCAATACTGAAAATTTGAAGCTAGTTAAAAAGCTGGAATGTGCAAATTCTACCAAATGAAACCCCAACAAGCAATAACAAAAGAAAACCCTAAAATAGTAAAGTGTCCCTGATGAGAAAAAAATGTCAGAGGAACCACGTGTAAAATGGAAGAAAGCAAGTGCCTCCGAGAAAAATTCAACAGTCTTCCAGGCTTGAAAAATGAACTATGTCCACTTATTAAGAATATTACTATCCTGCATGATTTAAACTGCCATAACATTCAAAATTTTGTGTATAGAAGGCTTAACTGAATTACTCTTCAAGGAAAGAATGCTTATACACCAGATTCAGAGAGACACAGAAAGAGAGAGACACACACACAGAGAAAGAGAGAGAGAGGGGCACAGGAGGGAGGAGGTGCTTACGGAATTACTCTCCAGGGAAAGAATGCTTATACACGAGATTCTAGGGGGGGGGAGAAGGAAATAATGCTTATGCACCAGATTGAGAGAGAGAGACAGAGATGATTTTAAAGAGCACAAGATTGACGATATATAATTCCAAGTATAAATCCAAACTTAACCACTTGCAAATAGTTACAATCTAACCAAAATTCTATTCAAAATTTTGTGAATAGAAAGGCTTAACTGAATCACCCTTTCAGGGAAATAATGCTTATGCACCAGATTCTAAAGACGGGGGAGGGGGGCATGGGGGCACGGGGGAGAGAGGGAGAGAGAGAGAGAACATGAAATTGACAATATAAGATTCCAAGTCTATGTCCGAACTTCAAAACTTGCAGACACTTACAATCTAACCAAAATTTACAGCTAACCAAACAGACATGGCAATCAGACGCACCAATAGCTTGTGCATAAGTTGTTCCTGTGATTTATATTAATGCCTCTACAAAACTGCAGTGCATATCTAGTAAAGAAATTCTATGAAATTGAATGCTGAAAAATAAGTTCTAGTTACTAACCCAGTGCCAACTGGACCACCAATGCCAATAGTAAAAGCTCGCTCCTTAAAATCTCTAGAGGTAAGTGGACGTGCCCTCCGAGTAAAATATCCTGGAGAATACAAAGGCTCATGTGAATGGGGAGCCAACCCATCATGACTGTGATATTTTTTTCCATCAGGACCCACCCATGATGTAGCAGCTACTGCATCCCTGAATTACATAAAGAGTAATAAGAATAAGAATAAGAATAATCTCAAGAAAAGGTATAGTTTAAACTCAAGATACTCTAGTGATACTGCCATGCAATTCTTCTTTGTGTCCCTTTGTGTTGCATCATCAACATCAAAGTAATAAAATATGATCACATCATGGACTACATACAAAAAATCCAAGAGGATAATTTCTGCAGAGGAATACACCTAAAAACTCAGGTTATTAGAAGATTCCTTTCCAAGTAGCAATATTCTGTTTTCAATGGACAAGAATACCTAGTCTTTTAAAAAGTAGTGTTCCTTAAAAATTTCCTTGTGCAACACTTACTTGCTTGGGGTTCCTAATCTAATTGTGATAAGATGTTATTTTCTGATGCAGAGGCATAGGACCATCTACAGAAAAAATTTAGAAAAGAATAAAAGGCATGCAGGGACTTTTTTAATATTTCAGCATCATTCCCAATAGAGAGGCAGTTAAAAACTTTAAAGCAGTCTCTGACCAAGGTTCCCAAATCTGGTTTACCTTTACTTATGTCCATGTAAAGACTGTAGATGGTATGATAAAGAAAGTATACGTGTGTTGTCAGTTTCTATATGAAATGAATACACTAGGAAGCTTAAGACCAGCACTAGATAGAAAAGAAGAAATAGTTATGTTCCACAGCATTTCTAGGATGAGTATGGTAGGGGGCAGCATAACGCATTTTGGGAACTGCAGTTTGAGGCCTTTTTGGGGAGGAGGGGGGGGAGAACAGTAGGGTACAGCAGTATAATAGTTTATATATAAAATTATGGAAATTTTAACAGTTTTAGTTCTACATGGCATCAAGATTCAAGTTTAGACATTCACATAATACATCAAATTTGAGATCCAATGTTCAATGTTCACTGTGCTCATTGTTGTGTTAATTGGTTACAAAACAAAGTGTGAGCTGCAAATTGGAGGGTTAATTATAGAGAGGGTTTAAGGTTTGATAAGGAGTAAAAGGGGCCTTTTGGTCCCTTCCCCCTCTCCCAACACACATTTTTTTGTTTTCTTTAGGTAAAAATTTGGAGACATCTAGATGTAGGGCATCCTCAGAGCCCATTTTAGGGGACACATCCCTGAAAATCATGAAACAAAAGTTAAAACAAGTGTGGAAACAGGAATGCAAGGTTTAGGGAAGAAGGAGAAGGGGGCGGACACATCCTTATGTAACATAGAGAATTGGAATTTGTTAGGAAGGTTGGGGAAATGGCAGGAAATACTATGTGGACAGTGCCCTTATAAAAGCTTCAAAAAAAAGCATATGCATTGAATTTCCAGTAGAAGGTTGTCTGTTCCAGACTGCAACTTTTATCAATTACTGGGTTTTTTCTCGATTTGGCTTCTCTCTAATTCCATTTGATCACAGGGGCTTCCTTGTATTTTCTTCTATTCTTTTTGTAAGTGCCAATGCGTACACACTATAACGGTTAAAAGACTTTCTGTGCCATCATCTTTGGTTTCAGAGTAAGAAGATTTTGGAGAAAGTTTGTTAGAACATTGTATGCACCTAAGAAAGTGCCAATATGCCTCCATGGAGAAGAGCTATGATGAATATTTTTGGAGAAACACAAGCCTTGAGACAAAGGCTGGAGTAAGTCGCAGCAGAAAGGCCCTGGAGAAGGAGCGAATCTGATGAGAACCTAAAGAAGAAGTGGAAAAGAAGACAATGAAGGAGAAGACCCTCAACGGGCATTAATAAAATGTTTGAGGTCTTTAAGAGAAGTTGATAGTTCATTAAAAATAGAGGTGCCTTAATACAGTGGCAGTTTGAAGGCTGAAGAGTTGATAGATCGGATCTGTGAAGTGGAGAGATAGTTTGAATAGAAGCATATGGTTGATCCAAAAAGAGTAAAAGTTCCAGACACCCAGTTGAAAGGGCACACTGCCATGTCGTGGGATTGCCTGCAAAAGGACAGAATCAAAATAGGGAAGGAAGTCATAAGGACTTGGAATAAAACAGTATCAAGTTATGAGGAAATTTTCTTCCTCTAGATTACAAACAGGAGCTTTTTAAGGAGTTTCGTGGATTGAAACAGAGGGAAGAATAGATCTGTATATTTAGAAGAATTTTCCAAGCTTTCTATTCAACTTGGAATCAATGAAAATGAAGAACAAGTTGCCAGATACCTTGGAGGTTTGAGAATTTCCACTCATGATGAGATCAATTTGCACAAATTGGATTCTGTAGAAGACTTTCAGTTGGCATTAAAGGCTATGGAGAAACTGGCCAAAATCCACACCAGATAAGGGTAGAGGAGCAATCTCTTCTCCAAGGGGTGAAGCTCAGAGAGAGGAAAGTGCTAGAAACTCTAGAGCCAGTCAATCCCTTAAAGGAAGAGATAGGAGAATCTACCAGCAGACAAGACCAAATTTCCAACAGCTAAGGGATGGTTATCATCAACAAAGATGAAGGGGAATTGGTGAAAAAGGGGGTTGTGATATCCCATGGAGGCCTCTTATTTATTTCAGATGGGAAGCAGGAGCATAGAGCTTTTGAAAGCTGTAACAGAGAGCAAAGACAAAGGGGGAGATGGGCAGAAGGCCATTATGGCTGAAGAGGACAGTATTATCACCATTATGACTGAAGAGGACAGTATTTCAGAAGTAATAACATCCTCACCAGCTCAAGAAATTGGAGAAAATTTGATTATGAAGAGGACTTTGATGACTCCCATAAATAAGGGACAACAACAGATTCAAAGACAGCAGCGTAAAACCTCATCACTAAGCCAATAGGTAAAGATAATCATTGGCTATGAAGGAAAAGCTTCCAGACAGAGTGCAAGGCCAGAGGTAACTACTGTAATTTAATTATTGACAGTGGCAGTACTGAAAATATGGTTTCAAAAGTTGAATTTAGCTTATAATAATCATCC
>VDFB02193867.1:103384282-103418665 GCA_007258455.2 Sequoia sempervirens
TAGGGTATTGAAGGATTTGAATGAGTAAGGGCTTGGAGATGTTTCCAAAGGTTTTGGCAGACATATTGAAGCATGTTTCAAGTGGTGGCCAGTGAAATAAGGGTTTGCAAATGTTTTATTCAAGAAACCATCCTTAATTTGTGTTTATTCACCCTACAAACAAGGGTTTTGCGGATCAGCTTATTTTTATGGTTTAAAGTCTGTGAGAATGGTGAAATTAGGAGTTTTGTGATATGAATTTTTTGTGGTTTTGAGTATTTTGGGAGTGATTGTAAGGGGTCTCCTTTGTAAACCAGGCCTCTTTTGTAGCCTTTGATAGTGCACAGTCTGAAATATGATGATTTTCTTTATGGGAAAAGTCTGAGAACTTTGACGTGTTGTGATGTGCTGGAAGGTGCCCCTAAATATGCATTGATTTGGTGATAGGAATGTAATTACCCATTTTAATGTTTGACAGACCTATTAGAGGAATAAGGCATTGTCTAATCCAAAACATAGATGTTTGCTTAAAACAATGAAAAGAATGATATTAAATGCTTGTTTACTGATATTATGGCTAAGGGTCTATGAGTCTGGTTGGTTATTTTGTTGGGTGGAGTAGGAATACTCTATGAACAATTGAACAATGATACAGAAGGTGCAAGGTCTGATAGAATAGAGTTTGGGTGTAAATAACTGGTTTGTTTCAGCATAATAATGATGTTTACCATGATTTAGTTGTCTGACAAAAAGTAAGAAGGAATGCTTGTTGATATCTTGCCTTGGAGAGTGAGAAGTAAAGAGGAATGAATATTAGAATGTTGAATGGTTCAGTGATTATGATCATGTTGTTGCTTTGAAGTTTTTGTGTCTGATAAACATAAAGATTGTTGATTACTGATGGCTACCCTATGAATGGTTGAGGAAAATAATGGATGTTGTTAAGTGGGTAGATGAAATTGAATTTTGATAAATAATTCCTAGAGTTTTATATTTGATCTTCTGCTGATTTGATTTGGGATTGAAATCCCTTGAAGAAGTATGGTGTTGTTGGTGTTTGTTAGGATGCTCTGCATCAAAGTGGTATCAGAGCCTGAAGATGATCCGGGAAAGATGTTTGTGACTAAGTTGTTGCTGATGATGGGTTGAGATTTTTGGTTGGTTGCAGGTGCTTATCCATCTAAGTTGCATTGAGAAAGTCCAAGAGACTAGGGAGAGTAAGCGAAGACACTTGGGTGAGGCAAGTTGAGTTGTGTTGCAGTTAGAACCTGATGGATTCTTGTCTGAAAGCACTGAAGAGTTGCAGCCTTCATGAAGGATACTCCACTGATGGGAGTAGTAGAAGATGAAGATGAAAGGTGATTGCGAAGAGTATGCAAGGACAACCCTGTGTCCTTGGAGGAAAGTTGCAAGTGTGCAAGGACAGTCCTGTGTCCTTGGTTAAGCAAAGAGTTGGTGAAAAGATGTAAAGGATAGTCCTATGTCATTTTGAAAGAACAAATGGTTTGAGAACCTGATAATGAAGAATGAGAAAGGAAAAGAAGAGGCAAAGATGAAGATAGAGGTGGAGAAAGAAGATGACAAGAGAAAGAAAAGTGAAGATAATGAAGACAAATGAAGATGAAGAGGACAAAGAAAAAGGCATATTGATTTTTGTTTTGCAAGTAAAAATGAAGATGATGCAATGTATGTTTCCAAGATACTTGGAAAACTTTGTTGGTTGGTTGTATGGTGCAGGAGCACCTTGGGCATCAAATGTTTTTCAAATTTGTAAAATGTTAAATTTTCAAAATTGCATTGTAAAGGTCATGAGGTCATGAGTCAATCAAAAATTTAATGAAAAAAAATGATGTAAAAAGTCTAATTTGTATTTATTTAAGGTCATGGGTAAGTTCTAGGGGGTCAAAGTGGAAAAACAATGTAAAACTTGCAATAATGGAATGTTGTCAAGTTACTAAATTGATCAAAATAGGAAGATTAAGAGTTAAAGAGGTAGTTGAACCGATGGAGGAAGTTGGTAATTCAGTTGCAAGGAGGGAAAATTTATAAAAATCATGCAAAGGTCGAGCAAAAGGATTCCATTGTATTCTTGAAGAGTTAGAAATAGTAAAAGTTCCCTGTTTTAGTTTATTTCTATTTTTTTCCAGCATTTTTCACTATTCCCGTGCTTGGTACGTCCTGGTACTTAATTGTACAGACTCCCAATTGACATGGTTGGAAAGAGGGAAGAGTCTACTTTATTTTGGTGGTGATTTGACTTGTTTTCGTTAAGTATTAAGAAAGTTACATCAGTTTTAGTGAAAGAGGGTCTGGAATTTTTGAATCTTGAGTTTTGAGAGTCTAACAAGGTTTTCATCACTACTCCACCAATGTAGGTCAAGTAGATTTGTGGAGTAGGTTAGGGATAGGATATTAGATATTTTTTTATGATTATATGTGTAGGGGAAAGAATGAATAACATGGTGGAGTTGCTGCTCCAGGCTAAAATCTAAGTTTTTCCTCTTCAAGAATGGAGGTTTCAAGTAGGGTATTGAAGGATTTGAATGAGTAAGGGCTTGGAGATGTTTCAAAAGGCTTTGGAAGACATATTGAAGCATGTTTCAAGTGGTTTCCATTGAAATAAATGTTTTCAAATTTTTTATTCAAGAAACCCTCCTTAATTTGTGTTTTTTCACCCTACAAACAAGGGTTTTGCGGATCAACTTATTTTTATGGTTTAAAGTCCGTGAGAATGGTGAAATTAGGAGTTTTGTGATATTTCCTATGAATTTTTTGTGGTTTTGAGTATTTTGGGAGTGATTGGAAGGGGTCTCCTTTGTAAATCAGGCCTCTTTTGTAGCCTTTGACAGTGTATAGTCTGAAATATGATAATTTTCTTTATTGGAAAAGTCTGAGAACTTTGACGTGTTGTGATGCGATGGAAAGTGCCCCTAAATATGCATTGAGTTGGTGATAGGAATGTAATTACCCATTTTAATGTTTGAAAGACCTATTAGAGGAATAAGGCATTGTCTAATCCAAAACATAGATGTTTGCTTAAAACAATGAAAAGAATGATATTAAATGCTTGTTTATTGATATTATGGCTAAGGGTCTATGAGTCTAGTTGGTTATTTTGTTGGGTGGAGTAGGAATACTCTATGAACAATTGAACAATGATACAGAAGGTGCAAGGTCTGATAGAATAGAGTTTGGGTGTAAATAATTGGTTTGTTTCAGCATAATAATGATGTTTACCATGATTTAGTTGTCTGACAGAAAGTAAGAAGGAATGCTTGTTGATATCTTGCCTTGGAGAGTGAGAAGTAAAGAGGAATGAATATTAGAATGTTGAATGGTTCAGTGATTATGATCAAGTTGCTGCTTTGAAGTTTTTGTGTCTGATAAACATAAAGATTGTTGATTACTGATGGCTACCCTATGAATGGTTGAGGAAAATAAAGGATGTTGTTAAGTGGGTAGATGAAATTGAACTTCGATAAATAATTCCTAGAGTTTTATATTTGATCTTTTGCTGATTCGATTTGGGATTGAAATCCCTTGAAGAAGTATGGTGTTGTTGGTGTTTGTTAGGATGCTATGCATCATGATGGATGGGGATGATATGGATGGGACTTGAGGGGGGCTTTGGATGGATGATTGGTAGAAAATTGGAGCATTTTATCTATTGAAAATGGATTCAAGGCAATCCATAATGCTCTCCTTATCATAATTGGGATTATATTTGTGTTGGTAAAAAATGTTATCCTCATCATCATTGATATGGTTGGGGTTCGTTGGAATAGATGTAGGTGGATTAGATTAGATTAGGTTGGATGGCTCAGGAAAGATTGGATGGTTGGACATAGTGGAGGATTGATTGGAAGAAGAAATATTGGTATTGGTTTTGGATGAGGATGGAAATTAGGATGATGGACTAGAAATGAACTTAGGGATTGGAAGAATAGGATCTAAGGATGCAGATGGAGGATGGGATTAGATTTGGGGAAAAATTATATGAAAGCATAATAGTAAGTAGTAGCATAGATAAAGCAATGAGCTATTTGAAAAAATTCCTCAAAGAAATGTGGACATCACCATTAGACCACATTTCTTTGAGGAATTTTTTCAAACAACTCATTTCCTTGTCTATGCTATAGCTTACTATTATACATTCATATAATTTTTTTGAGCACTCATAGCATAGAAAAGGTAGTGAATTGTTTGAAGAAATACCTCAATAAAATATGGTCTCATCAAATGCCATGACAAGAAAATGCAATTGGAAGCTGCTCCTAGTAGTTATTAATTATTCATTGTGAAGTAATTATATAACTGCTTATGTTGACTTTCTAAAAAACTATATTGTAATTCAAATTTTGTCATCTATCAACATTTAGTTATTAGTTATGCAATGTGACTTCAGTAATGATTTGATTTTGAAAGATGTGAAATGCAATGTAATTAGTGATATGAATATAAACTACAAAATTATATCAAGTACAATTGAATAGTTAATCTCTTTATTTTATTACCTCAGTGAAGCTTCGAACTCCACCTCCATTGGGAGGTGTTTCTGTGAAATCTCCAAGATTCTCCTATTCAACATCCAAAGTTAAATATTAGAATACCATTCATATAACAATGCTATTCACATGTAATATTTATAATTTTTTACTAGTTACATACCATGACAATACATGTCGTAGTGTAATATAAAGGTGGAGAACCATTGAGAACTGAATGAAAACTATGAACCTAAAATTTCATTACAATCATTAAACTAAATTAGTTAATCTTACATTTCAAAAATGAAATTTAATAAATTAAATTCAATGAGCTTGCTAACATTTACCTGAGTATCAAGGTCGAAAGCCTCATTCTGAAGGGCATTTATTTTTTTCATGATCTTGTCTAATCCTATTCACTGCCTTTCCTTTATAAGCAAGGATTCATATGCACATTGGCATATTCAATTTGGCATTCTTGCATCCTTAATGATATCATGATAGTTTTTCCATTTCTCTCTTATGGAAGCTATTTTGTCTTGTAGGTGAGTGTTTGAGGAGTTCACCTTAAAATCCTACAAGGTATCAAAGCTTCAAAGTTGTAAAAACCCTTCTCAAATTTGAGGGTGATTCGAGCTTGATCTTTTGCAGGGTGCATCTTGGATAAAAAATGGCATATATATTTTGACTCGTGTATTTTCAAGAAAAATGATTTATGGGTTTTGTTCAAAACTATAAAATACCATTTGAGTATTTTTTTATTTTTTGGATAGTGAGTAGATCTTAAAGAAATTATTGTCAAAATAACCCAGTGCAACTATTTTCCTTGTAAGTGAAGTTTACTTTTTTTTACCAAATCACATGTTTTGGCTTTTGGATTCAAAAATACTTTCTTAGTTTTGTTGGTAGAATCCAAAATATTATTTGGGTATCCATTAGGTTTTGAATGCATTGGGTAATTTTTTTAGAAATCAAATTAGAAGGATTGTGTTTGCATTGTCATCTGACAAAATTTACCCTTTTTTTAAAAAATTATAATGTTTCCCCCGTTTATTGGAATTTTGTGATTCAAGTGGCATTGGAAAGTTGATTTTGTCCTCTACATAGATCTAAGATCATTTTTATTCATGGAAACATATGTGAACACTCATTAGTGCATGCACTATTTCTTCTTCTTTTTTTTATGTGCATTAGGTTTACATTTTCTTTACACCCCATTTCAATTCCAAATCATTTCTTAATCAATTGTTGCTTCGTAGATTATAGTGTTGTGATAGTTTGAAATTAATCCAATATTCCTTGGCATCAGATCTACTGTTACTTATAATTATTCCAACTTGAGTCCTTGACTAACTCTAATATAGTTTCTAGCAAACAAAATTATCCTTCCTTTCTTGTCAGATTGAGGATTCTAGTGCTACTCCACAATGTGCTTCTAGTGCTTCTTTGTAGTAGGTTAACTCATTATGGGGGGGTTTGTATGATCTCTCTTTTCATCCTTTATTGGATGGATATTGATTGGATTTGTGATAGAAATCATTATTATATTTATCTCTCTTTTGAGGAGTTTTTCCCACTAGATTTTCTCCTTTTCTCCATTTGTGAGAGATTACATTGGCATTTGTACATGGGTACCTAACATGGCTTCATTGCTGGGATCCATATTTGTGTCATTTACATAATAATCTTCTCCCTAAATTGCACTTAAAAGGGGGGTGTTGGTGTGAATAAATGTCTTGCACCTAGTACATTCACTCACTAGGTAATTAGGGGACATATTCACATGTTAAGTTTACTTAGGCTCTAAGATTACATCTAGAAGGATGAGTTTTATTTTCTAGATCTTATCTTAGCCTATGTTGTTAGCACTTAGTTGTCTCATGTGATAGGATTAAAACACTTGTCATGATCTTGTCTAATCCTATTCACCACATTGCCTTTATAAGAAAGGCTCCATATGTGCATTTCCATATATTCAGTTTGACATTCTTGCATCCTTCATGATAGCATGATATTTTTTCCATTTCTCTCTTGTGGAAGTTATTTTGTCTTGCAAGTGATATTGGGGTGTTTGAGGAGTTCACCATAAACTCCTACAAGGAAGCACAAAATTTGGTAACCTATTTTACCATCATATTATCATCATAAAATATGTATTCCAACAAATTTTATAAAAAAAAATTCATTTGGATGCTCACATAGTCACACACCAAATCTTATGCTTCTACAAGTTTTCAAGCAATTAGAATCCTCTCTCTACTTATCTAAGTAAAAAGCCACTTGATCTATTAAATAGTATGCTATAAATTCTCTCCATTACCTATTCAAAATTCAAAATCTTATTTCATGTGCTCAATATATACCCTATTTATCATTTTATATCAAGGTTAACTTTATTAATTAAATTATAATGAAAATTTAAAATATAAACCAAAACCTATACCACTATATATTTCTTAGACAAGGATTTTTTACACCTATAATAAGCTGAAAATTTTATATGCCAAGACAAATTTATCTCCATTACATAATTATTGATTTGTGTTTGTTGGGTAATTGGTGGGTTTCTTAGTTAGTGGTTGGCTAGTGGTGGCAGTGCTTAAGTGATTTTAGGTGGTGACCCATTAATGATGTGACTTGTCATGTGTCTTTTTCTCCAAGAGAAGAGAAAGCTATGAAATAACCCTTTTGAATTAAAGGGGAGATATAAAAATAAAGGATATTATGATCCTTTGGTTAAAAGAGACATTAATATAAAATATTTTAAAAGGGTAGGAATAATTATTTATTTAAATAGTTATTGAAAGGAAACCTTTGTGAAAGGGTATGATGATTTGAAAACCAACCCATAAGACTTATATGTACCATCATAAATTGTCATCCATGATAATTTTACCTTATGTTTGGTCCCCCCTTTTAATTATTGGAGCTAATTGATTATTTAATCTCCTAAATTATGGATTCCATGACCCCTTTTTGACAACTCTCAAGGAATTGCAACCAAAAATCAATTGCACTCATCTAAGACATTGTCCTTAACTCCAAAAAACCTAGAAAATAGGACTAGAACACTCACACCCTAGGCATGAGTATCCACCTTTTTTGGCTCTAAATTCAAATATGTCAGTGTCGATAATTTAAAATTTGCAACTTCATTATCTAAAGTCGACCATTGGGATTTGATTTTTGGGAAATTAAATAAATGGAACTTGTAAATACCTAGTTATTGCATCATTTTTGAGCTAACAAGAGAAATATAGGAAATCATTAAAGCAATTATTATCAAGAGCAACATTTTAGAGCATTATTGTAGCAATTCTAGATCCTAACATCATGTCAAGGTTTATGTGATTTTATTTATATTCATGTTATCATTTTTTTGTGAAAGCTAACACTTTGTAGGTCTCAAATATAATTCAAGAATTCAAGAGGGTATGTGCAGGATCATGATGGGGTAAAAAGTGGCAATATGATGGGTATGTGGCTGACAACTATTTTTTTATCCAAAATTGATTAAATGAAAAGGGTTTTTAAAGGAGATTCGCAGCTTTCCAATGATATAAATTATCCTTTATTTTGAATTTAATAAGTAATTATTATTCATTTTCTATTCAAATTACGATAAAAGTCCTAATTGATAAGCTGATTGAAAAGCATCTATAGCTTTCAAATGGTATCACATTTTTTCATCTAAAACATGCATCACATTCTATGCTTTGCATACTATAGGATTAAAAAAAGAAAAATTGAATTTCATGAAGTTTTGACCAAGTTAAGGTGGTCAGGCATACGAGTTTTTATAGTTTTTAAAAAGTTGTAATAAAAAATTCATAATTAATTATTTGAAAATTACAAAACATATACATCACATCACATGAGTCTCTGACATACAGCCCAAACATTATAAAATTATTATCATTTTATTAGAGTTAGGGTGGCTCCAGGACACTACCACTTGTTTTTTCTCTTCCTGAAATTTAGCACCATTGCATTGAAATTTCAAATTTTCACCAAATAGATTTTTTAAACAACCTAGTAGTTTAGAAACTACATTCAATTTTCTATAGATTCTATTCTTACATATTTTTGAAATAATATAGATAACTTATTCAAATTTTTATGTTAAGTTGTCTAACTCTGATTTTTTTTAAGTTTTTGCCACTTAACTTGGGCCTATTTTTCCATGATGATCCTGCACATACCCAAGAATTCAATAAAATATATCAAGCAAGATCCAAGATCCTTGAAGTGATGTGCATGACTTTAGTCTTTCAAGGAATCCATTGAAGGGTGGTGAGTTGTAACATTTTTTCATTCATCATTTCCTTCCTTTCTCCTATCAGTTTATCATTGACATTGTTGTTGTGGAAGTGAGAAGATTTTCATGAGGTTTGACTAAGGAAAGCCCCTATATGGCACAATATTTTTCCTCTTTTTGAATGTGCAGATTATAGGTTTGAAGAAGATTGAAAGGATTTTGAAGGAAATTTGTTCATGTTTACATTTGTTGTCATACATCTTATCAAGCCATTGAAACTCAATTAAAAAATATTCAAAAGTGTTTTGACAAATCTGAAAGAAAAATTCTAAAGCTCAAATCTGACAAAAATGACCTTGAAAGCATATCTGAAAAAGCATAGAAGGACACTCAAGCTTTAGGAATCTATGTCCAAGTTTTTTTCCCCAAATTTGAATTACAAGTGTATAGTGCCTAGCTTTGCTCATTTTTTTTTCATAATTTGTTTGCGAATTTTTGTACTTTTTTGTATTTGAATAAGAACAATAAATTATAATCTTAACTTAGTTAGATCATTTCATTTCACCATTAAATAATTTTTAGATTTGGATAAGGTTCAATTAACTCACCTATCAGATTGTAAATCAATCTCATACCTTGTCCAAATCCATCAAACCTTCATTCTATCCTTGAATTTCCACATCCTATTCCCCTAAATCAATGAAATTAGGGAAAGGTGTTAAACCCTAAGAGGTAAATCCCCAAGGTTCCCTTTCCCATATGTTTCAATATAAAGCATTTATGTGAGACTTGGAAAGGGGTATGGAGATTACTAAGGAATAATGTGGCAGTTTTGTGGGCTATAGGCATGGGAGAAGGAGCACACAGTGTATGTCCAACTTAGGGTACAATGTACACTCAAGATTTTCCTAACTAGGGCTATTGTGCATGTTGAGTAATTACTCTAGAGGATGCTATGTTGATTCTTAGGAAGCATCTATGTTGGTTCTAAATAAGAATTTGTTCCTCCTAGATGTTTCATAGCTATTAGGGCCAAGATCATTCAAAAATTATTAGAGTGAGAGTGATCATTCCAAGTCTATTGATTTAGATAGGTGTCAAAAACCTTAATGTTAAATGATTTTGAAAATATTATATATATGATTTTGATGTTAATTTGATTGAATTATGTGGATGCATTATTCAATTATTTAATTTAGAATTCCTTCCAAATTATCACATGTTTGTAGTCTCCATTGATTATTCTCATCTTTTTTATTTGTAAGCACTTTTTTTACTGGAGCTATGAACTGAAGATGCTACAAAATAGGGAATACAAGGAAATCTTATGAGCACATTAGACCAGTGAAGGCATAGCTCCTAGGATCACAATAACCCAACAGAGACTTAAACCTTGGTGGCCACAACAATAATATCACCACTTAACCATCACACTATGGGATGAACCCCCTTTATTAACATCTATTTTGATAAAATCAAATTGTATATTTGGGGTGTTAGTTACCAACAATATGTTGAATGAAGAAGAAAATTGAGAGGGGGGTGAATCAATTTTATCAATTTAGAACAATAAAACCATCAACAATAAATAGGTCCACGTACATTCATTAAACCCTTAATCTATTATAGAGTTTAAATGTAAAAAGTAGATGACATAAACTAAAATAACCAACACCATACATAAGACAACACAAGATTTATGTGGAAAAACCAATGAGGAAAAAAAATGGTGAATATTAGCTCACAATATAAGTAATTGTATTTAAGGGTATGTGCAAGATCATCATGGAAAAAACAAGCCCTTAAGTGGCGATAAAATTAAGAAAAACAGAGTTAGGCAACTTGACGTAAAAATTAGAAAAGTTATCTATATTATTTCAAAAATATGTAAGAATATAATTTGTATCAAATTGAATGTATTTTCTAAACTACTAGGTTTATTTAATATATATATATATATATTTGGTTTGAAATTTCAATGCAGTAGTACTTACATTTCAGGGAAAAAATAAGTAGGCGTCTGTCTTACCACCCTAACTACAATAAAATGATAATATTTTTTTATACGATTTTAGATATAAGTAGAGGACTCATGTCCTGATGTGATGCATATTTTTTTGTAATTTTTTTCCAAGTAAATAATTACTTATGAATTCTTTATTACAACTTTTAAAAAATATAAAAAATTGTATGTCTGACCACCTTAACTTGGACAAAACTTCATGATTTTTAAAAAAAAATCCTATAGTATGTGAAGCATAGAATGTGATGTATGTTATAGATTCAAAAAATGTGATACCATTTGAAAGCTATAGATTTTTTCAATCATCCTATTAATCAGGACTTTAGTCATAATTCAAATAGAAAATGAATAATAAATATTTATTAAATTCAAAGTAAAGCATAATTTATATTGGTGAAAAGCTGAGAATCTCCTTTAAAAACCCTTTTTGTTTCATCAATTTTGGGCAAAAAAAAGGTCGTCAGCCACATACCCATCATATTGCCACTTTTTGGCCTATCATGATCCTGCACATACCCCAAAAATTGATACAAGAAGGCTCACTACCAGAATAGGATGCACTATCCAGAAAGGCTCACAACCCAAACTCACTTCCACAATAGAAAGAAGAAAATAATATAGGATACATTACAAAAGAACATTATCTCAATGCAATAGAGAATCCACTATAGCCGCTCCAACAACACTAGCAGCCTTCAAGAGATCAAGATACCTCAGCTCACTGCATTCAACAATCTTGTGTTATATATCACACTACAATTCATACTTATGCACTTAATTTTGCATCACCACACTCAAATATTTTCCACACATTATCTCACTTCAATTCACTTTGCATTTATATCACCCGCAACTTGAAAAGAATCTTCAAGTTGGCTACACTCACTTTAATCTTTAAAAATTAAAAATAGGTCATCACTAAACATTCTCACGAAGGATAGGAATGAAAGTGGACAAGAAAAAATCAGTTGGGACCCAAATTAACTCTCACAGGCCACACGACACCTTCATCAATGTTCAAATATTTTCAAATGTAGTGTAAACACTAGGTCAATTGTTACTTGTGCAAATACCATTAAACTTTGAATTACATGCTTCCTCAAATCCAAAGATCACTTGTGAACCACATTCCATGCATCATCATGATCTAGAATATTCCTATATCCTCTTGAAATCCATCCAATTCCTTCACAACAACTCACACCTTTAGAAAGTACACATCTTGTACACTCAAACTACACTTCCAAGCACTGTAACACTAAAATTCATCTTTCAAAATACAAAACTACTAATCCTCTTGAAATAGGTGAGAGATCAACACCATTAACATACCTTCATAAATACAATACATAAAGAAAAACTATGGAGAAACATAGAGAAAATAAATTTCTCCCAAACACCTCTATAAGAAACACTGCAAAACTAGTTCACACACTGAAGAACATATCTTCCTCTAACGATCGATCCAAAAGCCAAAATTTTGGATATAGAAACTCTGAACACCTCTAACCAACATATCCAAACCACATAAGTAGATATTTTTAGGAGTTTATGGTGAACTCCTCAAATACCCCAGGATTACCTACAAGAAAAAATAACTTCCACAAGAGAGAAATGGAAAAAAATATCATGTTATCATTAAGGATGCAAGAATTCCAAACTGAATATGGAAAAGTACATATGTGTAGTAACGAAAAAAAGTAGCCTTTTGTTGACTTGATTGAATAATTCACATTAAAACTATACTAATGGTGTCTTAGAGTGGTGTTGCAATTTTTTGTAGACATTCACACTATTATAGGACCTTTATTTAACTAAAACATGCCTTAATTGGTCCTTTGCAAAGGTGTTGTAAAGTGTTGTAACACACTTTCATGCTTTTCTAGGACTTATTTGCTTAATTAAGCCTAATGGGCCCCTTTTCAATAAAAATGTACATAATGTATACCTTGTTTAAGTGTTGTAAGGTGTTTTAAATCACTTTCACACTTATCTAGGTGGTCTTAATTCATTGTGGTTAATTCAAGTTATTAACCCTCTTTTAATTCAAATTTAGGCCTTAATTTTGACACTTGTGAGGATCTTTCCTAACAAATATAAATTAAATATCAAATTATTTCATTGGGAAAAATTTGGTCCTAGTAAGTTGAGTCAGGACCCATTCATCCTTAATCATGAATGGGTCCTCTCTTAATAGGACCCTCCTTTTTTAGTTGATTTCGAATGGGTTTTTTGCCTTCTTTCAGCTCCCTAAAGCTTGTTCCTAGAAACTTAGCCAAGATCCATTTTCCTTTGGTGGTGAATGGATCCTCCCCTAATGAGACCCTAATTATTGAATTTAATTTTGGTAGGAATTTAATTAACTTTCTTTCTAGATCTAGTGTCAGCCTTAGTTCTTTGAATTTCGGGGTTAATCTCCTAAATTAGTATAAGGATTTAATTCACATAGTTTCACCTAAGATTTTTAAGAGAGCATCCTAATACTTCACAAGAGCATTATAAATCATTTCAAAAGCATCTACAAGGCCACTCAAGGTCGACTTCAAGTCTTTATTGTAGCAATTCAAGGTCTTATCATCATATCAAGGGTTTAATGCATCTATGTGTGTTGAGATAAGAAGTTAATGTTACATTGAGGATCTATCTACAAGCATCATATTTCATCCAAGATCTACATTCTTCATGGCCACTATATGATAGTATGTAGATTTGGTTCACAAGACAACATCCAAGGTGACATCATTTGCATTATTTCATGTTCATGCTTCATTTCTTCATTTCATTATTTCATTTAATTACCTACAAGGGGTTTGAATGAGGCAAGCCCCCATTCACTAACAAATCAACAAGTTTTTCTTTCCCTTGAGCATGTGATTGCAGATTTACAGGTTGAAGATGAAGTTGAACAATATTTGGAGTAAAGTTGCCAAATTTACAAAGTTGCTAATGTTGTCATGTAAAGTGCAAGATCACATAAAGAGATCTACAAAATTAACTAAAGGATTCCAAAACTTGATAACCGGTATTTCAAGAGTGTAGACATCAAGGTATAGATTCCTAAAATCAGTTTTTTGAAACCCTAAAAGGACCCATTCGACACTGAAGGAGAATGAGTCCCCCATAGCTCAAAAACAACAACTTTCTATTCAGGTACATAGCTTTTTATGCTCTAAAAAAATACCTCATAGTTGCTATAATAGTTAGGTTGTATTTCTAGTTGTTATTAGTATCCTATTTTGCATAATTTGAAGTGAAATTGGTCTTGAAAAATAAGTGATCCATCCTTTTGCTCTTACATTTGGATTTTATTCTATTTTTCACTATTTCATTTTGGTGAACCTAACATTTTCAACATTGCAGTGTTCTGATTTTTGGAGTCTCTGATTGTATATTAAGTTAAAATCTTGCATTCATTGCATTTATATTTGCATTCAATTAGGGTTTCTTCTTTTGCATTGAATTCTTGCATCTAATATAGAGTTTAGATTTTCATTTTTTTGCACTTCTTAAATCTGAAAATTACAAAAAAAAAAGTCATTTTGCACCTCATTTAGATCTCATTCAATTGCATTTGAAAATCAAAGTTCAAAATTTCATTTCAAACTAGGTCTTGCATTTCATCTTTCTATTGCATTTCTACATTAAATTTCTAGAAAATTTGAAGTTACATTTCACTATCTACAACTTGGAACTGAAAGATAAATTTGAGAACTTGCAAATCATCAAAAATAGTTTAAAAAGACCTAACTAGGACCCATTCGCCTTTACTAGAAAATAAGTCCCTAACAAGGTTTGATCTGTACCTTTTGGCATCTGAAAAGACATCAAAATTCAGTCTGGAATCCATAGAAAAATCCCAAAAAGACTTAACTATGACCCATTCGCCCTTACTAGCGAATGCATCCTAGTTACCTACAGATCTACAATTTCAAGGACATTAAAATCTTTGTTTTTCACTTTTTTTTGGTGTATTTATCTTGCTATTTTAGTTTTTATATTTCTTGTTTCATCAATTTCTTTGCATTTAACTTAAATTGCTTCATTTCAATACATTGTTAAAACTTCAAAATTGCATCAAAAAATTTCATTTTCAGATTATTGCATTGTGCAATCAATAAATTACCATGTTTAGGTCTGAATTTCTAAAAATGGAGAATTGTTTAGGCAATGTGTGGAAGTCCTTGTTCTCTTTGGTTGATGTTTCAAATTTTGTTTTTGGCAATGACCTTAATGACATTGAACTCACTCATTCTCACACAACTCATAATGCATGTCCTCCTCATGATGTTAACATCATTGGAGAAGATGATGTTAGCATGAATGAATTAATAAATGATTTCCTTAACAACCTTGATTCCAATGCATCATTTTATCCTTCAATGAAACAACCAACACAACTTGAAATGTTTGACCTCTTACATCCTAAAACTGAGTCACAAGTTGAACCTAAGTTCCCTACCATAGATGAACCTAGCACCTCTAAACAAGAAATCATTCAACCATCTTATGTCAACAAAGTAACTAATACATCAATCAACCTTGAAGAGACATATGGCAAAGGATTCACGATCTTACACAAACAAGGATGGGATACAACAAGTGAACATGAACTTCATCAAGTCCTAGAGTAAACACTAACTGAAGAAACCAAAGGGATAGGATATCAAAAATTCCCCTCTTAACATAAGTGCTCCTAGAGAGTACCTAAGGCTTCGTAGTGATGTAACAATTATCTTAGATCCTCCTCCTGATATAAGTGTCCTCCTTCCCAAAGAGAAACCCATACCTCCTTAGCATAGGGATAACAAAGAAAAAATCATCTCAGGAACTCTTTCCCTAATCCCATATAGAGAAGTTGTTGAATATAGCAAGCCCAAGAGGCCTTATAAGCTACATAAACTAAAATTCCCTTGTTCGCCGCCTAAAATTGAAAGGACACTATGTACAAATACTTCTAAACAAAGAACTCATAGCCTTAACACCAATGAAAGAAAATCTCATACTCTTGGCATATGGCTTCTAGTGTTGTCTTGATGGAAACCTAAGTCATTGGTCTGGTCAACATGTTATTATTCAACCATATTAGAAGACAGAATGAAGAACAGGGCATTCGACTGAAGTTGAGTTTGTTGATCAATATGCATTGGAAGTTTATCATTTTTGGTTGTGGATCTCAGGGAAGGTCTTTGGGTACATGAAATATCTTATTCTCAAGTTTTTTTTTGTTGCATCAAGTTGTGTACGAGTTAGGAGATCCGATCATTTTTCTATTCATCAGTGCTTGAAGGCCGATATAGTGAATGCGGGTGTTGTGGATGTTTAAGGTGAAATTATTTAAGGTATTTTTGTGTTGGATATTTTTTCTTGGGTCCTCACTATGTTGTGGCAAACTCTTGTGGATGTGCATTAAATTTTATTCATGATTTAAGCCGACAATTGGAAAATATTCTCTATTCTATTGAAGTCGACATATAGCGATTGAATCCTTGGTGGGGGATATATATATGGGATTGGTTAATTCATTTTGAAGTATGCATGAGAGAATTTGATATATTTTGGTTTGTATGCAGATATCAGAAGAATGGTTGAGCAATTTTCACTTGTGCAAAAGAGGATTTTGTGAAGTGAATTATAGCAGAGTGAAGCGAAGTGTAGAATCTGACAAAAGGTCCAGAATGTGATCTATTATCCTAATAAAAACTATAATCAAGAATTTGTAGATGATATATTCTTAGTTCAACCTTTTGATGTAATCTAAATCTCTTTTAAGGTAGTGATCCTTCCTTATTTTGAGTAGTGAGCTCTAGGCAGTGTGCCTAAATGCAAGTGAGTACTCAAATTTTGGATTGACCTCCACTGTGGTTTTTCCTCTAACACAATTTCCACATAAGAATCCTTGTGTTATGGTTTTGTGGCTTATTGTTTTATGTTCATGCATCTTTATTTTGATTGAATTTTTTATACACTTGAATGATCAGTCTAATAAAGTCAAAGATTGCACAACATTGATTCATCCCCCTCTCTTAGTGTTGCTTGAGTCCAACAATTGGTATCAGAGCTAAGTTCCTTGAAAAATTTTAATAGCTTGAGGTGGATCTTGGAATGTAATGGACTCTGGTAGTCTTCAGCAGCAACTTGTGGTGGCTCTTGATGATCTGTAACAGCCTAAGATGGAAGTTTAGGAATTGAAAGAAAATCTTAAGGATGCTGAGAAATTCATTCAAAAGTTGAAGGATCAGATTATTAAGTCCAGGGAAAGGAGAAAGGATCTTTGTGATCAAATAAAGCAAAAAGAGAGCAAATTTATTAAAGAGAGAAAAAGGATGGATGACGATCACCTGAATCAAACCTTAAAGGAAATAACTAAAGAATGTGGAAATCTTGCTAGAGACAATGCTACCCTAAATCATGAGATGGAATCTATGGGGATGAAGCTGACTAAGGAGATTGAAGAAAGAAAGAAGAATGAGGAAAAACTTATCTAGTCCCTAAAAGAAAGATCTGATGAATGTAATAGAATTAATGGACAATTCATTTAATTGGAGATGAAACTACAATAATCTAGAGACAATGAAGAAGAACTTGAAAAATAAATTGTTATTCTCAAGGATGAACTTGCTACTACAAATGAATACAAGGAGAAGTTCAATATTAGCTCAGTTAAGCTTGATGAGTTGACTCAAGGATAGAAGAATGGAAATGACAAGTGAGGCCTTGGATATGAGAAAGGAGAAAGTTTTGGATCTAGATAGAGGAAATTCAGGCAAGGAAATCAAATGAACAAAGCGAAAAGGCATCTAGTAAGAAAACCTAATGCTCAAAAGTTTAATGGATATTGTTTTACTTGCAATAAATTTGGTCATATGGTTGCTCAGTGTAGAAGTAAAATAAAATCAAATGATTCAACATTCTTCGGCCAGTGTTTCAACTGCAATAAGTTTGTTCATAAGTCCATTGAATGTAGAAATATGTCAAACAACTTTGTCAATAGAAGGGATGTAAAATGTTATGCCTGTGGAAGATTTGGGCATATTGCTAATCAATGCAAATTGAGAAGAAATCAATGGAATGACTAGTCTAGACAAGAAAATGTTGTGCTACAATTACAACAAATATGGTCACATTGTAAGATTTTGTAGAAACAAGAATATGGATAGAAGAAGTCTGGAATACAAAGGGAGAAATATGTAGAGAAATGATAAAGGAAAGGGGAAAGTGATTGTGGATGAAATAAGAGATCAAATGAAGAAGAGTTCCTCTATTGCAGGAAATGAGCTAGCACTAGAACCTGCTTCTGGTAATTCCTTTAGGAATTAATTTTAGGCCTTTGGCCTAGGGGGAGTTGTCAAGAAAATCTTTCAAACCCCCTACCGGTATTTCACACCAGGATGTGGATGATTGTAGTGGTTGCACTATTGATCTACAGATGCTATGGAATCTGTTGGAAAGGATATTATGCCGAGTTGAAGGTTCATAGAAGTTTTCTTGTTTTATGATTGAGAAAACATGGCATCTAGATAAGCTAGGGAAAAAAACATTTATTACAAAAAAAATTAGGTGTGCGGGTTCTAAAATGGGAGGTTGAAATCCTCATTTTCCACTTTGTATCAAAGAGAAAAAGGAGGATAGAACTCTACACCAGAATTCCAGAATTTAAAAAACGTGAAGAGAACTCGGTGGTGAAACCCTAATCCATCAAGTACTTCTGTTATATTGAGAAATTTTAGTTTAATTTGGTGTGTGGTTGAAGAACTTGTTTTCGAGACATGTGTACAGAAGGGAAAATGGAACAAATCAAAGTAATGGTAAAACTAGATGAATATGGCAGTGAGAAAATTAGAGTTAAGAGAAACATGTTGTCACTCAATGAATTGAAATGGTTGGAAGAAGAAAAACTCAAAAGCTTGGATATTTGGATTGAATTTCCCTATTTAGAGAATGCAAAAATTGTTGAGTTTATTTTGGACAGATTGAATGATTATATTCTAGCTCTGGCTAAACCCTTTTATATCTCGAAAGAAGTAATTGCAGCTGTAACTTGGTTATGCAAATTTGAGGATGTGCTGAGAAAGAAATCAATTTGAAATAAGGAAGTCAAAACTCTAACTAGAGTAACTGGAGATCAAAGGGCATTGATAATATCCACAATCAAAAATTCAGTGACAAGGTACATTGTGCATAGAATATCTTACAAAATATTTTTCAGAAACAGAGAAGGTTCAACTTTGGCAAGTGTTGTTTACATTTCACACAAGATGATAATGGAAGATCAAGATTTTAATCTTTATGGATTGTTGAAAGATCAATTGATAGAGAATGTGCAATTGAAAAAGGAGACAGGTTACCCTTTCAGGTTTGGTACCTTGGTTATATGTCTTGCAATGTACTTTCTTCATTGTTTTCCCCTGAACAAAAATGTAATATGGGAAGAGAGTGAACTAGTTTGCAAAAAAAATTACATACATTCTAACAATTTGGAAAACTCTGATCAAGTATATGAAAGTTTCTTTAAGGGTTTGCTAAAGAAGTTTGGGTTAATTAGTGTTTCCATTCTGGTAAGAGCACTTGAAGTTGGTTCTTCCTCCGATGAGATGGAAAGAAAGAAGAAAAGAGAAAAATAAATTGCTATCTGTTCCCCACCAGCATGCAAGACTCCAAAAGTTGAAGGGAAAGGAAAAAAAAAGTGATTGTGGACATACCAGATGAGGAATTTGATAAGGAAACCCTAGAAAAATAACTAGAAACAGTTGAACCAGAACAAGAAAAGGGAACAATAGAAGGAAGTGAAGGAGAAGTTGATTTAACCAAAGAAGAGCTAATGCAGCTTATTCATGAGAAAGATGGAATGCAAAAAATTGAAAACATGTGGTCTATCAAACATTCATATGAGCAAGACATGATTTTAAGCATACTAGGTGCTCATTTTGTCCACAATCATATCAAATTGGAGATTTTTCATAATGCATTTCTAGAAGAGATGATTGAATGCATCAAGGAAATCATGGACTCTGAGTCTCAGAACAAGGCAGCTATGATGTTTTGATGTTTTGAAGGTTCCAACACTTAGTTATTTTTCACTAATTGTTGCCATCAACACCAAAGGGGGAGATTGTTGGAATATGGCTTCTAGTGTTGTCATTGATGGCAACCTATGTCATTGATTGGGTCCACATGTCAATATTTGACCATACCGAAAGACATAATGAAGAACAAGGCATCCGACTAAAGTTGAGTTTGTTGATCAATATCCATTACTAGTTTATCATTTTTGGCTGTGGATCTCAAGGAAGGTCTATGGGCTACATGAAATATATTATTCTCGAGTTTTGTGTTGTCACATAAAGTGGTGTACGAGTTAGGAGATCCAATCATTTTTCTATTCATTAGTGCTTGAAGGACGACTAAGTGAATGTGGGTGTTGCAGATGTTTAAGGAAAAATTGTTTAAGGTATTTTTGTATTGGAGATTTTATTTTGGGTCCTCACTATGTTGTGGCTAACTCTTGTGGATGCACATTAAATGTTATTCATGATTTAAGCCAACAATTGGAAAATATTCTCTATTCTATTGAAGTTGGCATATAGCGATTAAATCCTTGGTAGCATATATATATATATGAGATTAGTTAATTCATTTTTTAGTATACATGAGAGAATTCGATATGTATTGTTGTGTATACGAATATTAGAAGAATGGTTGAGCGATTTTCACTTGTGCAAAAGAGGATTTTGTGAAGTGAATTATAGTAGAGCAGAGTCAAGTGCAAAATCTGACAGAAGGCCCAAAATCTGATCTATGAGCCTAACTAGAACTATAATTAGGCATTTGTAGATGCTATCTTCTCAGTTCAACCTTTTGATGTAATCCAAATCTCTTGTAAGGAAGCGGGCCTTCCTTATTTTGAACAGTGAGCTCTAGGTAGTGTGCCTGAATGCAAGTGTATTCCCATTTTGTAAAACACTTATATTTTGACTACTCAAATTATGGATTGACCTCTACTGTGGTTTTTCCCCTAACACGGTTTCCATGTTTAAATCCTTGTGTTATGGTGTTGTGGCTTATTTTTTTATGTTCATGCATCTTTCTTTTGAATGAATGTTCTATATACTTGAATGATCAGTTTAATAAAGTCAAAGATTGCACAACACTGATTCACCCCCCCTCTCAATGTTGCTTGAGTCCAACACATACTATATCCTAAAGGTGCAAATATGCCACATTGTTGATACCATAGAAATCTTGGACATAGTACTAATGAGTGTCATGAATTCAAATTAGTATTGAGCAACTTTCACTTCGATGGCAATGATTTCCATCGGGTCATTGCATAACATACCCTCCCTACTCCTTGCCATTTAATAGTTGTAGAATCTTAAAAAATTCTCACCATTACATATTTTCCACTTATTGCAAATCATTTTGTCTAATGCAAAGGAGCTCATTTTCATCACTCACTCTGGCTCATTCTTGTCTTGCACACAGTAGGGGAAATAATTAGATAGCCTTGTCCTAGTAATGCACTTGATGTTTTCCCTTTGGCTAGTTGCACGTGCCTTCCATTTATAATGGCCAAGATGGGGAGGTGGACGACCTACTTTAGGTTGACTTGCCTATGCCTTACTAGTCTTTTTCTTTGTGATTGCATGTGTGTAATGTGATCGCTTGTGATAGTTTGTTTGATGTATCCTCTCTCTTTTGTGCATTCTTCTATATATATCTTCATTATTCTCTATTTCACAATCATATTTTTCATTTGCCTTAAGTTTTCCTTTTGTGGATGATGCAAGGTGTTGAGACATTCATGTCTCTTCCATGTTGACCCAAAAGATTTTCCTTTTTCTTTTTCATTTTTCTTATTTTTACCTTTTGGGGATGACACTGTAAGCTGTCGAGAAATTCATGTCTCTTCCATGTTGACCCAAAATCTTTTCCTTTTTCTTTTTCATTGTCTTTTGTTTTCCTTTTGGGGATGATGCAAAGCATTGAAAAATTCACGTCTCTTCCATGTTGACCCAAAACCTTTTCATTTTTCTTTTTCATTTGTCTTGTGTTTTCCTTTTGTAGATGATGCAAGGCGTCAAAAAATTCATGTCTCTTCTATGTTTACCCAAAATATTTTCCTTTATATTTTTCATTTGTCTTGTGTTTTCCTTTTGAGGGTGACACTATAGAGAAGGGAGATTCACTACTCATGAGTCTCTTTATTCTCAAGAGATTCCCAAGGGGTGAACTACCATAAACTGCCTTAGGGAAAAATGAAAGAGTTCTTTAATCTGAAGGAGTAAATCACAAAGGTTTTCTAGACAAACTAACGAGCTCTCAACCAAAGGATGCCAACGTAGGTCAAGGACGAGAGCGTGGCATGCTAGCATCTGACTGGTGCATTGGTGTTCATACATACCAAAAACTGAGTTTATCACAGAGAACAACAAAGTGACTACTAGCAATCTGATTAATCAAAACTTCTAGAATGCAAGAAAGTCACAAAATGTAACAAAACTTAAGTGAAGTGAAGTACAAAAGATAAAGATAAAGAGAAGAAAGTGCTTACAACCACCCAAGTAATGAAGCTTCCATCTAATAAATATCTTCAATACTCGCATATATAAGATTAGGAGAAAACGTTGGGGCTATATAGGGCTTGCCTTAGTCAAACCCCCACTTTGGTGTTCCCACCTCCACGAATAGCCAAATAGATAGAGAGAAATGAACAAAGGAGTGATAAAAGAAATCCCTGCTCAAGGAGGAGAACTTGTATCACCAAATAGAGATAAAATTGAGAGGGGATTTATGAATTTCCAAGATGCTCACAAGCACAAGATAAGGGGGATATAGTTGCAAGGCTTAAGGAAGCCAAAGAGGGAGACAAAGATAGCTGCAAGAGACAAGAGTGTTTCAAAGAGTGTGAGAGTGCTACTAAGAGCTCGAGAGATTGAGGTTGCTATAAAAAATAAGAGAGATATGCAAGCAAGAGAAAGATGGGAGAATTTTCAAGATAGAAGCCAAGAAGGAGAAGAGGAAGGTCAAATGAATTGAGAAGATAGCATTTAAAGAGAGGAGATTAAGGAAAATAAGCTTCTTGAGTCATTACAAGGATTTTTAGGCTGTTACCACCAACAAAAGCATATGACAAGTGGAAAACATGATTGAAAACAACTATTTGAGTGTTGAAATGTCAAAGGACACTAATGTAGTGCACAAACATTTGTGTGACACACTAGTGTCCAAAAACATCACGCTACAAAATGATGATAACAGGAAAAGCACAAAGTTTGACGCAAAGCTGACGCGTGAAGGTAGCTATTGAAATGGGGTCCCAAGCATCATGAGAGGGGAAAAAGCTGATGTAGGGGCTAAAATGATCCTACACAAGTGCTAGGGGAGTGGACACTAAAGCATATACAAAAATGTAAGTGAAATTGAAAGGTTGCAAGTTTACGACATCACATTTTTCCCCCACTTTAGTGGGCATATGAATCTACACTAATATGCATGCTAAAGGAAATCTATTAAACATAAACAATATCACAATGCCAAAAGGATAATGTAGAGGTAGCAAATAAATCTTTGAACTGAGGAAGCATGCCCCCAAGCTAAAGACCTACAAAATAAAAACATTAGACAAGAAAGACCTGCACAAGACAATAGTGTTAGAACATAAAAAACCATTACTTCACGGGGTTAGAAAATATAAAACACACACACAAGCACATGCAACAAGCTAATAAGATTTGAGTTAGCAAAGTGAAAGATACCTTGATGTAAAAGGTTGTCTCAATACTATGAATCATCCCCAAATTAACAAAAACATATAGAATAATTATTAAATGAAGATAGAATGTAAGGGTTGATTGCTTCAAGAGAAGAATGCACCCAAAAGTTAGGGAAGTAACCAATGTCAAAGAGAGAAAGAAGTATATAGTTAGGATGAAAAAAATGCAAATCTTTGATCCGGTATATATAGTTGAGAAGAGAAGAAAGAATTTAAGAGAGAAAGGAATGCAAATTCCAAGAGAGATGGCTCCACGGGTACTCTCTCCTGAGGAGGTTCAAATAAAAGGATTACATAGCTCCACAGAACTATGAAGTTGAAAAAACTACATCGAAGGCCCACAAACCAATGATGGACAAATCCTACAAGATGTAAGCACTTCACAGGCCTCGGACCTGCAAAGAAGGCATTCCCCTAAGTACTCTCTCATGAAGGAAGCCCAATGTAAGTGGACTCCACATAGTTGGATCAAAAAGAAGCTTTATAGGTGCACCTGCAAAGCAACATGTTAATCCATAGATAAAACATGTTAGACCTCAAAATACAGCCATGCAGGCAGGCATAAAATCATGCAAAGAGTCCATAATTTGGAATCTTTCAAATAGGTCCCTCAGGAACCCTTCAAAATAAAATGGGTCTACTCAAGGGATGCACTATTTGAAAAGTGAGGTCTAGTTAGGCTACCCCCAAGCTAGATGCAAAGAATTCATTTGAGAGAAAATCTTTCAAATAGGTCCCTCAGAAACCCTTCAAAAGAAAATGGGGTCCACTCAAGGAATACTTCATTTGAAAGACATAGAAAATAGAGGGGGTCCTTAAGAAGTACACACATCTCTAGAACAAGTTATCACTACCCCCAACATATACTTAGAACATACAAGATAGAGGTAGACCTCGATATCACTTGTCATTTGAAGAGGAGGCAGGTGCATCAACAAATAAATGAGTGATGGCACTTGAATCAAGAAGTTGTTGTATCTTGTCCTTCAAGGCCTTACATTCACTAGTGGAATGGCTAGGAACTCGATGGTATGCATAAAAATAATATGTTTCTCTATCATGTTTATGGAATTTATTATGTGTAGAAGGAGGAAGAATAATTCAAAGTGGGATTTGTGAAGCCTCAACAAAATACTCTCTTGTTCAGATAAAGAATAAGGACCAAGAAGCAACCCTTTCTATTGTGGAGTAAGACTTGACTGCTCACAAAAAGAAGACATGAAGATAGTCTAATACAATGTAGGATGAATCAATCCAACAGAATAGGGTTGAGTGGAAATCATGTCACCATTCAACCATGGTTTCCATTTAGATTGATCATTTGAGCAACCAAGCCACAAATTACGCTTATGAGGCACACATTCTATGGGGGCCTTGTAGTGTCGAAAAAAGGATCCTTTGACTTTTTTGCACTTATTTGGGTCCTACTTGTGGATTTTGGTTTAATGTTTCCTTGATTTAGTGTTGTAATGTGGATAACACATTCACATTAGGTCTTGGTCCCTTGTGAACTAATGGAATTTAATGGTGCCTTGCAAAATTGTTGTGAACTGTTGTAACACACTTTCACACTTTTCTAGGGTTTTATCAATTAACTAAGCATAATAAATATAATTTTAATCATAATTAATCCTAATCCTTGCCTTATTTGGTGTGTTGTAAAGTGTTGTAACACACTTTCAAATTCCTCTAGGCTTGTCATTAATAATTGGGATTTCTTATGCTTTAATTGGCCCCATTTTGCATCCACGAGCCTTATTTATGTGTATTTTTTAGAATAATCTTGACAAAAGGCATTTAAAACATCAAAATCTCAAAACCCACCTCAAATTCCTAAGGCGGGACTAATTATCCATTATGGGTGAATGAGTCCCCTTTAACTCAAAATTCAAATTTTATTTAAAATTTTGGTGGGTTTTTATTCTCCAAGATCTAAGGTGATCCTATAGTACATTATAACTTTGGAAATTATTGCATAACTGAGTATAAATACAAGGTTCTTTCACTTATATCATCACCTAGCATTCAAGATATTTCACACGAGCATTTAAGCATTCACAAGAGAATTCAAGGCATTTCAAGGGCATATTATCAAGCATTCAAGAGCATTTTCAAGTGTCTTTCATCATGTCAAAGATTTATTGCATCATGTTGTTTTAGAGCTAACAATTATGATGTAGGATTTGTGTTTCAAGCAAGTGCTTCATTCAAGATCTATCAACATCAAGCAAGATTCCAAGTCTACATCTATTGGAGCCATCACTTACATGCTTGCAACAATAGATGTACCCATGGATGCACAAGTCTACTCTGTTGTGGTCACAAAAATCTAAGGTCCCCATGGATGCACCTCTTGGGAGGACCATGGAAACTCTGTCATACCAAGTGGAATACCTTGCCTCTCTTTGAACTGTCATCTAACCCTCTCTGGGAGATACATCTCAATGATATGTTGGGTTTGCATTTTGTGCTCGATGAGATACCTGGCTATTGACACCATGGCATGTGATCATCCTCATCGATCCACAAATTGTAAGTCTTGTATGGCCTCCAAATGAAATTGACCAATGTGTTCAAACCATGCCTCCAGCAACCAATATCCCCCACATGTGTCTATGTAAGGGCCCCCTGATACATATAAGAGTAAGGAGCACCAACTACCAGTTTTTGTACCACTAGATGTTGAAACACTGCTATGTGCTCCCATGCTCAAACTGTCAGCAACACAAACTTGCAAGTCAAACTATGTCCTCCCCTGTAAGCAATATCATGGAGATGGAATTAAAGCATGGAAAATAGACATGGCCCCCACACATACACTGTCCCAAAGCGAACCATCAACCTGAGCATCTCTCCCCAGCCTACTAGGAAACCATGACCCCTGCGGTTGAGAATCATCACCCCTACTATCAATGTACTTGGAACACAATCATATCTATCATACCATTTAGCAAGGGTCTCCCATCTAATCTCATAACCCTATATCCTGAGCTCTGCATCATCATCACAATTAATAGTACTCATATAGTTCCTGTAATCCTCAAGCAGGGTCATAATGTACCCACTCACCATGAATTAGAAGCCATAATATCTTGTATACATCCCCATAGTGATTGTCGCCTCCCCTGTCAGCAAATGGAAGCCACTCATCTTCGAGTTCCATCACTCCGCCAATGTTGTCAACATGCCCCTATTTTCCCTAGTCATGGGCATATATGTGACAGAAAACAAACCCAAGTCTAGCAATGCCTATCTCTCCTCATTTCCCAACTGGTCGTGTAGTCAGAAAACATCTTGTCTCCACTCCCATTTATAAATAGGAGGTAGACGCTCCTAAAATCATAAAGGAAACCATCATGTCAATCCAAGACCTTTAGTTGACCTATTGAACCTAAGTTGAGCAAGTCAAAATTTCCTAATATGGGGAAAATTTTAACTGGGCAATTGCATCATAGTTTTTTCAAATGCATCACACATATTATTTGTTGGCTTGCAATTGTGATTGCATTGCTTGCCTATCACATGCCTCATTTCGTACATCACTTGCATCACAACTTGTTGTTTGTGTCAATCCCGTTCGCATATGTGGCTAGGAAGGTCACTTGCATTGCATTATTTTAGGTGTCACGATGCGAATGCCCCTGCCCTAACCCTAATACAATTACGTCATGACAAGACGAATGCAGTGAACTGCTTATCATCTATGTTGAATGTGCACGCAATTGCGTCACAAAATTTTGTGAAGCAATTTCCTGCTAAAATTTTTCCCTATATAAATGCGCAAAAACTAACCAAAATAATATCCCACATCAATGTCTAAAGAAACTTAGTTTCTTCACAATCGCATCATCCCACCATCTAAACATTTGAATCACTAGAAATATATAGCTCTCAATTTAAAGGATAAATAACCATAAATTTTCAATGATTTTAAACTTGACTCGCTATTTTGATGCTAAATTGATGAGCATGTATCTCATGAATGATAGAATAAATTCTTTAATTGTAATTTTGTTTCTATTCCTTTCCATTCTTCTAGAAAATATTATTGAGTTAATTCTTACAAAAAATTAATATAAAATTTGATATTAACTATCACATAGAAATTTAAATATAGTTGTACATTACCTTGTCAATTGTTTGAGTTCATTTTGCTAATGAGACTACAAGATATTGAAATCCACTAAATTGCTAGTTATTAAATATTTTTTCTCCATTCACTTGACACCCTAAAAGAAAGAATTATCAAAACAATTAAGATTTGATACTTTAATTGAATTGTCTTTCTATTTAGAAAAAGGTTGTTAGGGCTTACTGTATAAGAGTGAATTTGCACCCCATGTGCAAATCCCCTTTTTTCCTTTATCCACCTTAAAAAACTGAGTTTGGAGGGTTAATTCCACCTAATCCCACTACTTGCATCCCACTTGGTGCATGTTTTGAGCATCGGTGGAGGTGTTTCTTTTGAGGACTCTTGCACGATGTGCAAATGTCTGTACGACACACTTACATCCCTCACAGACTCCTATGGATAAGCCTACAGAGGCATTACTCTTCTCATTGGAGGTGAAGTTGTAACACCCCCTTTAGCCGACTACCCTGAATATGGCAGTTTTTCTCCATCTTCTCTTCATATTCATCTCTTGAACAAGCATTTCATCTCTTCACAACTTTTGTACTTCATTCTCAAGCTTCAACACACTCTTTTGCATCCACTCCAAGCTTCAAACAACATTCTTACATTCCATTGCAGTCAAAGCAACACTTCATCACGTTGGTAGAGAAAGTTTGGGACCATGCCATTGCAATAGAGGCTTGAGTTCCTCTCATTTTTCTCCCCCAAGCAGCCTTGAGTGCTCTTGGTGGAGGTGGCAAACTTCCCTCTCCTCTCTATCATTTGGTTGAGTTAGCACTTTACTAGTTGTAGTGCTCTATTGCTCTTCATTGTATTGCTTTCCTTTATCTCGTTTCTTTGGCTATCTGTGGAGGTGGGAACACCTAAACAAGGGTCTAACTAAGGTAGATCCCTATACAACCACCCAACATTCTCCCCTCTTTCAGTGTGTAGGAGACTTACGTACTTCTCGAGGATCAGCTACCGAACAAATTCCTTGGTGAGATCCTCCTTGCTCTCTTTACTAATGTTTATTTAATTTACAATATTAGAGAGTATTTCATTTACTTAATCACTTCATTCCGGCCCTTTAGTTAGTCATCTAGGTGATTAGCTAGTTTTTGTTGGTTTGACCTCGTCTTCATTGTTGTCTAGCCATACGAAAACCAACACACTTTTGATCTACACTAGCATGTCGTGCTGACGTCTAGAGATTGCACTTTCATCCTTAGACAAAGAGCTTCCCGAGGAGTAGTGTTAGACCTAAAAACTAGCCTGCCTAGCCCTTTCATGTGTCTCGAGTCTACAAAGTAACTAAGAGGCCTCATAGTCCTTGTTACTCTTGCATCACATTTCCTAACATTACACTTAGCTGAGGTAAGTTAGGGAAACCTCTTGCATCTTGACCCTCTGTGACCTGGGGTTTTGTATGTGGTGGCCCCCCTCTTACATTTTTGTTGAACCTAACATGAACCATTTTGGTTATGTCCCTGCGATCCTGACAGTTCCTTTCCTCGTACTCTAGGAGTGTTGTGAGGCTATCACCTTAAAACCTAGCCTACAACCCCTAGTTGCAATAGTTGGAAGGTTCCACAGGCATTGCATGACGAAACATTAAATTGGGTCACTATATTATTTTTCAACCTTTAGGGACTCGGTGAAAGTGTTGTCTAGTGTGTGTAATGGCCTCCTTCCTGCATCAACCTATCCCCTCTATGCAACCTATGGATAGTAGTACTGGTATAACTTTCACTTCACAAGACCTACTGATGGGTTTTAATAAGGAACCATCTCCTCTTTACATTCCTACAGGAATCAATGGAAACATCATAGCAGGTTTTCTCATTGATCCAACATCACAAGTGAACATAATAACAGAGGAGATTATCCTAATAAATTTTTTACACGAGGATGTATACGATTCTCCTGTGAGTTTCATCTGCACACATGGTAGGCTTTATGTACCCCCTTTGGGTAGTATTGTCCTATCGGTTTTAGTTGGACCTAAGTCTATTAAACCCTTGTTTGATATCATCCCTGGGCCTAAGCTCTTTAGGGTGAAACTAGGTATTCCTTGGTTGGTGGTGATAAACGCGGTACCCTCCATCATGCATAAATGTCTAAAATTTATCCATGAAGTTTTGGTGCACGTAATCCACGATACCGGTTATAGACCACTGGTCGCACGTGGTAGCTACTCATTCGATCACCCTTGGTCTGTGTCTGTCTGTCCTCTCCAGCTTAGGATGGAAATTTTGCACAAAACATATCAGAACTATAAGAAAGGGCATCTAAAGCTGAAAGTTAGATACCCTCCCTTGCCTTATGTCGTCTCACATAGGGCTTATTTGAAGGTTGAAAACAATGCCACTAAGGCACAAAAGAAGGAAGAAGGGAAGCGGTCTCGCGATCCTCCTTCTTCCTCTTCTGCTGGTCAGTTTAGCACTTTTTTTCACTCTACTGAGGTACCATCGAGTCCTGCTTCTCGTCTATAGGAGAACCCTATGGTGTTTGCTTGGTGAAAGCCTAAGCGTCCTACTTTTGAACTTCCTATTCTACTAACAAAACCTAGACCCGCTCAATACCACATGAAGAAGGTCTCCCAAGGAGAGTCCTCTTTGTCTCAACCTTCGCAGCCTCCTACTGTTCCTGCTCCTAAGGTAGTGAGTTGAAAGAGGCCCGCTGCCAAGGGTCTCGAGTCAACTCTTCCTGTCACTCCTTAGCCTGTTCCTCCTGCTCCTATGTAGGAACTTGTTCCTCTGCATGAAATGGCCATAGTGGACGTTCCTATGGTTGAGCAAGAGCCTCTTGTCCCTTCGCAAACTCCAGCCTCTAACTTCAAGAGCCGTAGGAACCGCCTTGCACATGAACACAAGTGCCAACGAAAGGCTCTCCTAGCCAAGCAGGCCGCTTTGCAAAGGAAGGAGGAAGAAATGACCACCCCTACTTTAGGGCCTCCTGCAGCGTCTTCTTCGGCTCTTCCTTCTGCTTCTCTTCAGTTTGGCTCTGTACTGCTTCTGGCTTCCATTGTGAGTACAAATGCGCTTAACCCTAAATCGGTATAGGTGTTCATCACCCCTTCGGTGGAACTTCCTTTGTTGATGTCCATTCTGGATATCTAACCTTTCCCAAAGCCTGTGGATATGATCAATACTTTAGTTGTATCTACTTTAGTTCTTTCCTCCTCTTCCTCTGCGCCTCTAGCCTCATCCATGGGGAGTTCATCTCCTCCAACAAAACAGGAGGTAGAGGATAGCTGCTCTGACAATGAAGGATGTAAGAGGATTTCACCTTCTCTGCATGATGGCCTCGTATTGACTTGTTTTGTCCTAATAATAGAACCAGTCCTTGCTTCCCCTAAGTTCATCACCGCTCCTGAGTCATCTACAAGCTTAGTGGTGAACCTCAGGAAAAACCTGTCCCATCCACTAATGTTAGACAACATGCTCCTAGGGGGTGCATTTTTAATTCCATGGATGAAGTCCCAGCCTTGCTAGCGATCTTCGTGAAATCACTAATCTTGACTCCACAAGAGCTCGGTGGAGAGGACCTCGAGGGTCCTTCTTCCTTAGCCCTTTTGCGAGAGGTTCAGATGCTCCTCCTCTTAACATCCCACCATTGCAGGCTCGCCCACCTTCCCCTTATGAGGATTTAGATTGGGAAGTGGATGACCCCTTGGCCGATCAATGTTAGGAGGAGACCCTTTTTCTTGATCTTGTGTGTGTGTACGTTTGTTTTGTGATGTGTTCACCCATGCTTGTGCTATGTGTTCCTAGATGACCCTTGTCACCCCTATTGGTGCTTGGATACATGCATGGTTTTTGTGTTGTATTTAACCTTCTTCTATTTGTATCATCATTCTTCCATGTTTGTGCTTGACTTTCGATAAATTGGGGACGATGCAAAGCGTTGGGAGCATTTAGGTTTCCCTTCCATGTTGACCCAATTTTTTATTTTATGTTTTCTTCTCGTGCATTCTTCACATGGCTTGATATAGTAGGGGGTTGATGATAGTTCATCTATATACTATTATTATACATACATATATATTTATGAGCAATTCTGATCCCGAAATATCAAACTACCCTTGTTCCCTTTTATTTGTGTTTTCCTTCTTTTTGCTTTATCTTTTTTTCTTCCTTGCTTGAGTTGTCCCTTTCATGCATCACAATGCCTTTCTTTCATGCTTTGATTTCAGAAAACACATTCATTGCCAACGAATCTTTTCTTGAAATTCTTCACAAATTTTTCCTAAGAATCGCATTCTCAACTTGGAACCCTAATAGAATGTGTTTCCTTCATCATAGGTTCATAAAGAAAGGACTTGAGGACCTTCCTATGAAGTGGGAATAGCTCGAACGTTCCCCTCGCATGGGGGCATATCCTTCCTTTCGAATTCCTTGATGAAGTGAACATCTTTCAAAAGGATTCCTTGATGATAGATCACTCTAACAAGAACAACTGCTTTTAGACTGTGTGTCCCTTGAGTGGACCCCCCCTTTTCTTCCTCACAGCAGGTTCCCAGGGGACCCTTCTTTGAAAGTCTCTATTCTAAATGGATTTCTTCACATTTAGCCTAGGAACAACCTGACTAGACTTATTCCATTCGTCTTTCCATGTCTAGCTTGGGGGTAGCCTGACTAGACCTCACCTTTCAAATAGCGCATCCCTTCAGTGGACCCCTCTCTTTTTCATGTCGGGTTCCCAAGAGACCCCTTTGAAAGTTTCCCTTATTAACAGTCTACATGACTTTCTGCTTATTTTCCTACATGGTCACTTTTGACATGTCCTATCTGCGAGTAGACGTGTCGCCGCTTCTTGACTTTGCGGAGTCCACCTTCTTAGTTTCCATCATGTGAGAGAACTTGGAGGACACCTTCTTTGTAGGTCTGTAGGTTTGTAAGGTGCTTTCTCGGTTTCCTTCATGTGAGAGATCTTGGAGGACACCTTCCTTGCAGGTTTGCGGGTCTATAATGTGCTTACTTCATGAGGCTTCCTTCATGCCTCCGTGCAGGTTTGTGGGCCTGTAAGACACTTTTTTTTTCTAAGTTCATAGTTCCGAGCAACTATGAAGTCCTTTGCTTTCCTTGCACCTTCAAGTTCACCAAATCCTAGTCTGCTTCCTCGACAGTTCAGGTATACATTTCTAACCTTACTCTTTCTTGATCTACTTTACCGAGCACTCATCAGTATTCATGCTCGCTGAACTAGGAGCAAAATGTATAAGAGAAAATTTGCACCCCATGTGCAAATCCCCTTTTTCCCTTTATCCACCTTAGAAAACTGAGTTCAAAGGCTTAATTCCACCTAACCCGTTGCTTGCATCCCACTTGGTGCCTATTTGAGCGTCATTGGAGGCGTTTTTGTCTGGGATGCCCGTGCGGCGCATAGAAATTCACACGACATGCTTACATCCCTGGCAATTTCCTGTGGTTGAACCTGCAGAGGCGTTACTCTTCTCAGTGGAGGTGAATTTGTATAGCCCCCTTCGGTTGACCGACCCAAATATGGCCATTTTTCTCCATCTTCTATTCATATTCATCTCTTGAACAAGCATTTCATCTCGTAACAACTTATGGACTTCATTCTCAAGCTTCAACACACTCTTTTGCATCCACTCCAAGCTTCAAACAACATTCTTGCATTCCATTGCAATCAAAGCAACACTCGATCACATCAGTAGAGCAAGTTTGGGACCATGCCATTGTATTAGAGGCTTGAGTTCCTCTCATTTTTATCCCCAAAACAGCCTTGAGTGCTCTTGGTGGAAGTGGTAAGCTCCCCTCTCCTCTCCTCTATCATTTGGTTGAGTTAGCACTTTACTATTTTGTAGTGCTCTTTTTCTCTTCATTGTATTGCTTTCCTTTATCTCATTTCTTTGGCTTTCCATGGAGGTGGGAACACCTAAATGGGGGTCTGACTAAGGCGGACCCTGATATAGCCACCCAACATTCTCCCCTATTTCTGTCTGTAAGAGTACGTGCTTCTCGAGGATCAGCTGGGAAATGAATTCCTTGGTGAGATCCTCCTTGCTCTCTTTACTCTTGCTTATTTACTTTACAATATTAGAGAGTATTTATTTACTTAATCACTTCATTCTAGCCCTTTAGTTAGTCAGTTGGGCTGTTAGCTAGTTTTTGTTGGTTTGACCTCATCTTCACGGTTGTCTGGTTGTACGGACACCAGCGCACTTTTGAGACACCAATGCACCATGCTAACGTCTAGAGACCACGCTTTCGTGCTCAGACAAAGAGCTTCCTATGGCATAGTGTTAGACCTAAAAAGTAGCTTGCCTAACCCTTTCCTGTGTCTCGATTCTGTAGAGTAACTAAGAGGTCTCACATTCCTCGTTACTCTCGCCTCGCATTTCCTAACATTACAGTTAGCTGAGGTAAGTTAGGGAAACCTCTCGCGTCTTGACCCTCCATGACCTTGGGTCTTGTATGCAGTGGTCCCCCTCTCTTACACTTACTTATAGATTCCCTCCAACAACATTCAAGTATTGTATCTTGTCTAAATATTTGGATAGAGTTCCATGCCTCCCATCTGACTACTCTACATCTCCATGGGTATCTCATAACATATTCCACCTATAAGAAATAAAGGGTTATGATATCATTTGATTGTTAATGCACAATATGAACTTGAATAAACATAAAATAATAAAAGGAGGGTTTCTATGCTTGCTTATGCTAGAATCACATTTTTTTCTTTTAATTCATGAATATTTTTGAGTGATCATATTAGATA
>VDFB02193867.1:103418765-103464171 GCA_007258455.2 Sequoia sempervirens
GGACTCAATGATCCCCCCCAAGGACAACATGCATCATGTATATACAATCAAATACCCCCCCCCCCCCATAAGAGGGAAGTAAAGAGATGAGATATCCCCCCCATAATATATGATCACCTGCAAACATGGTTAAAGTCTGAAGACAAAACAAAATCCAATTCCTACAAACAATGTTTCTCCCCTTTGGAAGAAGATACACCAAGTACAAATGCAGGAATGATTCCCATTCTAGATAGGAAGTGTTAGGAAGAGGAATCCAAATGTAGGAAGATTATGTCTCTGAAATCTGCTCATGTGTTGCCAATTTATTGGAGATGAAGATGATGCCACAATCCAATCAGGTACATGCCCAATCACAACAAACTGTGACAAACCAGGAACCAATGGAAACTAATCTTGAACAAGCTCCAAAGATAAACATGAAGTGACAATAGTTGATCCATGACTATCATCACTTGTGCTTGGACCATTTGTAGGAGAAACATACTGATTCTTTCTTTCCTTTTCAATTTTAAATCCATGAGTTGATAGATATCCTTCCATAAATTTGTCTTCCTAAATGCATAGTTTGTTCCATCAAATATAGGGAAACCAATGTGCTTCACCATCCAAGATCTACCTTAAGCCGTTAATCTCTTCTCCAAGGAACCTTGCTCTAATACCACTTGTTGAATGAATAAGAAAATTGAGAGGGGGGTTGAATTAGTTGTAGCAAATTAAAACTTCAAAATCCTCAACAATAATTAGATCCAAATGCATTCATTAAACCCTTATTTTGTTAATGTGATCAAACATGAAATGCAAATAATAGAAACTAAAATGACAACACCATAAACAAGAGAACACCATATTTACATAGAAAACATAATGAGGAAAAAATAAAGGTTAGGATTAGCTCACAATATAAGCAATTGCAAAACCAGTACAAGGGTTCATTTCCAGAATAGGAAACATTGCCCAAAAAGGCTCACAGCCAGGGCTTACTATCATAGAAAGAATAAAAGACAATAGAAGAGAAATGTTACATAGAGAAAAAATTATGAATGCAATAAGGAGTCTACCACAATCTCTACAACACTTTTGCAACCTTGCATGAAATATTTTAGACACCTTTAGCTCACTGACTTCAGGAATCTAAACACTTGAAATTCATGCTACTCTTGTCAAATTCACATCACACACATAACTCACATTGATCTCACATATATCTTAATTCCCTCTTACATATCACAATAAAAACATACTTATTTATATCAACCTCAACCTCAAAAACATTCTCCAAGGTCGAAAACTATCCATTGTACATACAAATTCAAATTAGGTCAGCACCAAGACATTCCTGTGATGGATAAGAATGGAGGTAACCCATATAAATCCTTAATTAGGACCCAAATAGATCCTAACACATCTCAACATGCTTTCACAAGCCTTGCATGTAGTGTTAACACAAGGTCGACCAATACCCATGCTAAACACTATAAAAATTAAGTACACACTTCTTTAAATCAATCCATAAATTTTGGACAAAAAAATAACTTGAACACGATCTAGAATTATCTTCTAACTACCTAAGACTCATTAAACATTTCATCCAAACTTGCATCATACAAATACTTCAAATTAGAACAACGGGTAAACCTTATTTGCACAATGACGCATGAAACAAACATTGCAATGTACCAAATCAAGCGAAACCTTGAATACTGAAAGATACAAAAAATATAAGAAACTTCCCAAATCTGCACAACCTAAAGTACACACATTGAACACTTTCACACACTGTTTACTTTGTTTATCAAATTTTCTCAAAAGCACTTGGAAACCAATTACTAGAGACATCTTCTTAGCTCATTACTTCATTCCAACTCATCTTTAGACACTACAACATAAAGATAGCTCCATGTACTCACAACACTTCCTCAATATCTCAACTACACATGCACAACCTACAACAACCTATTTTCCTCTTTTTACAAATTTCTCTATATCCTTGACATATTCATTATGTAACAACCTTCATCAACACTTAGTTGACATCAATGGAAACACCAGTCAGTAGACTTCCTATTGACATATATGAAAACACCTTCATATTTGCAACAAAGGCTTCTTAAGTGGATTAACATGCTATATTTCCACTCAAAACAGTTGTGATCTATTAAAGTAGGAACCATTATTTGAGCCATGATGTAAAAATATAGGAAGAAGTTCTTAGAATTCAATAGAACACAAGAAAACCAATAAACCCCCACCCTTTTTCACTGGAATAAAAAATCAGCCCCAAAAGATTACAAGGTTGGAAATTTAAAGTTTAGTGTCTATAAAGTTTTTTCCAAGTTACAATACTCACTAGGTCAGTAGACCAAAATTATAATTTTTTGGATACAAAAATGAACCTTTAATAAAAAATCTAGAAAAAATAGCCTTGTATTTGTGTAGTTATTTTCAATAACTTTCCAACACTTATTCGTTTAAATAAAATGTAGTTTCCAAGCATACAATATGGCATGTTGAAGGAAAAATACAATAACAACTTGAAATTTTTTTTTATTTAAGGGGTAAACACTTTTGACCTGAAGCTATGAACTAGTGAGGTCACAAATGGGGGACATCATCCCCAATATAACCACTCAACAATACCACTCAAATGAGGTTTGAACCTTGGTCCACCAAGAACAACATCACCACCTTTAAACCATCACACCATACCAATATCGGTGAACAACTTCAAACTTAAAAATTAGAGAGAAAAAGAAAAAAAATACTAATCAAACCTTTGTGAATGGAAAGTTCTAATATCTAGTTTTTTGTTAATATTTGGTTTTCCAAAACTTATTATCTCAAGAGAAAAAATTATTTCAAATAAAAAGAACCCAATTTGGCCTATATGAGGGCCCTAGTGGCCTCTAAGAAACACCATGTTGGGGGTGGCTACTAGGTGGAAAGCTCCAGTCATTAAGTCTATATTAGTCATTAGTTTATGTTGTAGTCTTCACCAAGGTGTTGTAGATGGAAGATCAGACCGCATGGTTAATTATTGACCGCTAGTGGTTGGTTGGTACATTGCCTATTAGCGGCTTCTATTAGTGATCTAAGGACTGCTCTAGATGACCTTAGCCATAGGTGCTAGAACTAAAAGGTTAAGGCCCTTGGTAAGAGTGCTTATAAATAATGTGCTAAGTCTTTTTTTAATTTATATTAATTAATTAACAAATATTGTTGTTGTATATAGTAATACATGCTAGGGAAGTCGTATGACCCCCTAGCAAAAAATTTTTGTCAAAGGATCCTAGAAAATGTTGAATATGGAAAAAATAATATCAAAATTCATCTACTTGATCTCCTAAGTGAAATGATAGTTTCCATTCGACCAAATGTTCCCCAATAAAAAGTTGTTTGTCATATTTGAACTTCAAACCCTTGCTTGCATCTATTTCAAACAATCTTCAAATTAAATGAAATGAAAGCTTCTTGAATCTCTTAGATTTGTTGGAACAACCAAAATGTAACTATTATAACCAAAATTTCTACAACACCTAGATCTTACAAATATATATGAAAAATGAAGAGGTTATCATATCTTTATAAATATTCTTTTATTATCCAAATCATTTAAAATGCAAGAGGAGCATACAATATTTTACAATATCTCAAATAATAAATTCAAACTCTCAATTAGGAATCTACAAACTCAAAATTCTAAAAAAAATGCTTTTATAACATGTTAGAAATTTGAAATAGATTGATAACTCAAGGAAATTTTTGAGAGAAATTATAAGGTACATAAAATAGAAAAATATAAATAATACAAACCAATGGCTCTGAGAGACATGCACAACGTTAGAATGACCAAATTGCATTAGGATCTTTCAAGATGTAAAACTATAAAATAGAAAATGGATGCAAATACATACTAGGTAGTGAGTTTAAATTGAACTAGGGTGAGGATGAAAGTGGCAAATCAACCAATAGGGAATGACTACCAATATTAAGTAAAGTGATCAAGATAGTAAATGGTGCACCCTTAAAGGATGGTGACACTTCAACACCTTATATCGTAGTTATTAAATAACTAAAATCACTTTATTTAGCTTAAGTTCGCTTAATAAAATTGTAGAAAAAACTTGTGACTTAGGGGGAAAAAATAACCCACTCAGAAAATAAAAGCCTACACAAAAATTTATTTTCTTAATCTACATTGTCATCTAGACCCCTTTAAATAGCAAGCCCTTCACAAAAGAAAATGATTTTTTTTTCTAAATACAAGCTATTTTTCACTACCTACTTAATATTCCTCTCACTTTGGTGAAAGATGTAGTTTGTAACTTATACTCTTTTTTGCACATTGAGATGCATATATTAGTGTGAAATTGGTTATTCAATAATTAGATTAGTTGAGGGCTTGTACCTCCTAATGCACCTACCTCTTGTGTAAGTATTCCTAAGTGTTCAAATTTTTATTTTTGTCCTTTTGAAACGTGTTGTGCAACAAGTGTCACTCTCATTCTATCCTTGTGTTTGCAAGAGAATGAGATTGTGGACTAATGCTTAATTTTCATTATGGAGGAAGCCATATACTCTTGTGTGATCATAATGGTGACTTGTCCCTCAATATGTGAACTATTTTGCTTGTATTACCTTACATGATGCATTGGTGATGATATCCTATGTGCAATTTTGATTTTCCATGATGCCTTGGGCATATGAAGTGTGCAATACAACAAGAAAATTGTTTTTTAATTAATTTATGTAAATTTATAGGGAAAATATTGGATATTACATTAAATTCTTTGAAATGTATACTTCTTTATTATTCATGTGGAAGGATACAAATGATAATGAACCTACTTCTTTTAGCCAATTGAAACATGAATGTTTAAAAACAAACATAAATAAAATAGAATTTATGTGGAATCACAAAATACTATGTATTTAATAACTACCTCTTAATATTGCAATATGTAGGTAGTGTTTTTCATTAGGAGCTCATTCATTCGTCCTCATCAATGATAAAAACATGTTAAGTTATGAATAATTTAAAGTATATAAGATTTTTTTTTGGTTTCATGTAGCAAACATTTTTGTTTTATTTTTTGCTAAAATTGAAGAAAATTTAAACTCAACACATTTATTTGTTTATATATTCACTTTCTAACATCACAACTACACAAAGAGAAGAAAATACAAACAAACAATAAAAATAAATAAGAACAAAAAATATTTATTAGATATAGAAGATATTTTCTATTGAATTAATAAATTTCTCTTCAAAAATTAAATCTTTTATTTAATATAATAGGATTTTCTTCACTAATATAATGTCACTATAAAAAATAAATAAGCATTCTAAAAAATAAGCGCTATACAATTTTTAATTATTATCCAATATTAACCTTCTTAAAAATAACCTAAGATTAACAATAAAAATTATTTATTTATTGAAAAGTCATCTTCGTTATGGTTGCTAAGAGGACATCCACTTGTTACCATCCATTTGAAAAAATGAAGTCAATTTTGTGCAATTGAAATCAAATTAATTTAAAAATTAGGGAAGACGGGTCAATAGTTGTGCAGGGTCCAAAAGTTTTGATAGTATTTGTCTATATAATGCCAAATATTTTTAATAATTTTGGACCAATAGTTGTGATGATGACTACCCATAATTAAATAAAATATATTTCTTTCATCTAAAAAGCAACAAATCATGTGAGGCCACATCAACATTCAATAAAACATGCTGAAGATGCACAAGTATCAGTCTCAAACTTTTTTAGGCCTTTTTTCGACACCTTGCCAAAAAGCTTGTTGATGTGGCCCTGAAGCCTTAGTTCTAAGTAGGGGACTTGCCAAGTAAGTTGTAAAAAATTGGGAGTGATTTGAAATTTTCATGTAGAATAATTAGAAATGTGAAGTTAGGATGCTCAACTACTGGGTCCTCTCACTTAATCAAGGTTGAAAGTGTATAACATGACAGCCCCTCACAATAATTCATAGGCATAAATTTGTCTAATCTATTTATTCCTACTCCACTTCATTCCATTCTATTGCCTTGTGCATTTCCCCTGCCTAATAGTAGTTTGTTCTACCATGGCTGCTCTTTGTTGCTACCTTTAATGCTTTCATTATTTTTAATCTCTGCTCTTCCTCATTCCCTCAATAATCTCTCTGAACAACAACAATAACAATTGCTTTTGTGATTCAAAGCTGACAATTCCAATGACACTTCTCTACTCGAATAGATGATGGAACCCCTAAATTTTTTGACATTTTGAGGTTTTTATGTGCTCAGTAATGGCATGCCACATGTTTCCCATAGGTAAGGTTTAGGGTTTTACCTATGTAACCTTGTTTTCAAATGCTTTACTTTTAAACCTTAAGCATATTAATCTTAGGTTGACTTGTTTTGTTTGGTTTCTGGTTGTGTAAGTTGTCATTTGAGCCATCAAGGTGCATTATTTTACTGGCCCCTTTATCTTAGCCATTCGGTCACCCCATGAATTACCCACTTTAATTCTCCTAATGTCAAGTTTTAATATTTTTCCCCCAATGACTTAAGTCTAAGTCATCTATCCTTAAGGGTAAAGTGTTGTCGGCCTAATCATGGCCCTCTTTTATGACTAAATTTGTCGTATGCCCATGATTAAAGATCATTAGATTGTGGGAGTTAATCTATGTCGTTCCTTGTTGGCTCACAAGTCTCAAGTGATGACTCTTTAATTGTTCCATGGTCTGTGAGATGTTGCCACATGTTTGATTGTGGGTGTGGACTCAACCGTCACTTTTCATCCCAATTCCTAAGTTTTTATGATCAATGGTGGTTATCTAAAGGGAAGAGTTGCTCAGGATACCATTGCACAACAACTAAGGGGATCAACTCATGTAGCTCAAATCTTACACATTGTTGTCCAAAAGATGAGGAAAACTTCAGAAAAGGGTGATGCACAATCAAGCACACATATAGATTCAGGGGTAGCCATTGATTGACTTACATTTGAGATTCTAGCTCTACCTTGTTTGTTATAACTGACCCAACTGGAGTTGTAATGTTCATGAACTAGGAGTTCTGGGTAGCTGAATCCTTCAAATTCATGAAAATGGTTAAACCATTTTCCCAGCTGATTCACCATTTGTTATACCTTGCATAACCACCCCACTTTGATCTGGATCAAAATGGGTCCCCCCTTTTCTTTTGGTTTTTTTGGCCTTTGGTTTTCTACCTTAGGAATTTTCCTTTCAAAGTTCTATCAGAGGCAGAACCGGGACCAATACCGGACTTGGAGTTTCCTTCTATGTTTCAGTCTTGTTTCTTCCTCGGTTCTAGTTCTGGTTATTCTTTGTATTCTTCCTTTGTTCTTTGTCGGAGTCGAGTTCGAGCCCATAATGGAATGTTGGACTTTCTTAAGTTCCTTGTTCGGTTTCACCCTAGGTCTAACCCCACCTTCTCTTTTCTTCTCTCTTCATTGGTCTTTGTCAGTTTGTGTTATTTGCCTTATGTGTTTTCTTTTCGGCCTTGGGAATTTTCTTTTTTCTTGTTCTCGCAGACCCAGAAGCAGAACTGGGGCTGAGTCCTGAAACTTCCTCAAAGTTTCAGGTTGAGGTTCTGATCCGATCTTAGTTCCGCATCTTTTTTTCTTTCACTCTTGATTTCTTTTGCTTTGTTTCAGGGTTTTCTTCCCCTTTCCTCTTTCTCTTTTTGTTTCTCTCTTCCTCTTTTTGGGTGACATCGGATGCAGGTTCATAACAAAATCTGAACCTGAAAACTGGAGAAGTTTCTGGTTCGGATTTGGTTCCGACCCCGGTTCTGCCTAGTTCGTCATTTCACTCCAGCTCCATCGGTGTTTTGTTTCCATCCTTTGCATTTTGGGTTTCTTCATGAAAGCAAAATCAGTTCGGGGTATGAACTTGGAAATTTTGATTATTTCCTTGGCTCATCCCCACCCCAACTCGGGTCCCGATTCTGGTTTCTATTTTGGATCCACCCCTACTGGTTTCGAAGGTAAGTATTTTTCCCATTCAGATTTGGTTCCACCTCCACCGAAAGTAAGTCTCTCCTTACGAAGTATAGTAAAATAAGAAATGTTATGGGTAAGATTGAGCAGGATATTTTTGTGATTTAGAGGACTAACAAAGACCTTGTTTTTCAAGATCATTATCTGTGTGTAATTGTATGTCTCAAGGATCTTAGCGAGAGTTTTGAAGCTCGGTGGGGGGGTCTCGCCGACTAAGTAGAGTCTCCTCGAAGGGGAATGGGCTTTTGCCAGAACAGATTAACTTCGCTGTGAGATCTCACCGACCATGGGAAGTCATTCTAACAACAAAGAGGGGGCCCACCAAAAGAAAGTAGAGTTCACCAAGAGAAAGAATTCACTCTGTGGTCTCGCCGAAAGGACACAGTCTTGCCAATGGTCTTTGCAAGATCGGTATTACCTCTGTGGCTTGCTGAAACATCTCACCGACTGTCCCAAGCTACATCGACAACTTGCAGAAGAACATACCTGGAGCGGGAAGAGCGCCAAAGGAAGAAGATAAAGCCGTGAGTCATAACGCCAGCTAGTGTTTCCTAATGGGGGTAGCTCTATATTTTAGGGCACTCAAAGTAGCATCGTTGGAGTTTGAAAATGGACACGAAGGCTAGAAATAAGTGCGGTAGATGCAAAAGATCTACGGATCTTTCTAGGAGACAATATTCAACAACATATGACAACAAGGATTCAAATTTATTATAGGACCGACTTTCCTCAGAGAGATCTGGATGCCGACCCTTTGACACCACTGATATTTTGTAAACCCTAAAAAAAAGGGGCCAACATTCTTCTTGGGAGAAGGTGTATATATGACATTCTTTCCTCTTTGTAAGGGGTTGGAAAACTTTTTTAGAAAGAGGTTCCAAAATTTTAGTGTTAGCACTTCTAGATTAGAACTTCTAGGTTTAGAGAACTATTAGGAGAAGGTGTATATATGACATTCTTGCCTCTTTGTAAGGGGTTGGAAAACTTTTTTAGAAAGAGGTTCCAAAATTTTAGTGTTAGCACTTCTAGATTATAACTTTTAGGTTTAGAAATTAGTCAACTAGCAGAAGGAGATCGAGTTGCATCTTGATTCTAAGTAATGAGAGCTTCTCTTGTCTTCTTGGTTAGCAGTTAGATTTCAGTGTAGATTGTAATGTATTTTCAAAATTCTCTTAGTGTAGTTTGGAAATAATCTAGAGCCTCAGATTCTCTGTACACTGGTGATTGTGCCAATTTTGTAATTATTGTTTATCTATTTTAATAACAATAGAAGCAATCCGAGTTTAATCTACTTCATCTTGTGTTCTTGAATGATACTTATCTTAGCTTAATCATTTAATTTGTTGAGCCTTCAAGGAATGAAATATTATTTTTTGTTTTATTTAAATGGTAATTAAAACCTGTTATGCGAATTAGCACTGAGAATGAAAGAGGTTGTGTGTCAATCACAAGCTTATCTTGTTCTATAGTTTTAGTTTATAATTCCCTGAAGATTAACAAGTCTGGTTAAGATTGGATGAACTATTGTTCTTTTCTGTTTCAAAACCCTGATCTATCTTTTATCATTTCTTTAAAATCCCCTATTAGAGTAGGTTTTATTTCATGCTTGATCATAGAATAATCCAACAGCTCAACACCAGCAGGCCCCTTGAATATTACTGTTGCATTGGCCACTAAGCAACATCAACATAGTTGAGACCCAACTACAAAGACATTGGGAGCTAAGGTATCCATGTGTTTCCTTTCTCTTTTAGGAGAAGCAGAGTAGCAATATTCTACTTGCATTGTTGTGGTACCAAAATCGCCATCAATACTACCATGGTGAAAACCTGGCAAATAGGCATCTTGTGTAGTTGACTATGCTCCTTTGTCTACTATTATTCTAATCTGACTTCCATGTACATATTGTCTATCCCTATACATATCATGTATCCCTATATATATCACTTATCCCTATACATATTATCTATCCTTGTACTTATCACCTATCTTTTCCATCCATCATTTGTACATACCACTCATAATAAATGGCAGTCCTTCCCATAACCTGGAATGGTTGATACCAAGTCCATTTCATATTTCCCATCCCATCCTATTCATAATCAATTGGTCTTATACTTGACTGGTGGAAAGCACTTGACCTACACCATATCTGGTTCTTGCATTGACTCTCTTGAAAACGTAAACCCTCCAAAAATCCAAAAACATCACAAAATGTCTTGAGAACTAAAAACATCATAAAACTTTAAAAAGACAAAAAAATCAAAACATGTCAAAAGTCCAAAAGCAAAGTTAGAGTTAGTCGCACTTGTTAGTCTTTGTCATTTGTCAAACCACATTAACTCTATGACTAGACACATGCAAGGCCATCTGCCAATGTGCCCACAAGACATTAGGTTAGTTCGTTTAGGTTTGTATGTATTAAATCATGACTCAATCCATATGTCTATGTGACAAGGTCATTGGTCATGTTGAACTATGAGGTCTCTACATGTATAACATAGGAAAGGCCATCAATCAATGAGCCCTCGAGGCCCCACTAGGTTAGTCCATTAGGGTTCGTCACATTCACTATCACACACATCTTATATTTGTAGTCAGTATTGTCAGTCAAATTCAAGTTGAACTATGAGATCTTTGTGTGTATAATGTAGGCAAGGCCATCAAGTGATGAGCCCTTGAGGCCACTAGGTTAGTCCTTTAAGGTTCATCACCACACATAGTCTATTGTCAGCACATCAAATCAAGTCACACTTCAACAAGATGAACAAGTCAACAATCTCATTAAGTCAAATCAAACAAATTTCCAAAGCTCAACCAAAAAAAAATCAACTTATGTCTGCTACAGGATGTGTCCTTCCTGAAAACAAAAATCATCAAAATAATAAACCTATGTCTTATTCAAGATGAGTCCTTCTTGAATATAGATATCAACAATCAAACCTATGTCTTATACAAGATGAGTCCTTCTTGGATACTAACAATGTCAAACAAATCAACATGGCCTTACACAGGTTATCATATCAACCACATCAAAATCAACATCTTATATGATACATGTCTTTCTAAAACCAGGATTTTGTCATGCCTTATGCAGGTACTCATAACATCGAAACCAGACTCAATGTCTCATATAGTATGTGTCCTTCTTGAAACTAGGTCTTATCAATCAAACATCTTATCAATCAAAAGAATCAAAATAAACAAATCAAATTTTGGAAAATATTTTATTGGCTTTTGAATTTATGGATTATTTATCTTATCATTTCATTTGACTTTAAGATTAGAATCATGCTACTAGCTTTCTCAAGGATGTCCCATGAAGGATTTAGAGAAGCAACGATATATCAGAATTATGTTTTCTTTGACTGTTATCTATTGACTATCTTTTAAATTATGATTGGAATCCTGTTACTAGCTTTCTCAAGGATGTCCCATGAAGGATTTAGAGAAGCAACGACATATCATAATCCTATTTTCTTTGACTATTGTCTGTCAACTATCTTTTAAATTTGATTTTTGAGTCATCTTACTAGTTTCCTCAAGGATGTCCCATGAATGGTTTAGAGGAGCAATGACATTTCATGACCCATCTTTTTTTTTTTTTTGTTATTTGTGTTTTGTCTTGACAAAAAGACTGGGGCAATTGTGCCCTTAGTATGAGTTATGACAATCCTTGTCTGCGACTATATGTTGTTAGCAAGTGGATGACCTTGCACACCTTGATCTATGCATATTATGGTGTTTCTCTCCATTTGTATTAGTTAACACCCAATTATGATAAAGTACAATGCCTTTAGTGATACAACGAACATCGAAGATTGCTAATACTAACATCAATATCTTTTTGTATTCATCTTCTTTATACACTAACATTTCTTCTTTTCAAAATCTTCACCACCCTTATCTATTTTCCTCTATCCTTTTTTTCCTTCATTTTCTAGTTCTCTCATCCATTTCGAGAGCACACTCTTCTTCTTTGAACCTGCCTATCCTCTCGAGGGGGCATACCACTACCTCCTCGTCATCCTTCCTCATCCTACTTTTATTGGGGTATATCATTTTTTCTATCTTTTCCTTTGACATAATGTTGAAATGACATCGTATCAAAGAGGGGCAAAATGTAGACACGGAAATTTAGTCTAAACCTACGACTTCAATTTCTTCATAATTTGTATCTTCATGGTCATGATTAAATAATGTTAATTATTTAATTATTCTCTAAATTCCTTAATTCTTATTTTAATTAAATAAAATTAATTATTTAGTTAATTCAATTTAACATTTATTCAACTATTAATTAAATAATCTTAATTATTTAATTATTCATTTAACCTTTTCTTTACTCAATTAAATAAATCTTATTTATCTAATTAATTTATAAATGTCGAATCTTGAATTAAATAAATCTTTTAATTCATAAAATTATATTTCAAACACATTCTTCTATATTTGGATAAATTCTTAAGTTATCTAAGTATTCATTCTTACTCGAATCGATATCTATTTAAATCAGTAATCTCCTAATTTAATGTCTGAGCTTGTGTCGTAAATAAACACTGTCACAATCAGTCAATTATCTAGTTCTAACTCATATGCATGTACATGATTTTTTTTTTATTCAAGGGGTAAATGCTTTTGACTGGAGCTATGAACCAAATACAACCATTCAACAATACCACCCCAACGGGGTTTGAACCTTGGTGGCAAGAACAATGCCACTTATAAACCATCACACCATGCCCATACCGGCTATCATGCATGTACATGCTTATTAATAAAATATCTTTATTTAATTAATTAAATCTTGTGTGTGAGTTCAAACAAAATGTTGCTTTTATTCTATCTTTATCTTTGTCATGCAAAGATAATTCTTCTATTTTTAAATACCAAAATCGAAGATATCATTATTTAATCTTCATCTCTATCTTCTAGGTTTTATCACTCATGTTAGTACTAACAATTATCATAATGCATGTTGAACCCTTTGATCTCAATCATCCATTGATATTTTAATCTTGGCTTGTCATTCAAATGATCATTTTTCTATAAATTGATCTGTCTTTCATCATTTCATCCCTCCCAAAATCTTATGACTTTTGGAGCAATTACTTGAAATCTTCGATGTTTCATTATTATCACAATCCTTCTGCTATACTTGCATGTACTAAAAATTTGAGGGCAAGTACACTACATAAAATGAAATGGAGAAGGACAAGAGAGGTTATCCATGGAGTTACATCTATCTTTGGTGAGATTGTTTTACGTTTAGCTTAGTTTCCTTTGTTCTTTGTTGTTTGACTTTAGATTGCATTAGAGCTTGAACATATTGAGTGTTTGATTTTAACCCTTTCTGTATTTTCCTAGATGTTACACAAACCTATGGGCAGTATAGGAGAGTTGTAGAGTACATAAAAATGATGCAATGCCTTGATGGTATGCCAAAGAATGAGAGAACTTTAAAAATGTAGGAAATCAAATTTGTTATCATTAATGGTGAGCTTTGGTGGAGAATCCTTGAGGGTGTGTTGCTCAGGTGTGTGGATGGTGACCAGGCCAAAGATCTTCTGATTGAGATGCATAAAAAAGCATGTTGAATCCATTACATGGCCAAAACAACTGCTAATAAAATATTGAGAGTAGGGTTCTTGTGGCTCCCAGTGTCTAAAGATGCTCATAGATATGTTGACAAATGTGATGGTTGCTAGAGATTCACAGGAAAGATATTTTTTTCATGAAATTTACCACTCAGACCAATGTTAGCACCAACTCCCTTCCAACAGTGGGCTATTGAATTTATTGGAGAATTTTTTGTGAACTCTAGTGGAGGAAATTCCTAGATTTTGGTTGCAACTGACTATTTCAAAAAGTGGGTTGAAGTTATTCCTACTAGGAGAGCAACTAGTAAAGTGGTTATCAATTTTTTCATGAATAATATTCTAAGTAGGTTTGGTGTTCTATAGAGAATTGTCTCTGATAATGCTATGTCTTTTTGGTCTAAGGAATTTATAGACTTTTGCAACCAACATGGCATAAATGTATCTTATTCATCCCCATACCATCCCCAAGGAAATGAGAAAGTTGAGTCCAACAACAAGAGCATCATGAAGATTATCAAGTGGATAATGGAGAAGAACAAGAAGCCTTCAGACTCAAAATTATAGTTGGCATTATGGGTAGACAAAAATACTGTAAAGAAAGCCATTTGATAATCCCCCTTCAACCTAGTGTATGGAATGGAAGCAAGAATACCACACAATCATTTGATAAAAATGTATAATTTTTTTCAAGAGTATGATACTAATATTTATGATGCAATGCAACATAGGATGGATGAGTTGATTGAGCTTGAAGAAACTAGAAGAGAAGCTCATAAAATAAATGAAGAGTTGGAGCTCCAGGTTAAACATTTGCATGACAAAAGGGCTACTGAAAGGAAGTTTGAAGTGGGTTGTATGGTTCTAATGTAGAATACGAGATTGGAAGAAAAAGGAAAGCATAGGAAGTTTGACCCCCTTGTGGCTTGGGACTTATCTTATTGCAAATACACACAGGGAAGACTCTTATTTCTTGCAATCCCTTACAGGTGAATTTCTTGAACTACCAGTACATGGATAGTTCTTGAAACCTTATTTCTCTTGAAATAGGTTATCTTTCCATGTACATTGTATAGTTCTATAAATGCTGTATATAGGGAAGACTCTTATTTCTTTTAGTCCCTATGGCTTGGGCCTTATCTTATTACAGATACACATGGGGAGGACTCTTATTTCTTATAGTCCCTTACAGATGAATTTCTTGAACTTCCAATACATGGATAGTTCTTGAAACATTATTTCTCTTGAAATATTTTATCTTTCCATGTACATTGTATAGTTCTATAAATGTTGTATATAGGTTTGGTTTGTTTTCTTTCTAATGAATCTGCTTGCCTTGTTCAAGTAAGCTCCTGGGCTTTTTGAATTCCTCTGTGTTGGTCTTCTTCATCAAGAGATCTATTTCTTTTCATACCCACTAGAGGTATGTGTCCCTGAGCATGAGCCACTGATGGAACCCCTAAATTTTTTGAGATTTTGAGGTTTTTCTATACTCGGTAATGAAATGTCACATGTTGAACATAGGTAGGGTTTAGGGTTTTACCTTTGTAACCTTGTTTTCAAATACTTTACTTTTAAACCTTAGGCATATTAATCTTAGGTTGACTTGTTATTTCCGCTTACCAGTCATTTAAGTTGTCATTTGAGCCATCAAGGTGCATTATTTTATTGGCCCCTTTGTCTTAGTCATTCGGTCACCACATGCTTCACCCACTTTAATTCTCCTAATGTTTTGTTTTAATATTTCACCTCTAATGAATTAATTCTAAGTCATTTGTCCTCAAGGGTAAAGTGTTGTTGGCCTAATCATGTCCCTCTTTTGTGACTAACTTTGTCGTATGTGCAACATTAAAGATCATTGGATCGTGGGAGTTATTCTGAGTCATTCCCTACTGGCTCGTAGGTCTCAAATGATAGATCCTTGATTGTTGCATGGTCTGTGAGATGTTGCCATGTGTTTGATTACATGTGTGGACCTGAATGTCACTTTTCAACCTAATGCCTAAGTTTTTATGAACAATAGTGGTTATCAAAAGGGAAGAGTTGATCACCACCATTCCTGGCCATCTCGCGGAGTTCAACTGCAAGCTTGTTAAACATTGCGAGGACCATGAGAAGTCACCACATATGTCCTATGGCCACTAGTAGGTGGAGCCCAGAAGTACACAAAGAAGGATCCATTTGGCATATCTTTATTAGCCAGTTGTTCAAAGTGGGACAATGATGAAATTCAAACATAATTGACTCAATATGAGTCATCTACAGTGACCATCTTCAATACGAGATCAATGGTGTGTATTCAAAATTGCAAGTAAAACTATTGTAACTATTTTGCTTCACATGATAAAGTAATAATGGCAGAGGTGACATCAAAAATTACTCAAGTTTCCCTCATAGTGTGTGTATGTGGTCAATTCTTGCATAATTGGTGTTCGTGAATGTGTCAATTACTCAAGTTTCCCTCATAGTGTGTGTATGTGGTCAATTCTTGCATAATTTATGGACTTTCAAAGTTTAGTTTGACCAACATTAGGGTTTATCACAATTGAAAGCCATAAGTGGGTATGTGTAGGATCATCATGGAAAACATAGGCCCTTAAGTGGCAAAAAATTTAGAAAAATCAGAGTTAGACAACTTGACGTAAAAAATTGAATAAGTTACCTATATTATTTCAAAAATATGTAAGAATAGAATCTGTAGAAAAATTGAATGTAGTTTCTAAACTACTAGGATTTAAAAAAAAAAAATCTATTTGGTAAAAATTTAAAATTTCAATGTAGTAGTACTTAAATTTCAGGGAAAAATAAGAGAAGTAGGTGTCTGTCTGACCACCCTAACCACAATAAAATGATAATATTTTTTTATAAGATTTTAGATATAAGTAGAGGAATCATGTCCCTATGTGTTGAATATTTTTTTGTAATTTTTTTCCAAATAAATAATTAATTATGAATTTTTTATTACAACTTTTAAAAAATATAAAAAACTCATATGTTTGACCACCTTAACTTGGTCAAAAATTCATGAAATTTAATTTTTCTTTTTTTAATCCTATAGTATGTAAAGCATACAATGTGACACATGTTTTGGATTCAAAAAATGTGATATTATTTGAAAGCTATAGATGCTTTTCAATCATCCTATCAATTAGGACTTTAGTTGTAATTCGAATAGAAAATGAATAATAATTACTTATTAAATTCAAAGTAAAGCATAATTTATAATTGTGGAAAGTTGAGAATCTCCTTTAAAAACCCTTTTCGTTTCATCAATTTTGGGTAAAAAACAAGTCGTCAGCTGCATACCCATCATATTGCTACTTTTTGGCCCATCATGATCTTGCACATACCCAAGTACAATAAACACACTTTTATACTTTATTCTAGCTTTCTAAAGTAGGGTTGTCTTTTAGTTGCTTTTTTTTATTGCTTTGTTTTAATTGCTGGAGGATAGGGTTAATTTCATTTTTAAAATTTCATAGCTCTGTGAGTTTTTCTGGAATTAGCACTTAAATTGAACCCTATGTTTGAAATAGGAGGTTTGTAATTGGAGTCCTTTGTCGAAACCTTGGTTTGCATAAAATTTGTTTCAATACCCATGGCTCCCAAAGTGAAAATAGATACCCCTGTAGCCTAGCCTAGAGTACTTTCCCAAGATGTAATTGACCTATTGAAATCCTCTACAAATAAGAAACCTAAGGGGAAGATCTTGTTCTATGGTCATAAATTTAGAGATGGAGTAATGGATAAGCAGTGTTTTATTAAGGATGTCAAGTTGCCTTATACTAGATGGTAGGTCTTCCAACACTAGTTTGGAAATAGGAACCTTGGGATTCCTCTCTATAACCCTTGGAGGTTGGAAATAGGAAAATTAGTGGTTCCTAACGTATATATGGATGTTGATTTACTAAAAGATATTGCCTCAAGGTATGACCCAATCTCTAAGGTCATTAGGAAATATGATGTGAAAGAAATGGTAAGAATAACTAGAGAAAAAACTCAAGGTGTTTTTAATCTACATGAGTGGAGTAATGATTTGATTCCCCTTGATATGGATGTTGTTAAGAAGGAATACAAAAACACAAAAGTATTCATCAGGAAAAAGTTGTTACCTTTACATACTGCTAGTACTAGCACTGGGAAGAATAGAAAAAATATCAAAATTGGTGAAAATGAGCTTGAGCCCTTCCCAATGAACTAATTTTCCATTTAGTTTAAGAAGGTTGTATATTATTTCTACCAAATCATCAGTTTTTCTCCACCTGACACATTGTAGAGTGAATACAACTACCTAGAAAAACATCTGCAACACCCAACTTACAACATAGTTTATGATTATGGCACATATTTGGCAGACAATATTCACAAAGGCCTGGTTGATTTGAAAGAATGGAAAGAGTGGGTGAAATTCTGGTGGTACTCATCATTGATGCATATGTTCTTGTATAAAGGGGAGAAGGTTTTTGGGAAAGCAATAACTTTGAGAAAGAAAGTATAGAGGGTGTTGATTTTCACATTCAATGTTGGACCCAGATTCTGGACAATGATGACCAAAAGCATAATTATGTGGTGTTTCAGAATGCTTTTGCATCAAAGCTAAAGAGGTCCTTGATATATGAACCACCAAGAATTCCTAAAGAACTACATGAATTCTTGAGACCTATGGAGTTGAGCCTTGGTTTAAATTTGAGTCATAATTGGGGAGACTTGATTTTATACCTTGATAAAACAATCTTTAGAGTATATGGTACTAGCATAGATTGTTATGTCCTACCAAGAGATGTTCCATTAAAGATAGGGTTTCTTAAAATTATAAGGCAATTGGGAGCTTCCCAGGTAACACATCTACTTGATATAGCAAAGAAGGGCTCATTCCTTCCAAAGTGGACATCATTTGTTGATTTTGTTATGGTTAAAGAAGCATGGAGAGAACTAGTGCATTTGCTACCACTTACAAGTTGGAGGCTATACACCCAATGAATCATGAACTTGAGGGTTTCATTACCAAATTAAAGTAGATAAAATGCTTGGTAATTTGGTGCATAATTTGTACTATATCAAGGATGTAATCAGGAACATTTCCATCTTTCCAAAACAAGATGAAAGGAAGGCTAAGTATCTACTTTTGATAAGATGGTGGAGGAGGCTTGAAGTAAGGATTCCAATTATGATCCTCTACCACATATACTAGATCAGTACGGTCAGGGCATGTATGTTATGTACAATTTTGAAAACATAGTTGGTGTGTTAAGGGAACAACAGGAGGTTACAGATAAAGGAAAAGCAAGAGTGGTTGAAGAGGATATTGATGTGCAGTTAGAAGAAAGTCCCATTTATCAACCACCTAAGAAAATAGGAATCTACTCCAGGAGGAAGAAGCAGTGAATGAAGAGAAAACTTTTTTGACCCCTATTATTTCTGAGGGATGAAGGGTAGTTTCTCCTGAAAGTGCAGTGCCATCACCTCCAAGGAAAGTTTCCCCAATTGTAATTGATCTTGATTCACCTCCAAGAAGTCCTACTCTATTGGAGAACCACCACTTAAAAATAAAATTATTGAGGCAAGAGGAGTTTTTGAGTATTCTGATACAAATGATGATGACATCCTTAGCACTCTTGAGGATATGCAATGTGGAATGCCTCCACCTACATAGGAAGTTGCCTCAAGTTCAAGAGAAAGTGACTTCAAGATGGGAAAAAAAAGATATTAGTGGTCTAAATAGTGTTAATGAGTTGAGGTTAGAGGCTTGTAAGAAATTTATGGAAGATGATTCCTTTGTTGAAACACCGGCATTAAGAGATTTCTTATGTAGAGCCAAAGCTGCAGAATATGCAGAGAAGGTAGCCATTGAGAGGAGTTTACATTCGGAGCTTCCTAAGAATGTGATTCAATCAAATGTAAGGAAATTATGAGGGAAGCGTTTCAAAATATTATTGCCAAGGATGGCAAATAAATTTTGAAGTGTGGTGTGTTACTACTGTCAAAATGGGATATTTTTTATGCTATCATTTTGGATACCATAAGAAGGGTTGAAAGGCCCCTAGTGAAAACAAAAGAGGAATTGAATATGGAACTTTAGGGGTCTAAATTCAGTGAAGATTGGGATGTACTAGCAATCTATTCATTATTCTAGGGATCCAAGAAGTTGGTACTTGTTGAACCATTAGATTTTAGTAGGTAGTTGCTTATGAAGAGAGTTGTTGATAACCCAGCCTTGGAGGTAGAAGACATGGCTATTAATTTTGCTAGATTTTATAAAGCAACTATGGAAAACCTCACTCTTGAAAGGGATGATTTCAAGAATAAGTACCATGATATCCATAATGAATATGATAACATTCAATCAAAGGTAGTTGTACTAGAGACTAAGTTGGAATGAAATAAGAAAGTAGAAGAAATACAGAGAGTTCAAGGTCACGCTAGCTCAAGTCATCCACCTTTATTTTCCCCAATTGCATCTTCTCAACCTTCCCCTCAAGATCAAACTTTGGAAATAGTACCATACAATTTATGAAAAGATCCATTCTCAGTAGAGGACCCAAGAAAATAAAGTCCTAGTTCATCTAATGAACATATAAGAGAACAACTCCTTTCACAAGTTGAAACATATAAGAAGTTGTTGGAATAGGCACAAGACATAATATATGATAACATCTCAAAGATTATTTGTGTTTTCCTAAAGCATTTGAATAAGAAGATCCAATGTAAATTGAATGGTGTTTATGTTAATTACTCCTTGATGTTGCGAGCAATAAATTCATCTCAAAGAGATAAGGAGTTGGCTATCCCAATCTTGAATAAGTGGATCTCAAGGGTCGAGAGATTGAAGTTCATGGCAGTCAGAGTTGTGGATGTCAAATATGCATATGCTTAAACCTTAACATAATATCATCATGCTAGTCATTTTAAACACATTATATTAAACATCCCTATGAAATACTTAACCATGCTAAAATATGCAAAACTAAATAGAACAAAAACAACAATTGGAAGCATATAAAAACATGTTCAAAACTTTATCTCATAGTGGATTGTTGCTTCTATGGAAAGAATCCCTTTCCCAATCCTTTTCTAAGCTCCATGATGATGTTGATGATATGTTGATGATCAAGATGATGAGTTGTGGACTGGAAAAAATTAGATCTCCATTGAAGAGGGTAACTTTGCATGAGGATTGTGCATGATTTGTTGAAGAATGAGGCTTCCATTTATAGACTCTCAAGTTGAAAGAATTCTCATAAGAGAGCAATGTGGGATAATGTTTTGACCAATGAGATGAAGCCACTTGTCACTTTGTGAGTGGTTGAGGAATGTACAAGTTTTGGTCAATGTGCCAAAGAGGACGAAATTCAAATTTGAATTTGAGAGTTAAATGCTAAGTTTGACCTTTGCAAAAGACATGTAACAGCTCACAAATGCCTTGTTGGATGTACAAGTCAAATTGGGGGGAGATTCAAACTTGAGGGAATATTCCTCAAAGATTCCATGTTGATGGAAAATGATGAATTAATAAATCAATAAATTGATTTATTTGTGCAAGTGGGAAAAGCTAGAGGATGTGATGGGTGATTAGATTAGATTAATCAAGATTAGCTTAGTTAAGATTATTCTAAATTCTTTTGACCCATTTGACTTAAATACTTTGATTTATTTAAAACAAAATGGATGGAATATGAATTTGAGATTTAATTAAATAAAGTTTTGTTTATTTAATTAAAAGGGGGATGCAAGACTTAAATTAAACAGAGTTGATTTATTTAATTTAAATGGATAACCTTAAGAGACTGAATTTAATGAATTTGATTTACCTGATGAATGGATGAATACAAATGATGCTAATTTTGTATAACTAAATGTTTCCCCTCTTTGAAGCAATGTACTTGCTATGTTGGTTCAAAGAATAAACTTGCCGCAATCAAAATTCAAAAAATTTCTTATTTTTTCAGATGCCTAAGTGGAAAGAAGTACACTAGTACATTGTCCCCTTGAGAAATTGAGCGAAAAGATTCAATTTGAGGGTTGATCTTGCAATAAAGAGGTTAAAGATGGACATATGGATGGTTATGATGATGATGTAAATGAGATGGTTTTAAGATGCCTAGAATAACCAATCTATATTATCCTAAACAACTTAAATGATAATACAATGCATGTGAGATGGATGAGATGGATGATGTGATATGCTATGATTATGAGATTTGTGTATTCTAATGATTTGTGGATGTAGGACAGATAAATTGGCGATGATGATTAACTATTCATGATGTGATGTTAGTGTGGAGAAGAAGAAATGATAAATGAGATGATAACAAGAGGATCCAACAAGTCCATGATCTGATGAGACTTTATTAGACATGATGATGATTTTCTTATCAAGGATTGGGATTTGAAAAGGGCTACTTACCTTTTCTTTCATTACACATGTAGATACGATGCATCAAGGTATAAAGAACCAGGATGGTGTTGTACCTAGTGTGATGGACTTTGAATCGACAAACAGATAGGAGTATTCCTGTTCACACTTGACATATGGAAACCTTGCTAGCACATACCTAAAAAAGAAAGTATTCACCAAGTTATATTACAAGAATGTCCAACAAGCACATCAGACAAAAGGATAATGATCATTGCTGCATTCCTTTCTTTCTAAATCATTTTGAGTAGATATCATTGAGAGGTCATCAAAGTGATCACAATAAGATAAATCAAAAGAAAAGATCAAGTATACAAACAAGCCATGTTCTTCATACCTTGAGCCAAAGGGATGTGTTTTGTTTTAGGATAAGAATCAAAAATATTTCCAAAAGATAATGCCCATTGTAGGAAAGATACATCCTAGGACATGTTAGTGGATGGTGGCACGCCATTTCGTTTATCCAAAGTGTTTTTCCAAAAGATAATGCCCATTGTAGGAAGGATACATCCTAGGACATGTTAGTGGATGGTGGCAAGTTGATAGGTTTGTTCGAAAGGTTGTTGAATCAAGGTTGATTGACATGTTTGAAAATGATCAAGATTTTGCATTTAAAGGTTTGTTGCTTTGATTTTAATTTTATGTTTGAAGCTTTCTTTTGCTGATTGTTGTGGTTGTTTTTGTTTGTATTGCCAAAGGATGAAGGTGACGATTAGTTTAGTATGGATGATTGATTATTTTGGGTGAAAGCAAAACAAGACCTGGATGGATTTTTTCAAATATTTGGATGTTTTTGATCTTTTTGAAATGTTTTGAGGTTGTTTTTGGTATTTTCAAGATTTTACAAATGTTTTTATTTTTGAATTTTGTGATGTTTTGGGGTTTTATGAGATTTTATGAATTCTTTTTGGATTTTGATGTCTCAAGGGCTGATCAAAGATTAGCCTTGCCTACGTTTAAGCTTAGAGACAATGTAGTTCAGATACCATGCTTTTGATTTTTTTTTACTTTTTGAGTGTTTTTGGATTTTTTTGATATGTTTTGGATGTTTTTGGATTTTCTCATTATTTTGACGATTTGGATATGGATGTGTGTGATGATATCAATGCTTTGTTTTGGGATTTTGTTGAAAACCAAGCTAAGGTTGATTGATTAGATTGATGGATTGATGATGATACACAACAATGCAAGGATACACTATCCTTGCATTGTCGTTGAGGATACACAACAATGCAAGGATAGTGTTAATCAACACAAGGATTAGGATGGATATCCCAAGATGATGAGGGATTGACTAGATTTGATTGATTATGGTTGATGAAGTTTGATTTGGAACAAAAGTTGTTTGAATGATTTGATGTGACGTTGAAGCACACGTTAGATGAAACAGATAGTGATTGTTTGGATTGATGTTTTATGAAAGATGAAGCTTGATAAGGAACATTTGCTCATCAAAATATGCCATGGGCTAGTGATTTGGATTTTGGGATTACAAATGCTTGACCAATTTGATTTCACGTTTTCCAATGTTCAAATCACCACATAAGTTGGATGATATAGATCAAGATTTATTCCTAAAGCGAGATCTAAATATTTACCCCCAGTGTCTAGCAATGTATGGAAAGTCATGAATGGATTCCTGGATGGTAAGTATGCAAAGGATGCCAAGGATTATCTTGTGATAAGATAAGGTGTTTGGATAAAGAATGCTCATTGGGATAATGTTGGATAGGATAGGATCAGTGAAAATGACCCATGTCAAGACGTCTACCATAAGAAAGTGTAAAGTGTACACCAAAATTTCATCAAGATTAAGATAACTTGGATGATGGATGCAGATAGATAAAGATGGATTGGATAAATTGTTCATGGATGAATGGATTTATTATGGATAAGATGGATGGAATGTTGGATTTATTATGGATGGGATGAGATGCTTTCACCTGAACTAGTGCACATAGTTGCTCGATTCTACACATGATGCCTATTTTTCAATTTTTCATCATGGTACCTACCCAAAGTGCAGCCCATGTTGTTTTCACTAGAGGACGATTATTTTTTCTTTGCTATTTTCAATCATTTTTTTGATTTTTTTTGGATTGTCATAATTTTTGATTTTTCTAAAAGATTTTAAACTCATGCTAAACCATTTGGTGGTGTCAATTTATATTCTTTTGTCACAATGTGCCATTGGTATCCTACCTGAAGAAGTTCCTTTGCTAAGATATGTGCACTTGAATATAGCTTTTAGGATTCTTGATTTTCTTTGTCGATAATGGAGTTAACTTTTTCTTTGTGCTCACATCACGATAGAGTGCCTTTAGAATCCTTATGATGAAGGGTCACTTCCAATACATCGTCAATGTGAGAATTGGATATCATACATTTAGGGATGGATGGAGTGTGTTTAGGGATAAAAGATGGATTGGTTGATAGTTTGGAACTTTTGACTCTCCAAACTTGGGAAGATGAGAAATGATGGGTGGATATGGAAGTGTGCATGGAATTAGGACCAACTGCTTGATACACTTTATATGTCACTTGAAAAGCCTACTTTTGCTTTTACGGACGTCTTTGATGGATACATTTCCCTTTTTTATTTTGCCCCATAGTTTCTTTGACTAATGGAGTTTGATAGGGATAATCTTTCTTTGTGTTCTTTGGTATCCACTTTTATTTGATTTTTCTATTATGCTTCTCTGCTTCTTTTGCTTTGATAATGTTCTTTGTTCTTTGATTCAAATATTTATTTTGACATTGGTTCCAATTCATGGATGGGGTGATGGGTGGATGAATATTCATGATGTGGCTAGTTGTAGTATTGGCATTGGTTTCACCATAAAGATTCTTTGTGCTCCCTATGTTGATGTTTGCCTAAGACATAGTTTCCCCCAGTATTGTGGAAGTAGTACCTTCACGCTTTGATTCTGCCTATTTTGAGAGCTCTTTTTTAGAATGCATTCTCTGATAAATGACCACTGCAAATGATGTTATTTCAATTGGATGCTCTGCTGACTTCAGAATATCCCATTTTGTTTGACCTATTTCCTTGAGTGGATAATGTTGGATATATTTAATCATAATGTCCTCAGTCTAAATTTGGGATATTTGATCTTGATTTTGAAAATTCCATTTGACTATGGGAATCAATAACTTTCTCTTTTTATGTAATAATGTTAGGAGTAAAGGAATCATGTTTTGAATGAAGATCATCTACATGTCCATCCATAGAAAGCATCTCATGGGTAGATGGAGGAGTATGTGTTATATGGACATGGTCATCATTTGTGACATCTTGTATAGATAAGAGAGTTTCCATTAGATCATTATAGTATCTTGGAGATACGAATTCTTGATCTTGATTAATTTTGGGATTGTTTTCGACATGCTTTGGATCAAGTTCCTGACATGGGTCAGTTTCAAAGGATGGATTGCTTACAAAGGGTTTTTGGAAAAAATCATTAGGCATGGTAAGTGGTTCAATATCCTCTTGATCTTTGAGTGAATTTGGATCAAGTGTTGAGTTGAATATTCCTTCTATATCGGAAATCATGAGGTCGAAGAATGTCAATATGTCTTGGAAAGGACCATTGCTAGACTGTGGTGAAATATGTTGATCATTCTTTGGAATGAATTCTTGAGATATGTCCTCTAACTTATTAGGTGATGTAGAGACATTTTCAACATCATCATTGGTCGATGGATTGTTGATTACAAGATCAAATAATGTTAACACTCTTTGAAATGGATCATTGTTAGATATTGTTGAAGGATTATTATGATCAAAAAGTGAATCTTGATGTATGTTGATTTGATCTTTGGATGAGGTAGAAATATATTCCATGTGTTCTTTGATGGATAGGTCTTGATTATGTGATAGTTGAATTAGATTGATACATGGATTCATTAACATTTTGTTGGGATTTTGAACAACATTTGCTTGTTGGGCTTGGTATTTGGCTTGAGCTTGCGCTTGCACTTGAGACTAGGCTTGTGCTTGTTGGGTTTGTAGTGTGGCTTGGGCTTGTGCTTACACTTGAGCTTGGGCTTGTGTTGATTGTTGTGTGGCTAGATATTGTTGGATGGCCTTTTGGTAGGCCTGGTGAGATTTTAGTGCAATGTTATATTGTCTTGTTGCAATTGGTTTAGGTAGTAGTGGTGCCAGATTCAGAATTGTGTTGGATGTAGTGACAAGTGGTTGAGATACAATTGGAGCGATCGTGGTAGTGAGGGGTTGAGATGTGATGGGTGTGAGAGTGGTGGTAAAAATGATTAAATTGAGGGTTGGAATGACTAAGGTGATGGGTCCTTGGGAGACCGTGTTCTGATTTGTTGGGATTGACATTGTTGTTTGATTGGATACCATCTGTTGTTGTGATATCAATGGTATATTTGAAGGATTTGATGCAATGATTTGATTGGTGTTTGATGGATTTCCTTGGATCGATTGATTTTGGATGATGTTCTGATCTGGGATGATGTTTATAGTTGGCATGATAGGTTGAAATTGAACATTGTTGATGTTGGGAATCACATTTCCTTGATTTAGGTAACTTTGATTTTGCATGGTGTTACCTTGACTTGGATTAATACATAGAGTCGTTAACATCTTGTTTGTACTTTCAACAATATATGTATGATTTGCAAACATATCCATCCCAAAGATTACCAAGTTTGGATTCAAAATTTTCATGTTTTGTAAAGTTGTACTTGGTACATTCACATTTGGCATGTTCAGATTTGATGGGATGACGTTGTTCATTTGAAGGATCATACATTGATTGTTCGGTTGATAGACTTGTAGGTTTGGATTTAAATATACCATCAGGAAAAGTGTTCCAAACTTTTGACTAGGCATACTCACATTTGTTGTACCATTGAGGTTTGTAGGAGATAATGATCCCATGTACGGATTGTATAAATGTGATTTTTGATAATCAATTGACATGTAAGGCTTTGAAAGTTCAGTTGATTTGGATTACTCATGATGTATGGAGCAAGTTTATATTCCATGTTCCTCTTGTGTTGAGGTCGAGTTTGGACCATAAAATAAGGATCAATTTTCAATAATGTGGGAGGTGAACCTCTAATTCTTTGGATTGATCTAAACTCTAGGTACAAAAACAAAAGTCTAAGATTTTAAGGATCAAAAGGATGGTGATGAGATGTGAAATATGGATGATTGGTGAATGATTGGGAACTCTTAGGAAGCCTTGAAGAGGATACTAAACTTTAGGCCTTGGATTGATGTTTGATTTGTTTTGATTTAGATAGTGAACTCATAGACTCTAAGATGTTGGATATTGTCCTAGAGTAAATTTATCCACAAGATGCTAATTTGACTAAATGTGTAAAGAAGGATTCATCTAGACACACCTAACCAAACAAAATGATTTTTGATTTGATTTGATTTTGGATTTTTGATAGTGAACTCATAAACCACAAGATGTTGGATGTTATCAAGGGATAGACTTTTTCACAAGGATTGATAATTTGACTAAATATGTGAAGAAGGATTCATCTACACACATCTAATCAGACGAGTGATTTTGATTTGGTTCAAATGATTTGCCCAGAGTTTAGCATGAGGGATTATTTTTTCAATATTTCCAAGAATTGTTTATGAGGTGATTTTGATTTGATGTTTGGGAGATGGATGAAAGTTTTGATTTTGATCCTAAGAGACTTAGAGAGACTTTGTTTACTAGACCAGGATATTGAAGAACATGCCTTTCTCTAAGAGTAGTTCAAACCAAAAGACCAATATTTGCTTGAAAGATGATAAAAAGATAAATAAGCACATGTGTGGGGTTCAATTTGAGTTAATCTTGTTTAATGACATATTTTTACCAAAAGCACACTCTTGATTATGTTTCAAACTAAATTTCCAATGTCTTCGCCTCTTTTTGTCCCACAAAGTGCTATGTGGAAGATCCAAGAAATCAAGACAATGGCTGCCTGTGTTGACCTTAGTAAGAGAAAATTAAGATGTAAACCCAATTACTTAGAAACCTCTAGAGATGTAATCCCTAGGGTAAGTAATAGATCTTGGGTTTTGTCAAATGTATTTTCTCTAACCAAGGGGTTTGAAGTTTGATTTTCCTATTGAATGTGTTTTTCCCAATGTTTTCAATCAAAGTACTATGTTTTCAAATTGAATCACAAGCAATATAACATCCTAGCTCAATTGGTACATTTTTCTTGGTGGGCTTGCCTCATGCCCTTCATAGTAGAAGAGATGATTTTACATGCAACCAAGGAAAAAATATAAAGGTATGTTAAGAATGGAGTCTTAACCTCTATATTTTAACCAAGATCAGACATGGCAAGTAACTTCTTTGAATCTAAGTTTCAATGAACCACTTTGATAAACTCATTGGATGGACTGGTTGGTTACTACAAACAAGGGTTTTAGCTCACAATTTCCATTCATGGAGATTGACCCATAGGGCGAGAGTCCCTTTTTAGATCCATCTTGTCAGATTCAACCGCATGATACTGGCATTTACTCCAGTACCCACATTTATATCTCAGTTGGATATACTCTTGGGTTTAGAGTGTTACCAGTTGAGTCATTCCCTTGGGTGAGTACTTTTTCCCCAAGGTAGGCTCTCTAAGATAGAAAAAAGCAAATAAACATATTCATAGTTTGATCAACCTTCATTTAGAAACAAAGGGAGAACACATGCAATAAGTTTACTCACCCTCACAAAGTGTTTTGTTCAATTTTTAAACCCAAAATGAAGTGTGGAGGTGATTTCTTTATCTCAACCTAAGATCACAAAAAAGGCCTTTTGATTCTCAAGATTGTTGTAAAGTGCAAGAGAAGTGCATACGTCATTTTCGATGATGTTAGTTTAAGTAAGAAATCATGAAAAAAAAGTTGCACTTGTTCATTTTAAGTCCACAAAGCAATGATTTTGATTCATTTTAGAGCACCAAAATGAGATTTGAAATTTTTTCTTCTTCACTTTTTACCCTCAAACAAAATCTAGTCAATTGTCCTAAAGTTCTTTTTAACCTTTCGCAATGAAAATTGAATTTTTTTGTAATGTTAGTTTTTAAAGCCCAAAAACAAATGAGTTAGTCTAAAATAGAAAATTAAAGCATACGACAGAAGCTCCAAGCATTAAAAAATGCTTTGTGAGTTTCAAGCTTGATGCTCAATTTATCTCCAAGTTCCTTCAAAGATGTCTTGCAAGCTCCTTATGCAACTAAATGCTCCTCACTTTTCTCATTCCATCAAGCAAAAGGACAATCATGGGAGAATTAGATTTATTTTGATTTAACTTTAAACAATAACATGATCCAAAATGATTTGGATGATTATGATAATAAAAGGAGAATTTATAAGTGACTCATTATTGATTCCATTTGAGAAGGTATCACACTTGTTAGACCCATTCTCTCCCTTATCATAATCTACATCACTAGAGGTATTGAGTCAATAAATCAACCACAAAGAATAAATCTTTCAAAAGAATTATCCCAAGTTCAAATATTAGCTATCTCAAAATGACCATAATGTTGAAACAATTTATAACACAAAGCCAATAAATTGTATCCATAATGATATAATATGACGAAATATTGAGTTGAAACCTGTGAATAAATCTACCTCGGTCATTAAATTAATCACCAAAAGTAGCAAACAATACATAGCACCACATGTTGTTTAAAGTAAACATCAATAAATTGTGCACATCTCCAGATCTTTAATTGAGAAGCTATAGACAAAAGGATTTGTATTTGATTTACTGTCAAGTTGATTCATTGAAGCATTGATAAGTGACATGACATGAACGAATCTACTGGGAAATGAAAGATATGCATTGTTTCCTTTGTAACTTCAAATCAGCCTTTAGTGATTTTGTAGTCTTATGTTTCCTTATGTGTTCCCAAATCTAAGCAGTATAGATTTGGAGTGTGCTTCATCTTGGGCTACAAGAAATTACATAGTAATGACCATAAATGTTTATTAAAGGCAAAGGATAGGTATATAGCCAAGAAATCTCAATAGAAAGTCAAACATAGGCAGGAGTAGCGGCCCTCTTAAGTTGGTACTTTAGATCAGTAAAAGAAAACAAACTCCATACAAAGACAAAAGGAAGCTCCTACAATTTTTTGTCCTTTACGTAAAAGAAACCCCTTCACAAATGTCCCATTCTGAGAATGATGCTACCATTACGACAATAGCTATCATACATAAAATGTAGAGAAAATAAAAAAAGCTATGAACAATGAAATGCCCTGCTAATTTACTCTGTGCAACAAACAATCGCTCATTGGACCTATTAGCCCCTCGACTAAAAGAAAATTCAAGCTAAAATCCTAAATAGATTCTACAAGCTCTCCCATAGCAAAAAATTCAATCATCTCGGTACACTACCAAAAAAAAAGATCTAGAAAAACCCCAATGTTTGCCAAATAGAGTTTAGAAAAGATCCTTTTCTCAAACTGATCACAAAAAGGTTTCGAAAAAACTATACATATCTTGAAAATATACATCCTTAGGAACATAAAGTTGGAATGGGTACTACTAAAAATGATTCAAAGGATTTAATTGCAAAGTCCAAATCACCCATCAGATCGGGCTTATTTTTGGCTCAAAATAGACAAGAAGGCTATCAAACTCTGGAGAATTCTAAGAGGAATTTGTGTTGAAATCCACGTGGAAAGTCTACACACGAGGATTAGAGAATATTTTTGTTAAATAGGAAGGACTATTGATATGAAATGGATAAGATTCAAGGGTGTGTAGACTATTTGACAAGATGCTTGAAAGAAATGTTAATCTCATGGAATGCATTAATGGAAGGATTAGCATAGATTTATTTGATCAAGGCCCAAGAGAATTTCAAACATACATTAGCAATAAGTGTAAAAAATTTACTAGAATTGTCCCACCTTTTTCATGTTGACTGGAGATGAATGATTGTTGTGACTAAAGACACTGATATGGTGTTGTCTATAGGTTGTACATGTGAATTCATTAAGAACTTCGTTCTCTGTATTCAGTATATAGAGGGGTAGAGCTATTATAAACATTGAATGGGGCAAATTTGAGCTCCCCTATCCAGTCCAAACCACCTAATCTCCTTATGCAAAATTAAAAAGTTAGGAATCACAAAGTTATGAGCAAACTATTACTGGCTGCGATGGAAGAAAAATCAACAAATGATATTACTGGTGTTGGACTAACATTAATATGCATCTATTGGTCGATCACAAAAACATTTTACCATTTGTTGGTAGTTTCGTATGAGCATTCCTGGTTAAGTCGGCTTGGTAGAACTTCTATATATTGGGAACACCATCATTGTGTGCCATGAAGATGAAAATTAGGTATGTGCTTGGGGAAGTACACGAGGCTCTCTAAAAAAACCAACAGCCAACAAAGAATGGTATACTAAATGTTCAACTTGCAAAAGTAGATTAACCAGAGGGCATAGAGAAAGCATGGCAACAAAAAACAATAGTATTAATGGGGGAAATAACATACATTTTTCTTATTTTATTTTTTTTCCTATGCCATGATGGAAGCTCAAAAATTCAAAGAAAAAAAAAGAACGATGTAAATTATTCAAACACTAATGCCAATAAAGAGTGTTCCTATTTCCTGAATGCTTCAATATCTAGGCATGTTTTAAATACATACAGAATGATTGAAAACTTAATAAATCATTTCAATAGTTTGAATTTTTTCAAGAAGGAAAAACAAACCATTAACTAAAAAATGAAATGCAAATTACAAGCCCTCCTTCTAGCACCATTTTGTGGATGTCAAATCTGCATATGCTTAAACCTTAACATAATATCATCATGCTAGTCATTTGAAACACATTAGATTAAACATCCCTATGAAATACTTAACCATGCTAAAATACGCAAAACAAAAAAAGCTAATTGCAAGCATATAAAAACATGATCAAAAATTTATCTCATAGTGGATTGGTGCTTCTGTGGAAAGAAGCCCTTTCCCAATCCTTTGCTAGGCTCCATGATGATGTTGATGATATTTTGATGATCAAGATGATGAGTTGTGGAGTGGAAAAAATTAGCTCAAGCCATTGAAGAGAGTAACTTTTCATGAGGATTGTGGATGATTTGTTGAAGAATGAGGCTTCCATTTATAGACTCTCAAGTTGAAAGAATGCTCATAAGAGAGCAATGTGGGATAATGTTTTGACCAATGAGATGAAGCCACTTGTCACCTTGTGAGTGGTTGAGGAATGTGCAATTTTTGGTCAATGTTCCAAAGAGGGGAGATTCAAATTTGAATTTTAGAGTTAAATGCTAAGTTTGACCTTTGCAAAAGACATGTAAGAGCTCATAAATGCCTTGTTGGATGTACATGTCAAATTGGGGGGGGAGATTCAAACTTGAGAGAATATTCCTCAAAGATTCCATGTTGATGGAAAATGATGAATTAATAAATAAATAAATTTATTTACTTGTGCAAGTGGGAAAAGCTAGAGGATGTGATGGGTGATTAGATTAGATTAATCAGGATTAGCTTAGTTAAAATGATGTTAAATGCTTTTGACCCATTTGAATTAAATACTTTGATTTATTTAAATCAAAAGGGATGGAATATGAATTTGAGATTTAATTAAATAAAGTTTTGTTTATTTAATTAAAAAGGGGATGCAAGACTTAAATTAAACAAAGTTGATTTATTTAATTTAAATGGATAATGTTAGGGGATTGAATTTAATGAATTGGATTCACCTGATGAATGGATGAATGTGAATGATGCTAATTTTTTATGTCTAAAAGAGCTAACTGGAAAGAGGATAAATACCCTTAGGTGATTCCAACTTATGCATTTGACTATGAACTCAGTGAGAAAATGTTTCAAGGATACATTGCCCCACTAGAGCAGAAAATAAGAGAACTAAAAGCTCATAATGATCTAGTAGATTTATCATTGTTTCTAGATATTTTGCACACCAATGAGGAAGTAAAGCCACTGCAAGTTTGGAAAAATGAGGTAGATGATGTTCATGCTTCCCAAGTAGAACACATTTTTAAAGGAGTTTACTTCAATATTTTAAATGAAACTTTGGAAAATTTGTCATTTATCATCAGCTTTCTAGAAAATTTTGACAAAAAGTCTAATGTCCATAACATAATTGTGTGTCAGAAGCATGCAGAGATGTTACACTTACTATTTTGAACAAGTTGTAATTCCTCCACTTCAACCTCACCAACCTAAAATTTCCTGGTTCTCTACAATTCACCATTCCTTCACGTAATCTCATATTTTTTGGCAATCTTTTCCATCTTTTATCATCTTTCACTAGCCCTTTCAAGCATCCATTCCATTTCTCAATCATTCACTCCATTTTTTGTACATCTTTAAGCACTCCATTTAGTATTTCAATAGCAACATCATCTTTCAATCACTTCAATAGAGCAAGTTTGGGACCACACCATTGTAGCAGAGGCTTGAGCACTCTCATTCTCTCCCCATTTTCCTTGAGTACATTTGGTGGAGGTGGTAAACTTCCCATTTCTTTTCTCTATATGTTGGCTGAATAGAATTTTATTGATTTTTTAGTGCTTTGGTAATATTTCTTTATCATATTTATCTATCATCTTTATCTTGGTTGTACATGGAAGTGGAAACACCAAAATAGGGTCTAATTGAGGTAGGTGCCTATACATCCCTTCCCCAACATTTTTCTCTCTCTTCTATGTGTGGGTTTTAGTGCTCTTGAAGTTTGCTAGAAAGAAGATTTTATTTGTAGGAACTCCATTAGTATAATCTCCTTATCTTATTTGTGCCACACTTTTCCATTTAATAGTTTTATTTCAATCCCCTATTAAGATGTTAATCAATTTTTAACACTTCCCTCTTCTCTCTTAGATTTTCTAGCCATACATATGCCAACACACCATGTTGTCATCCAGGTTCTATTCTTTCATCCTCTGACAGAAAGCTCTCTAAGACACAGAGCTAAGTCTAAAATTCGACTTGCTCGACCTCCTATTTTAGTTTTGTTTTGTAGAGTGATTGAATATACTTATAGATCTCATCGTTCTCATTCCTTACCTCTTGAAAATCCATATTAGTTCAGGTAAGTTTGGGTAGCCCTCCACTCTTGGCCTCCCATGACCTGGGCCTTGAATGTGGTCGGTCCCACAATCTTACAATAGGATAAATGGATCTAATAAGTAGTCTTAGAACCCAATTACAGTTTTCTAAAATTGCAAAGTAATTTCACTTAGATCATGGGTATTCAAGATTAAACATACCTTGCATTTCAATTTTCTTTCAACTCCTAACCCATAGATAATGGCACCAATCTTAATCCTTACTAGCATTTCTAATGGTTTCGGGCACTTGAATTAAGAACATCTTTTAAAATAGTTTCAAGTCAATCTTTATTTTGTTGTGGTTGGTGTTGTTTGATATTCTCTGCTCTGGGTGCATAATTCATTTAAGGAAATGTCAATTTCTTGAAGGATTTCATCTTCATAGTCATTTATGAGAATATATTTGCTTAGTTATGCAATATTTATGTTAATTTTTTAGAAGAGTTACATAATTTACATTGTGGGATCACCCTCCCAGGTTTTGTAGAGCGTGAAGTGCAAGGGATTGAGAAATTAATGCTATATCTCATTTGTTGGCTACTTATCTTGTAGGTATTCAATAATTTGGTCTAGAAAACTCATAGGTATCTAGCAAGATCTAATTGGTTCATTGAAAACAACCAACATTGGACTCCCCTTCACCACTTCTACAATTGGTTTTCCATCACATGTGGTGCATCCTCTCACTTTCTCAGTGCCATCTACTTATCCCATATGAGTTTAGATGGCATCATTTCTCCTATGGGTTACCTTAGAATAGTGGTTTACACTTTCTAAGAGGAAGGAAAATTCGGATTTTTTCCATTTTCGGCCAAACCAATGAAAACCCGAATAAAAAAAAACATATTCAAGTGGGTTCATTCGAACATGGGTTCAACTGAACCCCTTCAATATGACAAAAACAAAAAAATGTTTAATTTTCACTGTCACTTTTACTTTGTTCTTTTACCAGTCGCTGTCTCCCTGGTGCACGCGGCGAACAGAGTCCGTGACGGCAACCAAACAAGGTTTCTCTCTCCAGCGAAAGCAAATTTCCGTTCCTCTCTTCAAATTTCATCATTCCAGTTTGCATATCGAGCACTATTGAGCACTAGGTATTTAAAATTTGATTTTTTTAGAGTTCAAAATGCATCTATTTGTTTAATTTCGAAACCCTAAATGCAATTTTTTAAAAATTTGTTGAATTCAAATTGCACTTGTTTGAAAGATTTTAAAGAATTTTTAATATAGTATTTTTCTTCCCCGTTTTGCATATATTTTTGTCTTGTTAAACACCTTTCAAGAGAAAAATGAATATCAAAACTATCAACTATCTATTAGGGGATGAGAGGTCTATAATTCAAAACTACAACCATTGAACTTGCATTTATATTTGGCATGTATTTTAACTTGTTCAATTTTTTTAAATCAATCCAAGGGTTTGAGTAAGGAAAAATGAGTTTCCTCCCAAAGTTAGTGCAAAAAAATTTTATAATGTCTCTCAACATAGTCTAAAAAATGGAGATAAATAAATTCCTAAAGACTAGAAGTGTAGGGGTCAAGGTCACAAAATAATTTTAAAACTACAAATTTAGGGTCAAACTAGTAGATGAAAATGTAAATTTCATACATGGAGTGAACCATGAAATTCATAGCTTGGTTTGTTAAGGTGTCATAATATTAAATCTTATAAAAAATCAAGAATCACATCATTGATTATGCACATTACAATAAAATATCTCCATATAACAAATGAAGCTAAAAACCCTAACCCTCTTTGTCAATTCTATAGTGTGCTTGCTACATGAGTAATTTTTTTTTATGAAAACCATGTTTAGGAATGAAAATATCCAATCCCTTATGCTTCTAAACTAAAGTTTGCATTGCTTGTGGTTCTTTTGGCCTTATAGATTCTTGAATCATTTTATAATATAAAACCTACATATAACCTACTTTGGCTCTAATAATTGTAAACCCTTTAGGAATTCTAAATTGTTGCATCTTGTCTTGATTTTCCCACCATTGTTATTCATTTTGAAATTTTTACAAATAAGGCAAAGAATCCTTGCACTTATATAGAGGATCCTTAGGTATGTTCTTAAAATTATTTAAGGTTAAATGACTTAATCTAAAATAAAGGCATATACGGATCTCTTGCAATTGTAACCTCTTTACTAGTGTTCAAACATATTTGATACCTTGATGGCATGACATAGATGATGTTGCTTGATATTGCTTTATCCATGGATACCCAAGTAAAATATGAGATACATCTAAAGAAGAAATAATATGACATAGAATAAGAACTTCCCTCATCTTTTAGACCAAAAAATTAAGGTAAAATAATGTATCCTATAGTTTCAATCAACATATCATTAGTCAATTTTAAATAAACCCTCAAATATGCATATGCTTGTTTATAAAATGATGATAAAACAAAAATTATTCAATGCATACATTTTATTGGTGAGTAAGATCAATAAACACACCCTTACATGGTTCATGATCCACACAAAACCAAAGTACCATTATAATTATTTGGTAATATCTCACAATGTGAAAAAGGTGTCAAAAAAATTAGCATACCTAAACCGTAAATTGACTTTCATAAAGTGGGTGGGTGGCTTAGTGGTGGAGATTTTCATCCTAACTAGTTCATGGAAATTTCAACATGGTATTAGAGCCAAGCTAGGTGCATTTGACACCTATGTTGTGGCTCAAGGGAGTGTGTTGGAGAAATGATACACACCTAAGCCATAAAAGGACTCATCACAATGTGAGCCATTAGCTCAATAGTAGAGCATCCTAACACCAAATGGGAGGTCCTAAGTTTGAATACTGGTTAGTCCATAGAAATTTCTATAAAAGTCAATCACTAGTACATAAGAAGAAGAATAAGTACCCTTATAATTTTTATTAATACCAACAAATTATCATTCCTCACATACATAGGTGAATCAATGATTTCAAGCTCGTCAACATGTATATGTACCTCAATCTCATGACCCTCATATAAAACCATTTTATTAGATTTATTTAGTGTAAAATATTTAAATTTTCATTAGGAGGAACAATTGAAGGATTGACCCCAATATTAACCCCCTCAACCTAATTTTTTTTTTTATCAATCAAATCCTTAATCAATTATTCCTTAATCCCATAAAATGTTGAGTATAATTACAATTAACTCTACAATTTAATAAAAAAATTCTTTCTCATTATATCTTTTGGGAATAACTTTAGATTTATCTAATGGCCTAATAGGAGGAAGTGTAATCATGCAAGCACTAAGTAAATTTTGAAGCACATTTTACAAAGGAAAAGTTGGAGGCTTTAGAGTCATAATTATATTAGAAACATTTATAATGTATAGTTTGTACAATGGTCATTTCAATTATTTTTTACTATCCTTTTGGAAATATTTTTTCTTTTCAAATTTACAAGGGTAGGATGATGTAGATGAAGCATTAGAAGATCCATAATTAAGTGTGGTGGCCTCTAACAACTTTAGTTCTTAACATTCATCTCACTTGCACATGCAAATGTTAAGAATTTATATACTTTGTAGATCCTTGTTTACAGTCAAAAAATCTAAAATAATAAACTTCAATCCAACATTCCCAATATTTGCATTGACCAATTTCAATATTAAAAAATAGACCCAAATGGAAGATAATACTATTAAATTTCATGGGAAGAACTTAGCCAATAACTTATCATCATACACAAAATCCAAATATGTAGCACTAAAGAACCTTGAATGTGTCATGGGATCTCCTTTAACATTGTGCATCTCAAATATAGGATCCAAAAATCCAACAAAAAATGGATATGTAAAATTTTCAATAGAAATTGAATTGTGTTTGGTTTTTATATGTATGTATTTTTTTGTTTCCATTAGGTAAGGAATCAACATTACTTTTCATCTCAACAAGCCTTTAAACATTAATATCAAGGGTAGATAGAGGCACACTAGGATTAAGGACATGAATGAAAGTGGTAAGATGAGAAATGGAAGGTGGTGTATAAATTTGTTGTGACATAATAAATGAGTGTGGAGTGACAAAGACTTGCGTAGGAATATCACAGTGAGGGGAACATGGGAAGTGTAAACAAAACTAATGAGAACTAATGTGGAGACAAGATAACTATGTGCATCATAATAAGTAAGCATGAGATGAGATCCTGGAAAAGGGAGGAGGAGGGATAAATTTGGGGGTGGTGGAAGGAGAAATCACGTGCATAGATAGATAGAATAAAACAATAAGAGGAGGAATACATGTAGAAGAAGAGCTCGGGATGGAGGAAAATGGCACATCCTCAAAGGGATTGTTGAGCTTATCCTTTACCCTGTTAACTAAAATGCCTCTTTCCCATGCTTATTAATCAACATAGTATATGAAGGAGATCAATCATTGTATTAGGATTAATATTACTAGCCAAATTTGCAAGATCCAAAGAAAGGTTGTGTGCATCAAAGCTATATCTTGATTACCATTTTCTCAACAAGGGCCTCATGGTCAAATGATTCTTCTCCATTATGATAAATTTAGTATCATGCATATTCTCAATCATACCAATTTTAGCTTGATTCACAACCATGGTGGGATTGAACTATGACTTCTTATAGTTAGGAAAGAGGATGATTTTGGTATTAGAAAGAAATAAGGATCGAACAATGTTTAGATTTGATTAAGAAATTAGACAATGAGAAAGCACTTAAATCTAAAAACTAAATAAGATTCAAGAAAACCTTTAAACTACTTGGGTATCAAAGAATGATTTACATAATAAAAAGTTGAAAATCTACAAATAGAAATACCAAGTTACAAAAACAAGAATAATCGTTATGGTAATAGAAATATGAGAAAATGCTTCCTCTTAAAAAACATAACATTAAGTACCAAAACATGATTCAAGTACCAACACATTCAAGTACCAAAACATTAAGTATGATGATTGGGATGAGAGGATCAACTTGGGGAGGATTATTATAACATCATTAGTTGGAACTTTTTAATTTCATCTCTTTGTGTTCCGTGTTGTTTTTAATGTTTTTAATTAGAGTGCAGATGATGTTAATATAAATTTAATGATGCATTTTTTAATTTATTTAGTAAAGGTCTCATTTTGTACATCTTTAGTAATTGTATAAAAATTTGGAATATTTTGGTTAATACATCTTATTGGAAAACCATTCATTGAAAAATTTTGAAGCCCACAACCGAATGGTTTGTGATGACCTCTTGCCTTCAAAAATTTCTATTATGCTCATCAATTTCAAACCATTTTGGGGTTCTTGAATGTTTTTAAATTTTAACAAACTCATTACAAAAAGATGGATTTCTTTTTCTTTTTCTTTTTCACATTTAGGTTCTCTCTTCTTATGTAATTTGGAGACACATTGAATTTCATTGGTTCATGTGAGATATTTATAACAAGTATGCAATAAAGTCAAACTTTATTAGATTTGATTCAAGTAATATGACATATTTATTTTTCTTTCCAATCTATAATTTTTTGATGTTCTCAAGGCTATATAATTGAAGTTCATTTATGTTAACAACTATTAGATTAAATATTTTTATCCCCAATTATTTTCAAATGATTTTATACTTTAATCTTTATATTCTTATTCTTTTCTTTCATCGTTTTCATTTAAAATTTGAACCATTTAAAAAGGATGCTATGTTATAGATTATAGTTGTCTTCCAATTCTTTTTAAATCAAGTTAATAGTATGAAAATATTATTGATGAGTAAGATGAATTATTACAAGTTCTGTTTTAGATTTGTATTCTTTTTTATCCTAGATATATTATTTACCAAAGTCTCATTGTTTTTAGGTGTACAATTAAGAGATTCATTAGCACAGGGGTGCAAACACGAGGATATATATAAATGGTGAATATTTAGAATTAAGAAAGAGACTAGTGGGCTTGAGAGGACTAGTGCATATTCTGAACGAGTGGTTGCTATTCTTTCCCGCATGTGGGAAGAAGTACATGGTGACGTTCCCCTTAAGCAAATACAAGATAGTGTCACCAAAGAAATGATAAAAGCCACTTGTTTTCCATTTTATCAAAATGTGCGTAAGGTTAGGGGATACCAGGTCACTAGATGTGTTGATCATGCTATGGCCTCATTGATCTACCCACGATTTCTAGCAGCACATGGTATATACCCAAACAATGACCCGATTCCATTGTATTTTGTTCAGCAGTTGTATGCTGGGGTCCATTTGGGCCTCAAAGTTAACTACCTGGACATTCCACCATATGTTGGTCAGGGGCGTGGTAGGATTGCTGATAGGCCCACCTATCATCTAGCAGATAGACCACCCCAATGTTTGGGGTATTGGTTGGTGATAGGTCTCTGCTCTCACTGACTCTAGCCCCCATAGCGAGATGAGGTTGTTGTTGCTTCCCAAAAGGAAGCGAATTGACAACCAGGTGACATTCGCATTTTGCCACCACTAGGATATCGATGATGCGTGTAGATTAAGTGTTTGATATCTAAGGTGTTTCCCAGATCCACACCATTTTTTCGTACAGTGGACGCCATGGATCGCTTTTACAATGGTGGCATCCCTACTCCTACACAGCTTGATGCACTTATAGGTGATATGTCACACATGACTCTGCATTGTAAGGATGAGAACCTGTTGGAGGCATATACCCACATTGCATCAGACAATGGGATCGGTATAGAGCATGTTAGAGATCATTTGAGACATAGAGGTTGTTCAGTTCCAGGATCCCATCACTCTCAGCCGAGCACTAGTGTGCATCAGAATCCACCTACAGTTCATACGGTAGCTGCACAGACTATGGGTTTTACTGATATGTTGATTGGTTCTGGTTCATCATCACCGGTGCCATCTCACCTTCATAGTCCTTTACATTCATCATTTCTGGCACGACATGGGATAGATAAGATGGATGCAGATATTGATTCGTCGCTTGATCGTTTGGTCCATATGGTGGAGGCGAATGTTTCAGAGGACTTAGGTCATCCGATATCAAATGATGTGCATGTATGTGTGCATGTGCATGTTTCAATTCTTTTTTCATTATTTTTTAAATTTATTTTTAACTAGATATTCATTTAAGTTGATATATATGTGTATATATATTGTTATAGGTGGACATATCTCATATCACTCCTAGCCTTGGTCCAGATCGTGTGCATGATCGATGTGACTCTGTGGATGAATCTGCTATCAGTGGACATGTGATTTTTCATAAAATATATATTATGTATGCATAGATAAATACAAGTTGTAGATTGATATTTAAAAATACAAGTTCATTTAAAAATAACTTTCATAAAATTTATTTAATAAAAATTATATGTATTTAACACATCTTGTAAACAATTTTATTTGCAGGACTCAGCACATCCATCAGAGCAGGACTGTTCTCATTCAGATGGTCATTCGTCTAGGAGTAGACATTCTTATTGGGCCATGCATTCTAGATTTATGATCTTTATCACATGTGTATCTTATTATATGATGATCTTTAAAATAGTATTTGATATTTGATGATCTCTAACTTACACTTGCTTATATGATATACATACATTTGCTTATTTTTTTATCTTTAGTATTTGACATTAGATGATCTTTAATTTATATTTTTCTTTTATGATATATGTACATATATTTTCTTATATGATATATACATACATTTGCCTCTTTGCTTATAATATGTGTTATGTTTATATGTATTGAATTCTTTTACATATATGTACATGTGTTTGCTTATGGTTTAAACATGTTTACACATAATATATGTATGCATTTTCTTTAAATATTCAATATACATACATGTTTGTTTATTTGATGATCTCTTACAACTTACATTTCCTTATATTCAATACACATTTGATCTCTAGTAGAATTTTAGGAAATCAATGCCACTTTATAATTAAGTTCATTCATGTTGATCACAATAAATATTTTTTAAAAAGTGACTTAATCAACATGAACCATTTAGTTGAGAACAAGATATAATCTTTTTGACAAGTAACTTGAATTTCAATTCAAATTATATCCCCGAGCTTTATTATCGTTTTTTTACAAGTAACTTGAAATTCAATTCAAATATTTAATTAAGAAAATTTAATTCAAATTATACACTCTATTATACATTTAAAACTAACTTGAAATTCAATTCCTTTATAATTAAGAAAATTCAATTCAAATTATACCTCTAATATTTATACATTTTTTGACACTTTACCAAAATTCTAAAATTACTAGATATGTTGTGCATACTATGAATTAAATAACAAAAATCACAATGAAATAACTTGTTTGTTTTACTGACTTGATTCATTTAAACTAGGATCTAGTTATTCCATGTACACTTGAATAATTTTGATTCACTTGGGCTGAATTTTGGAGAAGTTTTTGCACATTTATCAAGGAGGCAAATATTGGAGCTTGACAACTTTTCATTTTTATCAATCAAGGAAAAATTTGGAGGATAATTTAACTAAGTTGGTAGAGGACTTATTTAGAGTCATCTTTAAGTTGAAGAAGAAAATGGGACAACAAAGAAAAAGAAAAAATGCATCTCAAAGAAAATTGTCAAAAGAAGAAGAACAAAAGAGGCGTGATGAAAACTTGGAAAATTATCATAGAAAGAAACAAGGTACATGATTGTTTCTTCTCTCTCTCACTCTCAAGTGTTTGTTTAGTACTTTTACCTTGAAGGAACTTCTAACCATCATTGCACTTAAATGACTATAAATACTTTTAAATATCCTCAAGTCATCTTGGTCATGCAAGTTGCAATGTTTATATGATCCTTGACTCCAATTCCTTAAGCCAATTCTTTTTGTTTCAATATTTACAGTGTTTTTATTAATGCATCATATTTTCTTTTCGTCACTTCAATGTTCTCATTATTTTTATGTTTATGCTCTAGGGATTCCTCAAGCTGGAGTTGATCCAAATCTAGATATTGGATCAAAGGAATCCGTTGAAGAAAACATGGACCTTGAAGTTAGGGAGGAGACCCAAGTTCAAACAATGCTTGTTGGAGAGGGGTCAAGATCACTTCCTTCTATTGGTATGGATGAGCATATAAAAATAGCACAAACTTCTCTCACTTATAGTTCATCATGTTTTATCAATTTGTTTGCTTGGATACATAAACTTCACTTATATATTTAACATCATCTTTCACTTTTGTTTGCAAAATATTTTGTGACACATGTGTAGGAAGGGCTCATCAAGCAGGAATTTTTCATGCTCAAGTCGAGCCAAATGTAGACATTGGATCAAATGAATCCACTCAAGAATGCATGGTCCTTGAAGATAGGGAGGAGGCACAAGTTGAAACAATGCATGTTGGAGGAGTCGGGATCACTTCCTCGTACTCCAAGTATGGATGAGCATATAAAACTAGTTGAGAGGTGGGTAAAATTTCTCATAGAAATTTAGATCATTGCTTGAAATGGATATGGAGAAACTCAAACATTATGCCAGCCAACCTTATAATGAAAGGTCAATGACTAAATGCGTAAATGGAATGATCAATCATCATTTCAATCGTCTTGATACACTTGAAAAAACTCAATTGTTATCACATTTACTTCTTTGTGATGAGCTCAAAGAGTCATTACAATTGTTGGGTGTTCATTCAGCATCAAATAAGAAGAAGCACATGGGATTACAAAAGGATATTGTTCAAAATGTTAAAAAGGGTTTAGATTCCATTGGGAAAGGATCTCAATCAGTGGATAAGGCCACTACAAGAAGGGTGATGTTGACATCTATTGTACATCAAGATATAGCAAGAAAAAGAAAAATGTCTGCACTTTCAACTGAAATTGGTTATAATAGAACCACATTGATAAAATATGAGAAAAAGAGAAAGTTTTTGGATGAGAGTTTAGAAGGAAATTGGGCAATTATGTGTAGAGCTCCCCATTCTGACAGGATTGAAGATGTTGTTAGGAACTTGGTCTCAGGTTTTTGGCATGATCAGACTCATCCATCATCAAATACTAGAGATGTTATGAGACACAAGATTGGACCTAGTATTTATGAAAGTCATATCAAACATTGGCTAGACATAACACAATTTGAGATGTATATGAACTTTTGTAATGCATATCCTCATATAAAGATTGGGCAAACAATGTTTCAAAGGTTAAAGCCATATTATGTGAAGATAAACAATTTTTTTGAAACTTGTTGTTGTGTCTCATATTGAATTTGATCTCTACTATCAGGTGTTTGAAGATGAAAGAAAGATGTGGGTTTCAAAATGCACCCCCTAAACAACAAGTTTGTTCATAAAGTCTATATTATTTGATCATGAAAATGGACCTCAAATAAACTGCATAAAGGAATTTGTGAGACATGTGGAAATTTGACTAAATTTCCTTCAAGAATTGAGGATACTAACCTAACAAAGACAGTAAATTACCCAAGAGGTAGAAATACTATTTTAGAGGATTTTATTTGTTTCAATTTCTCATAGATCAAGTTATTTGGATTCTCTTTGATGTAATGTTTCATTGATCCAAGTGTGGTTTATTAGTTATTCACATATTTTCGTGCGGTACAAGTATGTAAAGTTGCAAACAAATTTTGGGGAAAAGAATCCACAAGGTTGATCTATGTAGAAGGGAGATTCCCATTGGAAAATTTATGGAAGATTTTTTCAAAAGTGATACGACCATACATACATCATTCATTTTTTGCTAAGTGGCAAGCACAACAATTCTAAACATTGAGAGATAATTTCCCACATGGAACAGTTCTATCAGTAGTTGACTTTGCAGAAAATTACTCCTTTGTACATCAAAAGGAGATTCAATAAGAGTATTACTTTTCAAAGAAGATCACTAGTATGGTTCATGTGTGTTATCGGCATGCACAATTAGAATTGGATGGTGTTGAGAGTACAGATGAAGAACGAGTCATTAAAAAAGAATATCACTTTTATATTAGTGATGATAAAGAGCATGACACACTTTTTGTCCAACATTGTTTTATAATATTTTTTGAGAATTTGAGAAGTAGAGGTGTCAAATTTGAAAATCATTTTGTATGGTCAGATGGATGTGCGGCACAATTCAAATCTTCACGACCATTCTATGCACTTTGTAGATATCATAAAATCTACAAAATACCACATGTTTGGAGTTTTTTTGAGAGTGGGCATGGAAAGAGTGAGCATAATGGAGCAGAAGCTTGCATCGAATGAGCTTTAAGAAAGAATCAAATGAGTTATCCAAAAGATCGTCTAGAAAATGCACATGATGTTGTTGAATGGTGCAAGAAAC